>REGO01000260.1:63431-86588 GCA_010120015.1 Rhombomys opimus | reverse complement strand
TTTTTTTTTTTTTTTGTAAGTTTTCATACTTCTCAAATTCAGGAACTGTGTGACAGGCTCCGTATTTGCTTTGGTATATGTTAGGAAAATAATAATTATCCAATAAATATTTCTAACATCATGGATGTTGATTGTATGTGCATCTATCAAACTATCTCACTAACTACCTATCACCTTTTCCTATAGATCTATCATCTATCACTTACTTATTTATAAAGAAAGAGTTTATTTTGTCTTAAGGTCTTGCAGTGAACACAGGAGGTTGGAGTTCTAGCTCTATAGCCCTTTGTGACAATGATTGCCCAGTGAGGATCCAAGCCCGGGATTCATTTCTCAGCCCTGGATAAACAACAACAACAACAGCAAAGAATAAAATGAACAATTTTACTAAGCCCCAAATTTACAATTTTTGGCAGTGAAGTTATACTTGATAAAACAGGGTCAAATGAAAGGGGAGGAGGTCCTCCCCTATCAGTGGACTTGGAAAGGGGCAGGGAGGAGACCAGGGAGGGAGTGTGGGGTTGAGGAGGGAATGAGGGAGCGGGATACAGCAGGGACACAGAGTTAACAAAATGTAACTAATAAGAAAAATAAAATTAAAAAATAATATAAACCTATCTCTAGTTTTTAACTGTCCTTGCTAAAATGAAGGACAGAGATAGATGTTCTCCAGCCTCTTTAGTCCAATGCTGATTTAGAGTATTTTAAGGCACGATACAAGTTAAGCTACAGATTTTTTTTCATTATTCTTCTAAAGTCAGTCAGAGATACAACAGGCTTTTTTTGTGGGCACAAGTAATTTAAAATGTTCATTTTCCTAAAGGACACTCTACAGTTACGATCCACTCTATAGCAATCTTATATATAACTAAATACACGTACGTCTTCCTCTTATTGTGTATGTATGACTGTATGCTGTACATGCGTGGTGCACATTTGCATTGGGATATGCATGTGTTTGTCAGAAGGTAAATCTGTGAAGTTAGTTCTCTCCTTCTTACACTAGGTGGGCTCCAGGGATGGAATTCTGACCTCAGGCTCATAGAATGGGCACCTTTTCTGTGCTGGGCCATCTTGTCAGACTTTAATTTTATTATCTTATCTTATTTTAATATGTTTTAATTAAAATAGAATTACATAATTTCCTCCCTCCCTGTGCCATCCACAGGAACTCTACAACTTCTCCTTCAAGTTTATAGCCTATCTTAATTTGGTGTTGTTACGTGTGTGTATATACACAAAAACATACTCAACTATATTAAATATAAAAATAAATACAGCCCGAAAAGCAGTCTTTTCTTCATTAAGGGTAAATGGTTTGATGGGGCCTTAATCCCGGGAAAGGCTATTTCTCCTTCATACCACAGAGAGTAATTGTCAACACTTATTTTTTTTGGGTGGAATTACTTGAATGGAGTAAACCCGTAAACCTAGAAAGTATAAAGGGACAAAAGGTGGTGGAGAGATGGTGGAGGGATGATTAGAAGGGACATAGAAGGATACAGGTGATATGTGGTAGGAACCAGAATAACATAGAGGGGCTTGAACTAGGGAAATTGGAGAGCATCAACACAGAAAGAAGAAGATAAGCGAAAATCACCACCAAGGCTGTTTGATAAAGCTTCAAGAAATGATATTTTGTTGGCTTAGAGTTTTTCACTAAACCTATTTTATTTAGGGTTCTTAAACACCTTTATCTCCCTTCTAACTGTCAACCTTAGATAGGAGATTCGTAGGGGAAAGGGCTGTATACTTCTTTTATATACTCTCTGCTGTTAGGGGTGATAGGTCTTTAGGGGATTACCAAACTCAGTGGTCAGGATACAAGCAGTCAAGTCCAAAGGCCAACCCCAAACAGGAACACGAGTCAGCATGACAAGTCAGCGAAAGCTGCAGACTCAGTAGGATTGCCCTGAGAAGTTGTCTGGAATGTTTCTCTCTGTGAAGTCATGTGTCAAAGCATGAAGATCAGTGAAGTGATGGCAGTCCAAAAAGTGAAACCTCACTGTGCATGGGCCTCTAGATATATCTCCTCTCCTCAAAGTCCTCCCATGGATCTTCTCAGCTAGCAAAATTCATGCTCCTCACACAAGAGAGCTCACAACGAAACATAACGTGCCCTCTGACAAGCCAGTCTCTAACCAAATATCTCGTGCCCAGCTTGCAGCAAAACATTACATAGCAGCACTGAGTCTTGAAAGGCACCAGAAACTTCCACTTCAATATTATTTTATGCTTATTTAAGATCATATACTATATATACATATCTAGAGAAACTGATGCTCTTGGGTGGACAATGGTCCTAGCAAACACTGTAAACTAACAAAAACCTAGAACCAGGCACTAGAAATAGTCTTTTAAATGGTTTGTAGGAGTAATCCAAATGACTCCTAAAGCAATGTAGATTATTGAGATAGCCCTTGATTGCTTTCATGGAACAAGATCTGACTTGAAAACCCCTTTTTTGGGGTCTCTGGTTCCACAACATACTACGAAAGCTGAGAAGGTATGGAGATATTTAAACACTCTTATACTATTGTAACACCTGTGAAACATGACAGTGTCCAGCTTTGCAATCTATACATATACAATGCAATAATGCTGTTCACTTATCGTTGACTGTCAACATCTGTTTATTTGAACTTACGGCCCATTCAAAAGTAAGAAAATTCTTCCTGGTAGTGGCAATTTAGCTGCCTCACTGGAGCTAATGAAATCATGAACCTCATAAAACAATCTGCTGCTTACTTTGCGAGGCCAGCGTACTTTCTGACTACATTTTTAGCTTTATCCTCTCACTACAGATAACTTTATTTATCACTCCTCAAAAATTAAGTCTTTTAATTTTTATACTAAATTAATATTTTTTTCTTTATTAATTACATTTTACTCACTTTGTATCCCCCTTGTGGTTCCTTCCCTCCTCCCATCCCAATCCCTCCCTTCCTCCACCCTCTGAGTGCATGCCCCTCCCCAAGTCCACTGATAGGGGAGGACTTCTTTTCGTTCCTTCTGATCCTAGTCAATTAGGTCTCTTCAGGAGTGGCTGCATTGTCTTCTTCTGAGGCCTGGTAATGCTGCTTTCCCCTCAGGGGGAGGAAATTAAAGAGCAGGCCAATCAGTTCATGTCAGAGACAGTCCCTGTTCCTATTACAATGGAACCCACTTGGATACTGAACTGCCATGGGCTACATCTGTGCAGGGGTTCTAGGTTATCTCCATGCATAGTCCTTGGTTAGAATAGCAGTCTCAGGAAAGACCCCTGTATATAAAAAAATCACAACTGGACACTATGGATCATGAGAAGTTTTGCCCCAAAAGATAACTCAACACCACAAATCCTGTGACTTTGGCTCATGGATCACCACTGAAGAGGTGGATGGAAAAATAAGAGGAAGGATACTAGGAAGTTGCCTGTGAAAAATATTAATAGACATGATAACATGTCTCACAATCTGTTTTTATATATGTTAAGCTCTCCAACGATGCCATAACACTTTCAGAATAAGAGTCAGAATGCTTTTCTGGGATTTACACTGACCTTTCCCATAAACCTTGGATTCATTCTTAATGTTTTAGTGTCAGTCAACTTGTAGAGTATTTTCCTCTTCCTGTGCATTATGTTTTATTAAACACACATAAACACACACACACAGAGTTCCTTCTGTCTAGAATCTTTTATATTCAAATTACCTGTCACCATTTCATTCTCTATTGCATATCAGTGGTAATGCTCTCTTAGAAGACTTTTCTGACTTCCAAATTGATATACCAATTACCTGTGCATTTTTTTGTTGTTGTTTGTTTTTTGCTTTTAATAATTTTTTTCTAAACTTGGTTTCCATAAACTATTTGTTCCCATTTGTATTTGTCATATAATTCCGTTCAAACAAACAGCCTCATGAGAGAAGTATCTCCAGTTTTTTAAATCTTATTTTTCTTGCACAAGGAGGGACAATGAGCGTATACCTGTGTAACATATTGCTTAAAGTAGTGAATTTATTTAATTTTATTAATTTATTACTTATTAATTATTTATTCAATTAATTTTATTCAGCCTTATTCTATTTTGCACTTGAGGTATAAGATACTTTTGTAATCAGAAAGTGATTTCTTATTCATGTAGTACAGAAAAGACATAAGAACATTAGAAAAATACAAGTACCCATCAACTCTAATTGCCAGATATACTCAAAATGATGAAACCTTCAGTTTGATAAACAGATGGCTCTATAGTAGGAGTGGAGTGAATGAAGCAAACATTTGTGAATATACCTACAGAAATTAATTGTGTACCTGGAGAGTTCACATATCTAAAAAAATATAAAGATTAAATATAGAGAGATTTATTTACATGTAAATTCATACCAAACAATTAACCTCTAAAAATGTAGACTAATAAATATACAGCAAAATTTTCTCTCTTTTTTTAATTCTTTCTAATGAATTAAAAATTTTGCTACCGTATTATGGATATAAGTATGTTTTTGTTTTGGTTCCGGTGAGGGGTGTGGGACTGATTCATACTATTTGCCCCATGGGTGCTCTGAGAGGAACTCTGTCAGATGCAGAGAGTTTGAATCTGAGAACTCTGGAGAGAGAATAAATGGTAGAGGCCAGAGAGTGGAGATGGAAGAAAGTACAAGGCTGCTATCCCTTGCTGCCCCTTAATGCTGTTGTGAAACAAGAAGATGGAGATCTCTGGAAATGGGGAATGGATGTCTCCAGCAGGAAGGAGCTAAGAAAGAACTGCGCCTCCTCCCCAATAACTCTTTCTCTTACCTGATGTTGGAGTGTTGGAAGAGATAGAGGTGGAATAGAGAGAAGAAGATTTAAGAAACGTACATAAAATAATTTTTTAAAGTACACCTATAGGACCATCTTTGGTGTCTTTATGTTCAAACTGCTTTGTGTTCTTCTTTCCACTTTGATTCACTGCCATGGATAAACTCAGGGGTAGGTAGTCACTGGCATGAACTTGGTTGCCTGCTCTTAGATCGGCTCACCCTGGTGAGGTGGCTTTACTAGGCCACAAAGAAAGAATATCCAGACAGTCCTGATGAGACCTGATAATCTAGGGTCAGATAGTAAGGGAGGAGGACCTCCCCTATCAGTGGACTAGGGGTGGCATATAGGGAGGAAAGAGGAAAGGAGTTGGAACCAGGAGGAGATGAAGGAGGCAGCTACAGCCAGGAACAAAAAAATGAATAAACTGTAAATAATAATAATAACAAAAAAAGAACCTCTGTCTTGTCTCTGCTATAAATGAAGATGAGTATAATTTCTAATAAATATGAGCCAAGAGTATAAATACAATGCTATTTACTTTACAAAGAATTTACTTGTAACATTTGAAGTTATTTTAAGAAAATGGGGAACTTTATGATATGTTTAAGATTATCTCTAGTACATTTGTAATTTTTAATCTTACATAAATATATTTACAAATATATTTTAAAAACTTATAAGTTCTTTGAGTAAAATTGACTATAAACTTTCATTTTTGTGCATATTATTTACTTAGACCTTGAAAAAACAGGAATGAGAAAGATGTTTGATCCCTGGAGACAAAATAGTTCTCTATATTCTGCTTAGAGAATACTCTACAGTAATTGGTATTTCTCGTTTCCATTGAAAAACCATACACTAATTTAGGAAGAAAAAAAAAAACAATTAAGTCAGGAAGAAAAGGAACTGAGTCATTAACATCTGTCAGTTCCTTTGGTAATTGCTATACCAATCAAGCTTTGTTCTAATTGCTTTAATAACAACAATCTACCTGGGTTAAGAATAAGTTCCGTATGTTCTCATAACTATGACTCAAATATTAGTCTCCATAATTATTCAAATGGCCATGCAACTATCTAAAATCATGCTGAACATAAGATATATGATATCATGTCACCTGAGAAGGTTGTATGCACATCTTTAAGAATAAACACATACATATATGCATGACATCTAATGCCAGAGCCCGTGAGCTGGAAAAAGAGCAAGAGTAGATATATACTAATGTTTGGAGGGAGGTAAGGAAAGAAGGAGATGATAACACACTGTAATCTCAAAAAGACTAAGCAACCAATCCAGATGAGACCTTATAGACTAGGGTCAGATAGAAGGGGAAGAGGACCTCCCTATCAGTGTGTTAGGGGAGGGGCATACAGGGAGAAGAGTGAGGGAAGGTGGGCTAGTGAGGAGATAAGGGAGGGGGTTGCAGCCATGATACCAAGTGAATAAACTAATTAATAATTAATAAATTTTTAAAATGTAATACATAGAAAACAATAAAAATAAAATAAAATAAATTTAAGTTTTAATTTAATTATATTAAATAAGTACCACGAAGTAAGATTTTTATTTTTTATTTTATTTTTAATTTATTATTATTATTATTTACAATTTACTCCATTTGTATCCTGGCTCTGGCCCCTCCCTCATCTCCTCCCAAACCCACCCACCCTCCCTCTTTTCTCCTATGTCCTTTCCCTAGTCCACTGATAAGGAAGGTCCTCCTCCCCTTCCATCTGTCCCTAGCCTATCAGGTCTCATCAGGACTCGTTGCATTGTTCATCTGTGGATTGGCAAGGCTGCACCCCCATGGAGAGGTGATCAGAAAGCCTGCCACTGAGTCTATGGGCTACATCTGAGCCAGGGTTTTAGGTACTCTCCATGCATTTTCCTTGCTTGAGGTATCATTCTCTTTATGACCCCTCTGGTATCAGTTTTTATGGCTCTGCTGATCTCCTTTTGGTGCAGCAACAGAAAGTTTTTATTTTAAATTGTTATAATATCAAAATTCCAATACATAATAATTACACTATGATACTGAAGCTCACACTTCATAAATGCCGCTGGCCTGACTCCATTGTCTTTTTTCTTGGTCATCTATTGTAGCACATCAACTTCTTGATTGGTATAGTATTTGAAAATGCTGTTATTGTGTATGTAATCATTCAGAATGATTAAATGGGTAAATACTGATTAATGTAACAAATCATTACTTATAAAAACAGTTTTCTTGGCTCTTATAAACTTGAAAAATAAGCCATTTATAGAACTTTAAAATGCTGCTCAAGAAGAAAAAGTAATCATTCTTAGTGATTAAATGGGTAAATGTTCACTAATGCAGAAATGGTTTCTTATAATAAGACTGTTTTCTTAGCTTGTGTAAAGTTTTAAATGGGGCAGTTTAATGATTCAAAGCTCTTTATGTGATTAGGTATCTTTGTTAAATTACTTCTTCAAATAGCCCTATTTCCCACATAGCAATTGTCTCCTGTATCATTACCTAGATTGTCACAGCTATCTTAGGCAAAATAGTTGTGTTTTTATTTTTTTCTTACATATTTCTCGATCACTAAGCGAACAAAATATATCTGAAATGTAATCTCTTATTACAGTTTTAATATTACCAAACTGGTATATGATATTCGTGTTTTACAGTATCATAATGTTTGTTAATGTTGACAGTTTTCCATTGAATCAATGACTTATGCATATTCAATAAAGCTGTTGTATTCAGAGGGCATATCTTTACCTCTGAAAAAAAGTATGACTATATAGAACAGCTTTACTTTTATAGTGTTGTGTCTATCAAGTGATAAACGCAAGTAGTAAACATTCCTTCCTTTTAGCTGTGAAGGTCCGAAGTCCAACAATGAACTCTAGTTCCGGGAAAACATGATTCCCTACAGGACATTCATTATCACCCTACAAAGATGAATCAAGAAGGACAAGGGAAAGAATCTCAGTTGTCAAATGATGAGAGTGAAACGTGCTCTTTTGTTGTAGATTTCTGAAAGGTGTGTGTGTGTTTCAGATAGAATGATTTAGTTACCATGACATGATCCAACCTAATGCATTTGTCAGAAGTTTCATCTGTCTAAAGTCAATACATTGAATTTCCTTGGATGATTTCAAACTTGAAATATGAAACTGATGTTTTAAATTCACACTTACTCATATTTAACAGTAAAGTAGCAGCTTAAGTTCTGTAAGGAAATAAAGTTAACATTAATTGTGTTGCTAGATAGATGTTCATTGCATAGCTAATAAAATATACATGGTTATAACAGCATCCTAATATGTGTGTGTATCTATCTATCTATCTATCTATCTATCTATCTATCTATCTATCTATATCGTATTTGCATGCTCAGTTTAATAAACAAAAACTGAAAAGAAAAATCAAATTGATTCAACAACATATATACAAGTTGATTCATATATAAATATATGTCTGTATGCATAATGTTTGTGTTGTTTGTGTGTGTGATGAAGTGCTAGGGGAAAGAATGACATAGATGTATATTTGGAAGTGAACATCTATCTTATTGTTGGAGCTGAACTAATTGACTGGCACATATTAGAATACTAAACTTGAACTGACTTTGAACCTCAATAGCACTGAGAGAAGCATAACTTGGTAAGCAAATGGTGAAATTAGAACACGGATGCTGCTTTACAATGAAGATAAAAAGAATCAAAAGAAACAAGAAAATTGGTCATAAAAGGAAAGCAATCTTTTCTTTGTATCCCTGTCAGTTCATACTACATTAAACAAAAAACAAATATTGCAGTATCAAATTTATATAATCTTTGTATGATTGACATAAAATACATATTCACACAAGTTTTATAATATTTACTAACTGATTCATGTATACTAGATAAATTCAACAATTTTTACTGCTTTTATGACACTCTACTGTTGTACTGAAATTTCTAACTCACTCATTGTCTAGTATCATCTTACTTCTTAAGGAAATCATGAAATTTGCAGGCAAATGGTGGGACCTAGAAAAGATCATTCTGAGTGAAGTATCCCAGAAGGAGAAAGATAAACATGGTATATACTCACTTATACAGACCTACAAGATATGATAAACATAATGAAATCTACACACCTAAAGGAGATAAACAAGAAAGCAGACATGAGGTAAGATGATCAATCCTCACTTAGAAAGACAAATGAGATGTGCAATGGATGAATGAAAGGAGTCTACCGCAGAAGGCACCTGAAAGACCCTATCAAGCAGCATCTCAAAGCAGATACTAAGACTCATAACCAAACCTTCGGCAGAAGGGAAGTTAGTATAATGGGGAAAGGATAGAAGCCCCATAAGGACCTGGGCACAGGATTTATTTCTGAAACTGTTTCTCCAACCAAGGACCACGTATAGATATAACCTAGAATCTTTACTCGGACGAAGCTCATGATAGCTCAATAACCAATTGGTTTCCCCATAGTAAAGGGAATAGGGACTATTTCTGACAGGAACTCAATGGCAGGCTCTTTGACCTCCCCACCCCCCTAGGGAGGAGCAGCCCTGCTAGGCCACAGAGGAGGACTTTGCAGCCAGCCCTGAAGATACCTGATAAAACAGGGCCAGAGGAAAGGGGAGGAGGTCCTCCCCAATCAGTGAATTTGGAAAGGGGCAGGGAGAAGCTGAGGGAGGGAGGGTGGGATTGGGAGGGAATAAGGGAGCAGGATACAGCTGGGATACAGAGTTAATAAAATGTAACTAATAATAATAAACAATTAAATAAATAAATGAATAAAATATCTGATTTCAGGTATTTTTAAAGACTTACTTGTATGCAGGTATTTACTAAATGTATCTAGGTGCCTGCAAAGTTCAGAAGAGGGACTTGTGTCTCTGAACTAAATCACGGGCAGTTGTGAGCCATCCAGTATAGGCACTAGGGAACAAACTTGCGTCCTCTGCAAGGTCAACAAGTCTATTAAAAATGGAGCTCACTCTGCAGCCTTCTCCACATACTGTAAGGAAAACTAATGATCATTCAGAGAGAGTAAAAAAAAAAAAAATACATAAATTATGGTCCAATTTCCATTCAGATTTGTAGCTTAATGTGGAATATTTAATATAAACTAAATAGTTAATATATTACTAAAATTAATTATACTGGTGATATTTATTCCTTTGTTTCTGCTGAGTAACATGTAGAGATAATATGACAACACACATGATGGAACAACAAGGTATAAAGCACAAAGGCTGATACAAGGCTGCAGAGATGGTTCAATGACTAAAGGTGCATGTGATCTAGCCTAATGATGACCTCAGTTTGAGACTCAAGACCCAAAAGGTGGAAGCAGAGAACAAACAGTTCCAAACTACCTTCTGTTCCCTACATCCACTGCCTGCGCATGTGTAACTCCCACATACATACAAATACACATTTGAAAATAGTATATTAAAAACATTAAATATTATGTATGGGAATGCCTTGATATTAGAAGAGAAGTACTTTTAAAAGCAAATTAGCAAAGAATCAATCTCTCTTGAGACTCATGTCCACACAAGGACACACTGCTGCACCTTCTCCTGCAGACCCCTCTCCTCTAATTTCCACAATAAAAGGCATATTATCATCTTTGATTTTGAATTTCCAATTTATGCCAAAAACATAAATTTTCATATTTTGGTAACATTACTTAGGACTCATTTGTTTTCTTTGATTAATCTTAAAATTTTCTCACTAATTCACAATAGTAGTTGGCAATATGAAGACAAGAGTGTTTTCTGATGCAGTGATGGAGTAGTCTCTCATGGAAACAACTGTTCTCCATCTGCAAAGAAGGCCATAAACTTCAGTGACTATGTAACTGACCATGGCAGGAAGCCATGTTCTGCATGATTAGTTCTACGCAGAAAGATAATTTTATACTTTATAGAAACAGAAGGAAAGGATTAAGTGCTCCATTGATACTGACTATAAGTTCAATCATTGTGGTTGCAATGATATAATTATAAACTCCATAAAACAGGTGAAGCATTCTGTAGAAACAAACCATATGAACAAAATGCAGAATATGAAATAACTGGTACAACCAGGAAATATTAACGATTCATTGTTGTTGAAACATGCAAAACTCGATAATAATGTGCTTTTCTATTTAAATAAATAATGTGCTTTCCTTTGCTAATGAGGAAAGGAGATAAGAAAAAATGTGTTGCTATGGGGCCAATTAAAGGAGGCTGATTTATTTTTCTGGCATCAAAAAGAGTTTTGGATTTCTCTTAATAAATGTAAGATTTTTGGTGTTCTTACTCTGGGGAGAGCTCATATCAGTAATCGTCACTAGAAAAAAGAAAAGTCTAAAGTGATGTGGTGTTGTTGCTTTTCTATTGCTGTGATGAAATATCATAATGTAAGAAGGTGAGGGAAGATTACACACTCCCAAAGCCACTAGCAATGACTTACTCTCTTCCTGTCTGTCAGTGCCACACTGCTAACCAACCAACGTGGGTCAAGAGTTCAACCATCTCAGCGTATCTAAAGCGCTTTCATTCAAACCACTACAAATATCCAGACTAGCACTCAAAAACTTTCCAGAAAAAGCAATTTAATAATTTTAAAGCAAAGCCTTATTCTTATTATTTTTAATTAGACTCCCCAGATGGAAGAAATAATTAACTACAAAATCTTAAATTAAAAGCTGTTGCATAGAAGAGCAGGAGAGAAAGCGTTCATCAAAAGAATCGCTATTAAAGTAGCACCATACATTAAAGGCTTCATCCAAATCCAATAAGATTCAATAGTGGGGAAAAATGGTATTTGCTAGAAATTGTAGAACAAAGAAAGTAAGGTAATTTTGAGTACTTCAACATATTTAATAGCTTTATACCAAAAATAGTAGAAGAGAAAGTGTGTAGATGATAAATATGAAAATTATAATGGTGGTAAATAAGAAGCAGGTATCCCTCAGCTCGGACCACTTGTAATTTCAATATTCTCACCACAAGCCAAATATGACCTTTACCAGATAGCTTATAGATATAAAGAGAAACATATTTCTATACTATCTGAATTTTATAGTTATTGTTGAGAAAAACTTATAGGAAAGCAAAATATGTAAAAAAATATATAAATATATTCATTTAAATGCCAACAAAACTTTGACTCAAAAAGTAAGAACTATTAATAAGACTTTTAATGACTATTAATTAGACCATGGAATATGTTTCTAAACAAAATATCAAATACCATGCCCATGTTGATTGTACCAAGAGGAAGACAGAACTGAAATGCTTCTAATATTGTTAGTTGTGTTTCAAAACATTTTCTATACTTTTAAATTAAAGCTTTTTATTTAGTGTGTGTGCCTGTGTATATGTACATATGTTTGTGAATACTTAATAGTATAGGGATTCTGAACTGGATATTGAACAAAGGTATTAATTAGGCTTGGCAGCAAGTACCTTAACACATAGAGCCATGTTGTTATCATGTATTAACTTTATAAACATAATTTTTTCCTTTTTCCCAGTTGTCACAGAGTCCAGGACCTTGATTATTCTTAGTATATTCTCTATGATTAAGCTACTATCATGAGTTGATATCATCCATCAATTTGACAAAATCCAGGTGACTACCTGGGAATAGAAAATTTTTCGTGCTGCCATTTCTAGGTAGTATTTCTAGGCTGCTTTGTATTAGAAGGGCAGATGACTGGTGGCAGGGATACTGGAAATGGAGGATCGTGTGGTGAGGGGAAAAGTTGGGGTAGAGGGAGGGAGGGAATGAAGGAAGCAACAGCTAGAATTGACTGGCATTTCAGGGATAGTATGGACACTTAGTTCAATGGAAACATCTTAAAATATATGAAGGCAATATATATATTGATATATATATATATATACATATATATGATGGCTATCCTAATGAAGTTTTCAAATAATGGAGACAGAGTCCCAACAGGCTGTCTCTTGCCACCAAAAGAAGCTTCTAGTACAGGGACTTGAGCTGTATCCAATTGAGTTTTTGGCCAAAGTATTCCCATGGATATCTCCAATCACTTCAGGCTACTGTCAAGATAATAGGCTGCTCTCTTTGAACTGAAAGCAAAGCCCCACTGCTGAAGAAAACACCCATACAATTCATTGAATATGGAAAGGTAGAGTTGTTGCCTACTTAGAAACTGCACCCCAGTGTTCTAGTGTCTTGGTAAAGCTACTCTGCAGGCTACCAAAAGAGAATTGTGAACACCAACCCAGCTGCAAAACCTTTGATCTACAATGCTGTCCTGCCTGCAAAATATGATAGGAAAATAGGGCAGTAGACTAATAAAGCTCGTGGGAGTAACTAACCAGTGTCTGATCTGACTTCAGGCCCACTCCAGGAGATGAGAGTAGTACTTGAGTGATAAAAAACAGAGACTAGGTAACACAAAGACCTAGGTTAAAGCCAAATACTATCAGTCTTACAAAAAAAAAAGTAGTGATAAAATTACTCCTAAAGATATTCTGCTATACTCATAGATCAGTACCTAATGAAATCATCTTCAGAGAAGGTCCCTCCTGCAGTAAATGAAACACAAACACAAATATGGACAGCCAGACATATTGGAAAACACAACTCTAAATAAGATGTTTTCTCCAATTCCATTCCCTCAGAGCCCAGTGAACCTTGCCGAATAAAAGAGGGAAGGAGAAAGAGTAAGAGCCAGAGGGGAGGGAGGACATCAAAAAAACAGGGTTCACTAACTTAGCTGAGCAAAGGTCCTTAGAACTCACAGCACCTGAATCAGCAAGCACAGGGCCTGCACAGATTTGCACCAGGTCTTCTGCGTATATGTGTGGCTTTCATTTTAGTATTTTTATGAACTCCCGAGTGTGTGAACAGGTGGGTTTCTGATTCTAGTGCCTTCTCTTGAGGCTTTCCCTCTTTGTGTTGGTTATCCTTATCCAACTTCAATGTGATGGATATTGTTTTATCTTATTCTATTTTTGTTGCTATAACTCAGTAGCCTGTTCTTTTCTGATGAGAGACAGAGAAGGATTGAATTTTCATAGGAGGGCTTGAAGAGAGGAACTTGGAGGACAAGAGGGAAGGGAGAAGGTAGTCATGATAACTTTTATGGGAAAAGATTGAATTTTCATTAAAAGACAAAATAATAGTAAGACAAAAGAAAAGAAAAGAAAAAAGAAAAGAAAAAAGAAAAGAGAAGAGAAGAGGAGAAAAAAGAAAAGAAAAGAAAAGAAAAGAAAAGAAAAGAAAAGAAAAGAAAAGAAAAGAAAAGAAAAGAAAAGAAAAGAAAAGAAAAGAAAGGGCATTGACGAGAGTCAAGGCAGTCAGCAGCAGTTCCAATTTTTCTGGCTTGTGATCCTGCTTTGACTTCCTTCCATAACAGACTGTGATGTTTATCACAGCATGGGAAAGTTCCCCAAACTAGAGGTATAACAGCATTTTATGCTAATTTCTTTGTTTTTTATTATGTTGAGATGTTGCTGGATTACATGTCTAACAGTAGCCTGAATCTTGAGGTCTCCCCGACTTAGCCTATAAAACCACTGGACCACAGACATGTGCTACCACTTCCGATGCAGCCCGCTCATTAACCTTTAAAGTTTTTCCGCTGCGAAAATACCTTTTCAACAAATGACAACATTTAAGTGTGCATTTTAGCATAGAAAGATGTCACTGCATGCCAAGCAATCAGAGATGCGCATCAGTTATTTAATCTCTGCTTTTTACCTAAATCGACCATATTTAAATTATTTCCACATTGTCCTAAAGCAATGTAATGTGGTGTACGTATAATCATTTTTAATGTTTCATTTAGCACACTGACACGAAGGGCAACAGACTTGTCTAATTCTTTGGGAAACATCACCTGATACTTCTCTTCCAAGTTAACACACAGCATAAAGCCAGAAGGTTGATGTGATAGTGTTGAGAGAAATTGGAGCTATAATTCTTTGTCCTAGTGGAGCATGCAATAAAACCATTTGAGTAAATTATTACTCTCAGTATTCAGCATCCTGAAGGAGCGTACGATTATAAATGTCCAGGAAGCCCATGCTTCTGTCTATTTCCTCGATTTCCCTAGTGGCTCCTCTTTGCTTTCCAATAGTGAATCAACAAGAGCAAAGCAGAGCTGTATCAATCATCACAGAGTATTTTATCTTTTCTTTTAAAAGACAAGCTAATCATTATAATGCAAGATCACTTCTCTATTTGATAGTATGTATTGTGTGCCAGCTCTAGGGAAGCCAATATATCAATATATGTGACACGGAGTGAAAAAAAGCAAACTGTTCTAGTTCTCTCAGGTGTAAATTTCAAGAAGAGAAAGAAAGAAACATGGTTTCTAAGGACAATAAATCCTAGGCCGTCATTAATCTAAGATGTCACAAATTTATACTAGCATTTATGCTTGGACATGTTTTATTATTTGTAGGTAAAATAACATTATGTATTTATATATGTTTATATAATTAAAATGTTTTCTTATACAACTTTAAGCACATATTTTTAAGGTAAATCACAGTTTTATTTTAATTTCATATATTATATATTTTTGTATATATTATAATATATAAATAAATAAAAAGATTTAATTAATAATTACAGCTTCACTTTCCTCTCTGCAACCATTCCTGTGCATTGTTCCCTTAGTCTCCAATCATGACCTTTATTTGTTTGTTATAATATATATATGTATTTACACATATATTCTGCATATAACCTGATTGATGCATATAATGTTACATATATCAATATAAGCTCAGGGTTGATCACTTAGTATTGGATAACCAATTCGTGTCCTCTTTCCCTGAGAAGCGCATTTTCCTTTTATCAGTGTTCTTGAATTGATACTGGTTGTTTTTCTCTGGTTGAGGTCCCGCAAGATTCCTGCCTTTCATGGTAGCATGTCCATTGGTGTTGTGCTTTCCTGGTCTTATCTAGGCAGCCATATGGATAAGCCTTCATGGGTGTAATTCTTGCCAGGAGATGAAACTGAGCAAAAAAATGTTCATTTCCTCTGGCTATTAACACTTCCACACCTGCCATTCCACTTTCATACTTTAGCCTTAAGAACAGGAGCAAGCAGTGTTGCAGCGTGTCGGTTGTGGATGGACACTACCTGTTCACTTTTCTTCTGCATTCTGATTGATGGTAGATTTCTGTAATTATCTTCATCTGTTGCAAAGAAAAACACTTTGATAATGGGTAAGAACAAAATTTACCTGTGGGTATAAACATGGACATTTAGAAAGAAGTTAGGAATTAAGCTGGTTTAATGAATAGGTGATTATCACAAATGTTTTATGAAATATTTCCTACTTAGATAAATGCTATTAAAGAATACTATGTGAAAGTTCTATATGTGAAAAATAGACTCAAGATATGATATCATCAGATGTATTTTATTCTCCCTCTGAGGTTTATTTTAAACACAATTCATTCAGGGTCTACTTTCTGTGGTTGGGTTGATTTAGTAGCTGAGAGCAGACACAAGAGATCTTTGCAAGTGAAGTCTTCTGTTTTGAACAATGAGGCAACAGTTCCAAACACTGTTTCATTCCATTACCACACTTCATCATTCATTGTTGTAATGGGATTGAACATATATCCTTCTGGTTCATCCTTTTGACTCTGTTACCAACCATATATACATCTATATACATATAGACACAAATCTACTGACTTTTCTACTAAGCAAGTAATTATAAGAACATCAAAATCTATTTTCCATTCTGAGCTAATTTGTACTTAACACTCCTTATGATAGTTCTTTTTTTTACTTGTTTAGATTTTTTCTTTTTTAATTAATTAATTTATTTATTACAATTTATTCACATTGTATCTCATCTGTAGGCCCCTCCCTCTTCTTCTCCCAGTTGCACCCGCCTTCCTTCTTCTCCCCCTATGCCCCTTCCATAGTCCTGTGATATGGGAGGACCTCCTCCCCTTCTATCAGACCTAAGCCTATCAGGACTATCTGGCTCCTCTTTTTTGGTGGTATGGCAAGGCTGAAACCCCCAAGGAGAGGTGATCAGAGAGCCAGGCACCAAGTTCATGTCAGGTAGTTCTTAACATTAAATAATTAAGAATAAGATTAACAGCTTTGAATTTTAGATAATTTGTATGGACTCTTTGCAGATTGTGTGACAGTCAAATTTAATTTGTTCAGAAAATATTTTTATTATTATAATTTATTACAATTTGTACCTCTGCTGTTTCCCTCTCCCTCATCTCCTCCCAATTCTATCTTCCCTCCCTCTTTTCATTCTATGCACTTCCCCTAGGCCAATGATAGGTGAGGTTTTCCTTCCCTTCTATCTGACCCCCCCCCCAAAGGGGGAGGAGATCAAAAAGCTCGTCATTGAGTTCAAAATATTTTAACTACTTGAAAATATATCACTTTGTTTGCAGTATGCTTTAATTTTTAAATGATGCTTGTAGTAGCATGGATAATGATATTTTTGATAACATTAGCATTTCAAGATGAGGACAATTCTAATAATGTAAAAGTTAAATATATAATTAAAAAATAATTCATAAATAGTTTAAACTGAGGTTCATGTGTGACTGTTCTGGTGAACATGAAGCTCATTAGTTTTCCTTACATTACTCAGTAGTAGTTGACAAGAAACACATGACAGTTGGGTGTGGTAGAGCACCCCAGCAGTAGCAGAACACAGGGAGGCAGAGGCAGGTGGATCTCTGTGAGTTTGCTGTCAGCCTGGGCTACAAAGCTAATTCAGGATAGCAAAGACCACACAGAAAATCCTTGTCTCCAAAAACGAAATAAATAAATAAATACATAAACAAAGAAATAAAAATAACTAAAAATACACTTAACTATGAAATATAAGTTTTACATTTGCAAAAATAGATTGAATGTAATACCTTCCACAATTACCTTATTATTCACTACATTAAATTCGTTAATAAAATGTCAACTGGTATCAACTTCTACACGTGTAAATGATTTTACTGTTGTCTTGGACTTAAATCTTTTGTGACCCTCTCTTTGTGTTATTGTTATTTATATATTTACTTATTTAAATATTTATTCTAATTTTAGCTATTTTTAATTTTGGGGACTTAGGTTTCATTTTTCTAACTGGAAGTTCAAAGACATCAGTGATTTTTAGTTTATTTTTTCCTAGTAAACTCTATTTTTCATAAATATTCCTTTAAATAAATGGTATAAGAATGCTATATGTGATGGATTTTTATGAATTTATGTAAATATAAAAGTGTTATTTCTGTGAAATTGTTATAGAAAATGTGAATTTTCTCAACTTTTGTCTCAAAACTAATGCACAAAATGTCTGTATTAACTGTTTCAAGTTAAAACTGACCTAATAGAGAGCTGCGTAATGCTGTGCCTTAAAGATGGAGCTGGTTTCCGCCTTCCACCTTCCCGATGGTGAGTGCTCTCTGTCTCAAACAACTCCATGTTTGGCTAAGGCTGAGGATCTGGCTTGCTTCCGTGTATGTGGACCTATCTGCATTGCCCACGAGGCACGCTGGGGTTGGCTACCCAGAGGCTATTTAAGCTGTGGGCTGGCTTTCCCCAGGGTCAGAAGATTGTCCAAGGTTCCTGAATAAACTGCATTGAGAACAACAACAACAACAAAAAAGATCAGAAAGAAGGAGAGGAGAGGGGGACCTCCCCTATCAGTGGACTTGGGGAGAGGCATGCATGCAGAAAGGGGGGGGGAGGGTGGAACCGGGAGGGGAGGAGAGAGGGGCTTATGGGGGGATACAAAAGGAATAAAGTGTAATTAATAAAATTTAAGTAAAAAAAAAACTGACCTAATAACATAGTTTTAGCATTACATGTGAAATCTTAAAATGTGAAAAACTAGAAGTTCTCATTTTCAACACATGCTGGAGAGGTTGTGGAGAAAGAGAAACCCTCCTCCATTGCTTGTGGGAATGTCAACTTGTACAACCACTTTGGAAGTCAATCTGGACCTTTCTGACACAATTAGAAATAGTGCTTCCTCAAGATCCAGCTATACCACATGTAGGCATATATACAAAATATGTTTATGTACACAACAAGGACATTTGTTCAACCATGTTTGTAGCAGCTTTATTCGTAACAGCCAGAACCTGGAAACAACCCAGATGTCCCTCAATGGAGGAATGGATACAGAAATTGTGGTACATTTGCACAATAAAATACAACTCAGCAATTAAAAACAAGAAAATCATGAAATTTGCAGGCAAGTGGTAAGATCTAGAAAAGATCATCCTGAGTGAGGTATCCCAGAAGCAGAAAGAAACACATGGTATATACTCACTTACAAGTGGATACTGGACCTATAAAATAGGATAAACATACTAAAATCTGTACACCTAAAGAATCTAAACAAGAAAGAGGTTCCTGGGTAAGATGATCATTCCTAATTTAGAAAGAAAAATGGGATGGACATTTGAAGTAGGAGAAAATAAGAAACAGGATAGAAGCCTACCACAGAGGGCCTCTGAAGGACTCTACCTATCAGTGTATCAGGAAGATTCTGAGACTCATAACCAAATCTTGGGCAGAGCACAGGGAATCATATGAAAGAAAGGGGAGATAGTAAAAATTGGAGAGGACAGGAGCTCCACAAGGGCCAAATATATCTGGGCACAGGGGTCTTTTCTGAGACCTTTTCTCCAAACAAGGACCATGCGTGGATATAACCCAGAACCCCTGCTCAGACATAGACAATGGTAGCTCAGTATCTAAGCAGGTCGTAAGGGGAACAGGGACTGTCTCTGACATGAACTCAATGGCTATCTCTTTGACCTAGCTCCTACTTCCCAGACAGGAGCAACCTTGCTAAGCTACAGAGGAGGACATTGCAGCC
The DNA here is from genome assembly GCA_010120015.1 of Rhombomys opimus. Classification (NCBI taxonomy): domain Eukaryota; kingdom Metazoa; phylum Chordata; class Mammalia; order Rodentia; family Muridae; genus Rhombomys; species Rhombomys opimus. Next base: position 66,963 of record REGO01000260.1, on the reverse strand, counting down.
AGTTCTGATGAGACCTGATAAGCTAGGGACAGATGGAAGGGGAGGAGGACCTCCCCTATCAGTGGACTTAAACAAGGGCAGGAAGGAGGTGAGGGAGGGAAGGACGGTGGGAATCCGAGGGAATGAGAGAGGGAGCTACAGCTGGGATACAAAGTAAATAACCTGTAATTAATACAAAAAATATTAAAAATTATAATAACTATTTTTATTTTTTCCTTAGAAGTATTAAACTATAAATTTGAACATTTTCTTACTGTTTAAACAGAAAAAAATTATCTATCTGCAAGAGCATTAATGCAGGACATATAATAAAATAAACAAAGCCCTGTTTAGCTGTAGTAAGGACTGAAAAGGGGGAATCAAACACGGCAAACATTACTCAACCATTGACTGCATACTCATCCTGAGTAAAAATTTTCAGCAAGATACAACAGGAGTTAATAGTTCTATTTGAATTCTTTTCATACTGTTGTTAGATATATGTTGAGTACATACACAACCAGAGCCCTGTCCCTCAAAGGAAGGCAAAGCAGACTTTAATAACCATAGTAAACACTTTGGTTATACTTTCCTCTTTGGAAATGAATCTTGAAATTTTTAAAAATAGATATTTCTTGTATTATTATTACAATCTATTCACTTTGTATCCCAGCTGTAGCTCCCTCCCTCATCTCCTCCCACTCCTTCCCCCCCCCTTCTCCCCTACCATGTCCCTTCCCTAGTGCACAAATAGAGGAGGTCCTCCTCCTCTTCCATCAGACCTCAGTCTCATCAGGACTGGCTGCATCATCTTTCTCTGTGGCCTAGTAAGGCCACTTAGCCAGGGGGAGATGATCAAAGAGCACACAATTGATTTCATGTCAGAGCCAGAACTTGCTCCCCTTACCAGGAAACCCTCATGGAGACTGAGCTGCCCATGAACTGCATTTGAGCAAGAGGTCTAGGTTCTCTCTAAGCATGGTTCTTTGTTGATTCATCAGTCTCTGCACAGACCCCTGGGCCCAGAATTTTTGTCTCTGTCGGTCTTGTGGAGCTCCTGTTCCCTCCAGCTCTTTCTATCTCCTCCTTCCTCTATAAGGTTCCCTGCACTCTGCCCAAAGTTTGGTTGAGTCTCAGCATCTGCTTTTATACCCTGAAAGGAAGAGTTTTTCAGAGGCCCTCTGTTTCTTGTATGCATGTAATTTTTATTTTACACGGTTTATATTAAGCCAATTCTCTCTTCCTGGTCAATTTGGACTATTGTAAAGTTCATCTCATTCACATGTAATGAAACTGCTCTGCACTGAGCCTCACTAATTAAGATCTGGAACATGAGTGCTGGAAGCAATGTTGTGACCAGTGAGAACATTGTTGACTACACAAAAGAGTGGCAGCTAATTTTTTAAAGTGAAATTTAATTAATTCCTTTCTGATTTCTACTGTGCAAAAAGAGAAGTATTTTATGTCCTGAAATAAAATTTAGGTAGATGGTGGTTTATATGAAACCTTTATACTACAAATATGTAATTAAACTTTATATGTCATTTTAAAGAGCTCTGGACATCTACAGTTGTGGGTTTTTTATGCGTGAGGAGTTTGATAAGAAAGTCTGTGAAGCGTAGTTTGGAAAATAAACAAAGCCCTGTTAGATTTTCAAGCGACTCTCTGGATGCAAATCGGTAATCTATTTTGTTTGTTTAAATCTTGTATTTGTATAGCATAAAACAGACTGATCTATATTTTAAAACGTTAAACCTATGAAAGGTGGATTTTGGCAGGTGGCCTAGGGCTGAGGTAGTGCTGGCAGGAGCCCGGGAATTTTTCCCAATTTTAGCATGGTGGCCAGAAGACGGACCTTGGTGTATCCCCGTGGATTCTCCTCCAACCTGAGAAACACTGACATGGGAGCTTGGGGGTCCACAGTACAGCTTGCTGGTCACCCTGCTCTCGTTGCTGAGCTGCTGTTCAGATGCCCTGCGTGGTTGGTGCAGCCATCTTGAATCCCCTATCAGAGGGCTAGGAAAGGGGCATAGGGGGAGAAGAAGGAGGGTCCGTGGGACTGGGAGGAGACGAAGGAGGGGTTACAGTTGGGATACAAAGTGAATAAATTGTAATAAACAAATAAATAAATAAAATTTAAAAAACATATGCAAAAGGCCATAAAAATAAATAAAGGGTGAGTCCGTGTTAGTCCCATTCCTGTTATTTGTCTGTACTTTATTTTTCTTTTTATAATTTTAATTTATTATTTATTACAATTTATTCACTATGTATCCCTGCTTCAGGCCCCTCCCTCGTCTCCTCCAAATCCCTCCCTCTCTCCCTTTTCTCCTCCTATGACCCTCACCTAGTCCACTGATAGGGACATCCTCCACCCCTTCTATCTGACACTAGCCTATAAGGTCTCATCAAGGCTGGCTGCAACACCTTTTTCTGTGGTCTGGCAAAGTTGCTTCCTCCTCTCCCCCTCCTTGGGAAGTGATCAAAGAGCCTGTCACTGAGTTCATACCAGATAACAGCTCCGCTCCCCTTACTAGGAAACCCACTTGGAGACTGAGTCTGTGGGCTACATCTGAGCTGTGATTTTAGGTCCTCTGTATGCATGGTCCTTATTTGGGGTATCAGTCTCTGCTGGGCCCCGAGGGTCCAGTTTTTATTTGTTTGTTTTTGGCTCTGTTGGTATTGGAGCTCCTAACCTCTCCAGAACATTCTATCTCCTCCTTTAATAAAATTCTATGCACTTTGCCCAAAGACTGGCTATGAGTCTCAGCCTCTGCTTTGAAACCTTGCTCAGTAGAATCTTTCAGAAGCCTTCTGTGGTGGGCTCTTGTCCTGTTCCCTGTCTTCTCCTGCTTTTGATGTCTATCACATTTGCCCTTCTGAATGAGGAGTGCTAACTTCTACAATCACTTTGGAAATCAATCTGGCGCTTTCTCAGAAAATTAGGAATAGTGCTAACTCAGGTTCGAACTATACCACTCCTCGGCATATATACAAAATATGCTCAACTATGCAATAAGAACATTTGCTCAACTATGTTTGTAGCAGCTACATTCGTAATGGCCAGAAGCTGGAAACAATCCAGATGTCCCTCAGCGGAGGAATGGATACAGAATTTGTGGTACTTTTATGCAATGGAAAACTACTCAGCAATTAAAAAAAAAGGAATCATGAAATTTGAAGGCAAATGGTGGGAACTAGAAAAGATCATGGTGACTGAGGTATCCCAGAAGTAGAAAGGCACACATATTATATACTCACTCATAAGTGGTTATTAGTTATGTAATATAGAATAAACATACTATTTTTTTAGTCAAAAAGAACCTAAGCAACACAGAAGACCTTAGGGAAGATGTTCAATCCTCATTCAGACATGCAAATGCCTGTACTTTTTAAGCTTAAAAATATGTCTTCGTTTTTCTCAAACAGGTCTTTCACTTGCTTGGTTAGAGTCACACCAAGGTACTTTATGTTATTAGTGGCTATTGTGAAGGGTGTTGTTTCCCTAATTTCTTTCTCAGCCTTTTTGTCTTTGGTATACAGAAGGGCTTCC
>REGO01000260.1:39513-61854 GCA_010120015.1 Rhombomys opimus | reverse complement strand
GTAACCAATTGGTTTCCCAAAGTGAGGGGAACAAGGACTATTTCTAACAGGAACTCAATGAAGATACCTGATAAAACAGGATCAGATGAATGGGGGGAGGTCCCCCCCTATCAGTAGACTTGGAAAGGGGCACAGTGGTGATGAGGGAGGGAGAGAGGGACTGGGAGGGACTGAGGGTTCAGGGCACGGCTGGGATACAGAATTAATAAAATGTAACTGATAAAAATAAAAAAAATAAAAAAAGAGAAAAAAAAGATAATAACTGGAAAAAATAAAAAAAAATGTCTTCGTAATGCCATTTATAGAAAGAATAGAATTATGCTTGGTTTGGAAAGGAGATAGGAAATACTAATGTAGACTCCCTCTTTCCCTCGTCTTCACTCTTATCCTCTCCCTCCTCTCTCTCTTCATATGCATACATGTGTATAAATATATGCAATACATATATACCAATGTGTATACGTATATAAGTGTATACATGCATATACACATAAATGTTTGTGTTTTATTTGAGACTACAATTTCTACTCCATAGTAGTATAAAAATTTTCATTCTATGTAAATTTTTCACAACCAATTTTACATTTTTTAATCATTTCCTTTTTTCCCCCTTACTCTTTACTTGTAAATACTTGCTACTTCATGAGGAATGAAATGATATCAATTGGTCAATTTATGGAGTCAAGTTTTGGAAGCTTCCTCCAAGAGTGTCCATATATAGCACATGAAGTGATTTGCCTTTATCGGTTTTTTTCTCCTTTCCAAAAAAAAAAAAAAAAAAAAAAGGTTTTGTGCACAGACGTAAAGAAATGAGCCTGAAAAAGCTTAACTAGCAGGGTTTTTACTGACCTTGATATTTTAGTAAACAAAGATGCATGGTTATATACACTGTGCCCTCCACAATTTTTTTTCTAGAAGTAAGGGAGCATATCACACATACACACACACACACACACACACACACACACACACACACACACACACCAATCTCACGAAAGTTATAGCACCCCTTCCCCAGCCTCTACTTGCAGCGAATCGGCCCTGAGCTAAGAGCAGCCTCTCTTAATGCGACAGTATTCCACTTGTGCTGGGAGCTCTGCTGAATCGACCACTGTGCTGGCTTGTTGGGTGTGTTTGTTTATCATTGTTCTGTATTATTTTGTTCATTTGCCTGTTCTCAATGGAGCTGCACCCTCAGAGTCAGTTCTGCTTCTATAAGTAATTCCCACACGCAAACTCATCGATTCACTAAGCTTTGCTTGGATGAATTCACTGTTTGGTCTGTAGCTGCCTGTGATTTTGGGAATGAGTATGCCATTCTGTGCATCTGTCAGGAAAAGTAACATAGCAGAAGCCAATGGCAGCATTTGTTCAAACAAGTAAAAAGGAAGTAACAGGTTCAGGCTGCAATTTTATATTTGCTGACTAAAGAAAGGCCAAGATGGAAAGTTTGGATATAATATCTAAGCAGAATGAAGAAGCTTTCAAACCATACATTTAGATAGAAATGTTCGCTACAAAGCCTTGAGTTAGGGGCATTCTTGACTTCTTTGGGAATTTGAGTATATGCCTTGTTCTACTTTAAATAGACCCAAAGGAAATGCTATGCTACTGGAACTCTTAAAAACTCACAGTTGTTGTTGTTGTTTTCATACAAAGTTTAATTACTTGACTTCAGTGTAGATAGTGTTTGGAGGGGGAAAGAACATCACTGGCAAAGAGAGATAAAAATTATGCTTAAACTGTCTATTATCACAAGAAAAACTTAAATTCTCTTAATTCCACTCTAATGCTAGTGGTATTCATATAGAATTCTAATTCAAGCTTTCTTTTGCCGATGTTAGTTTGCACAAGTCACTCTTGTTTTAGATAACTGTTTCTTTTCTTTTTTAATTTTAAGTAGTTAGCTAGAGGATGCAAATAGAAGCAAGGAACAAAGCAGATGGAGAACATAAACAGATGATTTTGAAATTTTGCGTTTTGTTGGTTCTTTAATTATGCCTTACAGGAGACTTAAGAGGATGATGAAAGACAAAATTCTAAGGCTCAAAGTTTCATCCCTGAGCAAGGTACAAAAAGAGAAAAGATTCATGGGAACTTTGTTAGAGTTGAACAAGAACCACAGAGAGCAACTAGAAACCAGGATTTCTAAGTCTTTGTATATTAATAGGTACAACCATAATCTGTGGTTATGACTGTTATCTACTGAAATAAAAATGAAGGTGTTAGGTAATCCCTGAGAAACTGTAGACAATTCTAGATTTATGATTATAAAGCACGATAAATTTTATTTAATTAAATATCACATATAATGTTACTTTGGTAATTGTATAGCATATATATATATATTAACCTTTCATACAAATATTAATTGTTTTGTAATTATAACTATAATTTTAAGAATATTATTTTATTTGATCAGTTTCTAATTTCCTCAAATGGCTTTTTTTTTCCTGTCTCTTTAAAGTGGGGTTGTGAGAAGCCCAACAGTCTCAATTGGGAAGAAAAGACTGTTTACCATAGAAGTCATTTATATTATTAGCCTGGAGAATGCAGTTGACACTATGAAAACCTGACTAGCAATTTCTTATCATAATTTCAATGAGAATGTCCAACATTCATACACTCCATTAATTGCAAACAAAAATCATTGAAAATAGAGAAACAGAACTTGTGATAAAGAATGTGGCTTAGAATTAATATGATTCTGATCCACAAATGTTCTTTCTTTCCTACTGCTGTCTGGCCTGTTCGACTGAAAAACAAATTCCTAATCTCAGCTCCACTGCACAGCTTACTGCAGTCTCCACGGGGCTTCAATTACAATGAAAAGGAAAAGTCACTTGTAATCCAAGTCTCATCCAATTAACAGGAGGAAATCAATAGCAAAGTTATTTTTTATTATTATTTTCCTTCTATAATATTTTATGACACAAATGCATGAAGTAAAAGCTGTCAGGCTCCACTTCTGTCAAGACTCTGATTTGACTTGATGTGGTGTTAGAGCCACGTGACTTCCAAACACACTGGATTGCAATTTTTCTCTAGGGATCCTTATTTCTGTGTTCTTTATTAAATTTCTCTCAGCCAAGCGACTCACGATCTTAAAATATCTAATATGTCTTAAAATTAAAAAAAAAAAATCAAGGGCGAGATGAGTCATATGTTTAGAGCAGTAGCTGCTCTTGTGGAGGACTCATTTGGTTCCCAACAGCACACAGCAGTTCACAGCCATCCCCAATTCCTGTCTTAAAAACCCTGTCACCCCCTTCCAACTTCCACTAACACCTGTATGCCTATGGTGCACATCTTCAGGCACATAAAACAAGCTAACACGTGGTCTAAATGCAATAAGAATAAGATCAGGGCCAATGAGATTCCTCAGCAGGTAAGGACACCTGCCCTACAGCCTGGGCTCCACCCTCTGGATCTCACATAGTGGAAAGAAAGAGCTGATATCTCATAGCAGTGCTTTGATTCCCATACACGGTGCTGCCCTGTGCACATCACTTCAAAATAAATATACCAAAGCAAGACAATAACATGCCCTAAGATATTTTTACACATAAAGTTCTGAATCAGTATAAAGATGGGTGATATCAGAGATATGGAAAATTTGCCCCTCACTGGCTCTTCTCTTCTACTTCTTCCCTCTGAGAGGGGCTAGATTCAAATGCACTACATGTGTACATCTTTAGCATCCTGCTAGGTGAAACCTCAGCTGTCGATTTCCCATGCACCTCAAGCTCACTGACATGCCCATCAACATTCCTTAACATGATTTTGTTCTCACTATTAGCAGATAAAGGAAATTAAATTATATCTGAAAATTTTAATTAAAATTTTTAGATAATATTCAAGTGAATATATTTATTTGTATATTTAAAAATCACTAAATTTTTAAAAGCTATTCCCAGCATAAATATGTGTCTGTTACATAATGTCAGGCTATCCTGTTTTACTATTTTGCTGATTAATCTGGTTGCTTTTATTCTAAAACAATACCAGAAGAGTGAATACAATTTAAATATGTTTAACATAATCTTGCTTATTTATGTTGGTATTTATACTTACTGAATTGTTACTAATTGCTAAAATTTAGATACATACAGTGTATTCACTGTGTTTATTTTTATTGTATTTTATCTGAGAACTCAAGCACCCATTTCACTCTAAGTAATAGTGTTTTTTATTTTAAACATTTAGAATATTTTAATTTTTAATGCAAAGCTTATGCCAAAATATACCATTTAATGTTATTTCTGCTTTTTTTGTAAAAATGGACTTGGAAAGTGGCAGGGAGGAGATGAGGGAGAGAGGGTGGGGTTGGGAGGGAATTAAGGAGGGGGCTACGGCTGGGATACAAAGTAAATAACCTGTGATTAATATAAAAAATAAAAATTGTAAAAAAAACAGTTTAAATGTGAAAGAAATATAAAAATACAGCAAAGAATTTGGTAAGATAAATTTTTACTATTACTTATAAACTATAATACTGGCAAAAAATTTTAAAAAAATGTCTCTAATGTAGCACACCCGAAGAACATACTATGCTCTCTTATACTTAAACATTTGTTAAGTTTTATTTTCTAATCAGTCATCGAGATGACCCATTTGAACAAAGTTAAAAAGAAAATAACACCCCAAATAACTCGCTGCTACCAATGGCAAAACTAGCACCAGTCATTTCCTCTGGGGAAGAGGAACACTGAAGGGTAGTACTGATGCAGAATAGTCAGGAGGAAGGAGGCAGTGAGCTGAAAACACTGAGAGTAGGTAAAGGCGACTAGTTCAAGTTCCTTCCTGGTACATGCCCCACGAACTGACACAGCTGAGCATAGGCCTCATAGGGCTCCTTTGGACTGGGAATGAATTGGCATCCGGTCTTTCAGAAGGGTTGGTTGTCATCACACAGTCCATGACCAAAAATATTTCCAAAATAATGCAAGGCAGAGTAGCACTCCCTGCGTAGTGGTCAGCTTCCTCCACAAAATGTTTCATTCAACGTAAAGCATCCTCCGTTGTACAAAACCCTAAAAGTCACATGCAGTATTGGGGAGGCATCTTCTCTCTATATTGCTTTTCCACCAACAGTTTGCCTCGTGTGATTGGATTCTTATTAATAGAAAGATACAAAAGGAAGACTATGGAGTTTATGAGTTCCAACTTGTTATCAAAATAAGACCATTATTTTCTGATGCTATGTCTTACTGTCTCTATAAATGTAACCAGTATTGACTTCAAGTAACTTTTGCTTAATATTTTCCTGATGAAACCTCTCATTTTATTCTGATATTTTCATTTTCACATCAGATGTTACTCACATAGATAAACAGTAGATTATTCTGTTTTTTAATAAAAAGTTCAGTTTGATAATTTTAGGTTGTGACTGTCTTTCTTTCTTTTGGTGAGAAGTCAATTTTAGATCTCATAATGTTCAATAAGTCTCTGCTTTGTTCAATGACTAGCAAAGCATGGGCTGATACAAGGCCATTGAAAATGCTACCCTTTGCTTTGGTATATTTATATTCCTAAGGAGTTTTCTAAGTTCAGCTTTCACTATTGCCTCTGTTCCATCTCAGATGGCTTTTATGATTATAGGCAGGGTAGTGATTTATTATTTTCATGTGCCTTTGACAAGCAAAGATATTTTTCTCTATTGAATTATCTTGGCATTTGGCTGAAAATCTCTAGGATGTTTCATTAAATCTATTTATGAACTGTCCATTTATTATTCTGATATATATGTGTAATATATGTGATATATGTTATAATACATAAAATATAACCTGCACTATGTAATTTAGCATATAACATGATATATAATATGTGATATGTGATATAATTTCAATGTATATTCAAATATGTAATAAAATAATGAATTTGCTAAAATTGTGTATTATCAGTTCACTGATTTCTATAAATATTTTATTAGGCTTAATATTGTCTTGATTGTGCTTACTTGAAATTGTATAGCAATATTATTTGGAGGTTAGCTATTCAGTTACTCAATGATTATGTAGGTTAGTTTGGAATTTATTCTATTTTTATGTAAAGTAAACATCTGAGAAAGTTGGCAACCCAATATAATATGAAGATCAGAGCTAAGAAGCTACACTTCTTAGATAGAGTTGATAGAGTTGGTGAGGAAATAGGGGAGAAAAGAATCCTAGTCTTCTGGTTTGATAAAGTGAGCTGGGCTACTGAGTCTACCCACATTGACTAGAATGCATCGTGCATTGGCTGAACCTATGAAAGCTAAGGTGACAGTATTTAGCTATAGCTAATTGACTATACTATTGTGGAATAATTATTGTGAAGCTCAGAGTCCATGATATCTTCCTGAATAAAATAAGGTCATAATTTCCAAAAAAAAAATTAATCAAATTTCAATGCTCAAAAGCAAAGACTCTACAGATCAAGGTATTGAAGCAGAGGCTGAGACCCATAGCTAAACTTTGGGCAGAGTGCAGGGAATCTGAAAGAAGAGGGAGATAGAAAGACCTGTCGGAGACAGGAGCTCTAAAAGGAGACCAAGAGAGCCAATAAAACTGAGCCCTGAGGGCCCAACAGGTACTGATACCCCAACAAAGAATAATACATGGAGAGGACCTAAAACCCCAGCTCAGATGTAGTACATAGACTCAGTCTTCAAGTGGGTATCCTAATAAGGGGAGCAGCAGCTATCCCTGACATGAACTCAGTGGCAGGCTCTCTGATCACCTCCCTCTGGGCGTGTAGCCTTGCCGGGCCACAGAGGAAGACAATGCAACCAATCCTGATGAGACCTGATAGGCTTGGGTAAAATAGAAAGGGAGGAAGACCTCCCCTATCAGTGGGTTAAGGGAGGAGCATAGGGGGAGAAGAGGGATGGAGGGTGGGATTGGGAGGAGATGAGGAAGGGGGACACAGCAGGGATACAAATTGAATAAATTATAACAAATTATAATAATAAAATAATTTAAAAAGCAAAACATAAATTATAAGTCAAAATTTAACAAAAATGTTAAAGAATTTCCAGTAAGACAGATATTTAAATTAAATACCATCCTAATGGAAACATTTCTAAAGAAAATAGCAATCTATTCTATATTTTCAAACATCCACATATAGCACATAAAGATTATCAAATATTGTAGATGAAGTGTATTTTAGTTTCATCCCACCTGATGGTATATATGAATCTGAAAATATTTCAAAGATCCCCAGATAAATTCTCTTTCTATGAAATGGAAGATATAAATGAACTATCTAAAAGATATAATAATCTTCCACTATGATAAATTATCAAGTAATGCAATGTATTTATTTCCTCTCATTTGACATCATTGAAGATATATTAACACCATTTGCATATTTCTCTGTGTCTTTATGCCTATATCATGTGTGTATGAATATATTGTAAACATGTATACACTGATCTAGGCTGATTTTTTCATTATTTAAATATCTTAGTATATATGTCGTGGACTAGAAAATGAGAGAAGCAGTTTAATATGAGCATTTCAAAAATGATGATTACTTATAATTTAAAAATCCTTCCCAGGCAACCATTATTCAAATTTCCTGTCATACTCAGCTGTCTCAGTCAACCTGCTATAGATTTTTATGTTTAACCTTTTGTTACATATTTATCCAGTAACAGATGGTATTTCTGCATTTGTGTGTTAAATATTAAGCTATCAACATTACCTGTATATATATATCATCCCTGATGAAGGCTTAAATTCAACGTTTCCTTACTTATGAGTGAGTATAGTAAGCTTTGTTGCACTGAGTTTGATCACTCTTTATAATTCAATTTCATAACTCTGCCAGGATGAGTTTATGCATTTACTCATTAATAGCTTTATTGGATTTCAAATTTTACTGAAAGCTATTGAGCATGTCTCTCCAAGTACATCTCTAATAATTTTTACAATGCGCCAAATATATATTCTTGATTGCAAGACATTCCTTAAAAATATTCACTACACATTCTCTATTTGCAAAGATATTTTAAAAACCACAATGGATTTAAGTATTTTATACAACTTGACAAAGAACCACTAGACAGATATTATTACCCATTTAGGTTTGAAATTTAAAGCATTAGTATCTTATATACAGAGATATATGATCAGGGCTCAATTGACTGTATGAAAATGTTATCACAAAACATTACCAAGAACATTTATTAATATGCTCTTAACATATACGTCAGAAATTTCCAGTACTAATCTTTAATATGTCACATTTAAATACATTCCACATATGAGGTCATATTTCTCTGGTTTAGACTAATAAAAGCATTTAAACTATGGACTAGCTGAAGCCATTGTATTTTAAAGTGTGAAATTACTTTGCCATGCATTAAATTACTTGCTTTGAATCTTCCAGTTATATTGAAACTCCATCCTTCATTCAGACAGTTGATGCTGAGTCGTCTACAGTGGTCAATTACTTCCTCCCAGGTTTTTCCCCAGTAAATCTTGGCTTACAACTGTAAGTTGTATCATAAATTAGGAAAGATGCAATTTAAGTATTTCCATGAAGCCTATTAGCCATACCACAAAATAATAAAGGTCTGTTTAAATTATATGCGACATGTGTGATGATTACATGGCACTTTCACCATCATTAATTTTTCCAGATATGCTATGGTCATAACCTGGTTAAACATATTTATTTAAATGGAAAAATAGAGTGATTGCCTAGTGCCCACACAATCTATCTTTGGGGAATTTACAAATACAATTATCTTTGGCTCAAAGAGATAATAGTAAAATATAGTTCCTATCAAATCAGTGAATTACTACTGAAATATAAAAGAACATTACAAATGGTATTTTTAATATTTATAATGTCACAGTCTGATGAAACACTAGCAGGAGTAATCACAACACATATTATAATAGACAAAGTAGCAACAGTTGCAGCAGACTACAGTGGCACAATTATAAGCTGGGTTAATTATGACAACTTGATTTTTTTTTTCTCATTTGTATCTCGCCATAAACCTCTCCCTCCTCCCATCCTAATCCCACCTTTTCTCCCCCTTCTTCACACATGCCCCTCCCCAAGTCCACTGATAGGGGAGGTCTCACTCTTCCTTCTGATCTTAGTCTACCAAATCTCACCAGGAGTGGCTGCATTGTCATCTTCTGTGGCCTACTAAGGCTGCTCCTGCCTCATGGGGAGGTGATCAAAGAGCAGGCCAATCAGATTATGTCAGAGGCAGTCCCTCTTCCCATTACTATAGAACCCACTTGGACACTAAATTGCCATGGACTACATCTGTGCAGGCGTTCTAGGTTATCTCCATGCATGGTACTTGGTTGGAGTATGAGTCTCTGGAAAGACACCTGTGTTCAGATTTTCTTGTTCTCTTGCTCTCCTTGTGGGGTTCCTGTCCTCTCCAGCTCTTACTATTTCCCACGTCTTACATAAGATTCCATGTACTCTGCCCGACAGTTGGCCATAAGTCTCAGCATCTGCTTTGATAGTCTGCAGGGCAGAGCCTTTCAGAGGTCCTCTGTGGCAGGTTCCTAACTTATTTCCCGTTTTCTTCTTCTTCTGATGTCCATCCTCTTTGTCTTTCGGGATGGGGACTGAGCATTTTAGTCAGAATCCTCCTTTGAAATGCTATTTTTTCCATTGAGGGTCCCATCTCTTTCTGAGTTCTTTTCTCCCAACTGCATTTTTAGATTTTTCTTTCCTTTCTTATCCTTATATCCATTTATCAAATGTTAAAGAATATATTTTTTAGTTTTTAGAGTATGTATATGTCAAATTCTCTGCTTATTTTTTTATAAACATGATCATCTGTGTCATTATCCATCACTCAGATATAGGTTGTTCGTGAAATCGTGCCTTCTCTGTGTGATCCACCGGAACTTACAAATAGGAGCACAGTCTCTTCACTTGCAAATTTTAACAATGTGATGACATTCCAATTAATTTCTTTTTTCAGCTGCCTGTCTTTGTTGCCTTCAGGGTTGATAGATACTCTCTATATTTCTTTACAATCAATCTATATTGTTCAAGCATATTTTATTTACGGTTACATGATGAATAGCTATCATCTCCCTCAGCTGTCCTCCTCAGGCCTGTCATCATTTTAATGTGCAGACCTGCTTCTTCCTCTAGCGATATGAAAATTGTACGTGATTGATTACTGATTTTTCACATGAGGTTTGTTTTCAAACTTTCTATATATGTATTGTTCATATATTACTATGTTGTCCCAAATGTTAAACTTTGCTATAACCATACATTCATTCATTTGTTCATAGTAAGATATTAATTATTCTCTGATTATCCACTTGAAGTCCCTTATAGTAATTCAGTGGCACTTGAAATGCAAGAATATTTATACACATTCCTTTAGTAGACTGTCAGAGAACTTATAACCAAACTCATTTTTAGCTACTCAAAGTCACCAGCCTCCAGCTTATTCAGGCAGACCTATTGTTTACATAAGAAACATGAAAAACTCTGGTCTACACTGTTGAAGCTCCAGACTCCAAGTCCTGTCCAGAGGACACCGCCCACGCTCAGCCTTCCCTCTGCTCCAGAATTCTGCCTCCCACCCAGTAAGGGCTTCAGTTCTTAATGTCAGAACTTCATTCACTCTGTGCATCCTGGAGAGTCTGAACACTCCCTTCCCTTTTGGAGGTTGTACTTTGTTTCAAATAACTTGTGACATGTAACTTCTGTCTGTTCTGCTTTTATCTTATTGTAGTTCCAGGTGCAGAGTCAGTTCTATCATTTTGCACTCTCTCATGTACAGATTCAATTCCTTTGCCAAACCCCTGTGAATTGACTGGAAACTTCCTTACAACAGAAACGCTGCTGGGTCCGTCAGGATTCCTTTTTTTATTATTTTTATTTTTTATTTTAATCACGGATCATTTACTTATAGCCCAGTTGTAGCCCCCTTCCTCATTCCCTTCCCACACCACCTTCCCTCCCTCATTTCCTCCCTGCCCCTTTCCAAGTCCACTGATAGGGGAGGTCCTCCTCCCCTTTCATCTGACCCTAGCTTATCAGGTATCTCCAGGACTGGCTGCATTGTCCTCCTCCTGGATTCCTCATTGTGACTCCGATGGGCTTGAACAGAAGTCTCCATTGAGGAACTTAAATTCTTTTCTCAACTTAACATTGTCATAAGTGGGCAACCAGATCACTATAACACATAACACATACTTAATTCGCTTTTAAAATAAAAAAAATAACTTTACTAAACAAAAGCATTTGCAAGGGATTAAAATCAGTGTGCTTTAACCCTATAACATAGCAGAGTTTGAAACACTAAATAAAATTATCTGCTTTAACAGTTTTTTTTTTTAACTGGCAAAGAAGAAGAAGAAAATATAGCAATACAATGACAATTAAAGATGTCATAAACTAAGTAAGACAAGGCTAGAGAACAGTGAAGAAAAAAATAGAAAAATGAGGCAGTTTAGAAGTATTTGTTATGACTGGCAGTAAACATGTCTTTAAGAAGATGATAATTGGGCCCAGTTCTTTAAAACATGAATGACAAGGTAGTATCATAGAATGTAGAACACATATAGGCTCGAAGTTGATGCACATAGCTCAAGAGAAACACATCAAAGATTAAAAAAAGAAAAAGCCAAAGGTTGAATGAACAGAATGAGCACAGTAGAAGACAGTGGTGGAGATATTGGCAGGAATTACCCATCTGGTAAAAGCTTCATAGTTTACCTAAGTGTTAAGGAAACCTAGTCCCTTATCAGACATTGGTTAGTAATATGGATTTAAAAGAGACATGTCCTTATCATATTGGACTCCAGTTTTCACCTGTCTTGACCTGCCAGCCACCCGAGTAATAACAAGGATAATTTTTCTTAATATACAAAAGCTTGATCTTAGCTTAGTATTGTTCCCAACTAGCTTGTGTGACTTAAATTAACCCATTTATACTACGTTCTTCCCCCTGGCTCATTATCTCTCCTCAGTATCAGCACCTGTGTTTTCCTCCACATCTGGTGGGCAAATCTTCCATTTGGTTCTTTCCCAGCATTCCTGTCTCTCCCTGGAAGTCCTGCCTATCCTCTCCTGCTTTGCTAAAACTGGTGGAAAATATGTTAGGAAACACTGAGGCAGGTAATGATCCATAAAAATAACAATATCATAGCCTGGCCTGGTCTCAAACCTTGCTGGTACAGAGATCAGCATTTGAATAATAAAAAGGCTACCTTTATACAGTGCACAGAACAAAAGGTCATCCCAACATTTGGGTTATGAGACATGTGCATAAAGGAGAGAGCAGTTTCGCGTTAACTTGGTTGCAGGTTTTAGGCTCTCTCATTCAGCTGTTCAAGTTGAAACTACAGTGCTATTATCTTCCCTATCTTTCACATAGTGCTATCTGTTTAAACATCTTGTTGCTTTTGTTTTAAAAGTAGATGCATGATCAGACCCCTTCTTAGCACATCTTTTCTCCAGTTCTGCTCTTTGCCACACTCATCTTCAAAGACTGCAATAATAAATCCATGATAGTTTGTTCCTTCTGCACTTCTTCATGCCTCTCTATAACTGTATTTTCAAAGTAACAACCAATCCCAAATGACTAAATTTGTAAAAATTACTGCAATACTCCCTGTTTTACATATGGCAAAGATATTAAAATGGTACAGATATTCTAATAGTGTTCCTGTTCCATTCTCCCTTGTAACTCCTGTGCTCTCTAGGCCAATTACATCAGAGCTGCCATGCGACATCTCCAGACCAGTTACACCTGATTTATCACTGAATCGTCTCCAGATTAGGTACACAGAGCCCTCAGACTAGCTTTCAGAAGCCAGGGCATAATCCTGAGGCAGATTCCATTTTTGCTACTTCGCCTCAATCAATTATCTGCCAAGGTGAGCTTTATGAGCAAGACTTCCAGTCTGTGTGTGTTTAAGTGGAGGATCAAGTCCAGACATCTAGTAAGAGGCTACCTATCTGTACCATATAAAAATTCATAGTAACTTCTACAAGTAAGTATACATTTACACGCACACACGTATTCACACTTGACCTATTTTTTGAAGAACGGGAGAGGCGCAGAGAGGCGTTGAGAGGGTAAGAACGAATGGAGGGAGAGAATTAGAGAGAGGTATAAAAGATAATGTTAAAAAAATAAGTTTGTCCAAGGGAATAAAATCAATTTAGAACATATTAAGCTTCATATGAACAAAAGATTCATTTTCTGGATTTCAGAATTAATCACATTTTGTGTTTTTTTTTTTTTCTCATTAACACAGCAAGAACAAAAAAGAAAAGCTAGAGAAGGAACTTGAGAGAAGAAACAATTATGATTTGGGGAATAAAAGTGAAGTCTGACAGGATGTTATTGACATAGGAGAACCAGGACAACTGCAGATTGGAGTTCTTTCTTATTATATATATTGTATATATATACAGAAAGTACAAAAATTTAAGTTTGGTGTGAAGATGAATTAGAAATATCTGAATAGTGAAAATATAGCTGACAATTTTAAATTGAAGAAATTCAGGATTTGTTTAAATAAATGACTATAAAATGAGAAGAAAAAGGATAAAATTCTGAAATACTTATAAAAGAATGCAGAGAATTAAAGTGGATTGGATTGCACTTGGATTGCAGGGCAGCAATTCAGATGAAAAATTAGTTTAGTGGGTTTGGGCAATGTCTTACATCTAATCTCTGAAAAAACACCTGGCCAAAGCAACTTAAAAAAGAAAAACTATGATGTGGTTTATGGTTTCAGTAGTTTAAGGTCTCAGGTAGCTGAGCAATGGTTTGGTGGCTGAAACTGCTGAAAATTAAAAACAGCTTGACCTTCAAGCAGGAGATAGAAAGCGCAGTAGTAAGAAGTCTCTTAAAGCCTCTGTGCTCATCCCCATTGACACACCTCTTCCAACAACACCATAACCCCTATTCCCTCCTAATTGTTCCATCAACGGAGGACCACATAGTTAAACATAACAGCCTCTGGGGCTATTCTTATTCAGACCATCGCAGACTTGATCAAAGAGACAGAGAAAGAGAGAAAAGACTAATAGTTGTTACAAGAATGTGAGGCAGGAAATAAGATAAAGAATGATAAGTTGGAGTCATGATGGTAAGTGGGTCTTGAGGAAGAAAAAGTTCAAACCTAATGAAACTCTTCCTTATGTAGATTACTGGTAGAAGAGAGAGGAGAGAGAGAGAGAGAGAGAGAGAGAGGGAGAGAGAGAGAGAGAGAAACAACCAATACCAAACCAAAACAAACAAATAAGCAAACAAAAAACATTCAGGAAATTGTCCTCAGGTTTCAATTAAAGAAAAGAGACAGTGAGAAAAATGCGTTGTCTGTGCTCGGAAATGTGTTTTTGACAAATAAATAGAAACTGAATGACTTGGATAAAAAAGGATAGGAATTTTTTGGAGTGCTCTAAGGAAAAGATACCTCAAATATGCCCTGCAAGTTGAGTCATTTAGTCATTATTTGTGTGAGAAGATATTTGTGCTTATTATCTACTTGATATATTTAGGATCACCATGAAATCAAACCCACTCACATCTGTGAGGGAATGTCTAGATTAGCCTAATAGTTGAGGGAAGTCCTACCTTAAATGAGGGTTTCACCCTTTCATAATCTGCTGCACTTGACTGAAAAAAAAACAAAAAACAAAAAAAAAAAGAAGATAGAGAAAGTGAGCTGAGCAAGATTTCTTTTTTTAAATAAATTTATTCATTTATTCATTTTAAATCCAGATCAAACAAGGATGTAAAATGACTAACATCACAGCCCCCTCCCTCCTCTCTTCCCTGTCCCACCCTCCCACCCTGTTTTTCCTCTCCACCCTCCCCTTCTCCTCAGAAAAGAAAGCTCCCCTTCACAAACGCACCCCATGCCATCAAGTCATCAGGCCTTAGTACATCCCCTTCTATTGAGGACAGGTAGGTCAACCCAGCTAGGGGAACATGTTCCAAAAGCAGGCACCTGAGTCCGTGTCAGACAGGACGCACGCTACACTTCTTGCTAGGGGACCCACGTGAGGACTAAGCTACCCATCAGTTACATGCATGTCCTGGGCTATTTCTTTGTGCTTTCTGACAGAGGATGCAATATAAGCAGATGTTTCCTGTCCCAGCCACCACGCCTCCTACAACATGGATCACAAATTCAAAGCATGAACCAGAATAGATCCTTCCTTCCTTAAGTTCCTCATGATATGTAATTTGTCTCAAGTATAAGCAAAATAACTAATTCAATATATATATCTATAACATTAACTTTTTTTTTATCATGTATAGGGAACAGAAGCTATCTTCCACTAGACAAATCAGTATACCTAATAGAATAATGTGTACCCAATATGAACCACTTAGAAAGCCAGTTTTGGAAGTCACTATACATGACTTATGTCTGAGTAACTATTTCTACATGTATTAAAGTTAACCCTAGCAGAAGCTCCTTTTAAAGAAATCTCAGTAATGACTCAGATATGTTTAATATTTTATAACTCATGAACAGAATTTTCAGTTCAAATAAGGTATATAAGCTTTCATGACATTTTACCTGCTGAATTTTAGTATGATTTACTAAAAAGATAAAGATCATCCCATAAATGTGATTTAATTAATTCATACAAAGAGAAATGTGAGTTCATACTTCCTAGTTTTTTAAAAAAATTAACTCCAAAAGATTGAAATTTCTTATGAGTTAAGAATTACTGAATGAACAAATGGAAGCATAACTTTAATTAATAAATGCCTTATACAAATGCTCCACTGATGTTTAAAAAGTAGTTATCAAAATAAATGTGAAAATGCAAATTTATTATGTCCTAAGGAAATATTTTACCCATGAATTTCTATAGATACAATGTTCTATATCAATGAAATATCAAAGCTATATTGCATGCCTAATTTGTTATACTTGTGATACAAACTGAAAAATTAGTTTTACCCATGTATAACATGGTTAAAACTTGCCACAACTGTAATGAAATGATGTGTACTGTCATGGAGAGGAAAATGCTATATTAAAATATTAAATCAAAACCATAGCAATACAAGCTACAATAAATCTATAGAAATTGAAAGTCAGGAAATAACAAAACAATATAAGCTGAAGAAATAGCAGGCTTAGAAAGTTAAACTGTGATCAGTAACATATTTCTGGGTTTTAAAACCACAGAAATTATGTATTTTTTTCTCATATGTAGTTTATCATTGAGTTTTTTAAACATGATAGTTCTCAGTAAATTTTGAAAAGGTAATTAATTCTCAGTTAATAAAATATATTGTGTGCATAAGTCATTAACCATTTCTTATCAAAAACCTATTTGTTGGTATGTATTTCTTCCTTTCCCTCTTAGTATTTCAGAATTTGAAAATTTTCATCCCTAACTGGCTTAGAGGGTAAACAATAAAGAATACACACAATACGTGTTGCCTCATGATTTGCAGCATTAGTCCTGAGGTTTATGACCTTCTTCAAAGCGGGTGTGTTACCTTGGAATGTTAACGGTTAGTACACACTTTGATCTCAGACCATATTTGTCAGGTCGCAAATTCCCTACCTTCTGCTCTTCCAGTGCCTTCATCCCTGTGGTAAACAGTGACCTTAGAAGTATTTGCTGGAGCTCTGACCAGCAGATATTTTCAGCAGTATAAATCAAGCAGGGACCATCGTCTTGCCTCTGTAACACTGTTGGAGGCCTTCCTGAAGGCTATTTTCTGTGGTCTTCTGACAAGACTCCAGATTGATAACCAAACACATGGTTACCACAATATGATCTATTTCCAAGGACAAAATTAACTTACCATTGTTTTCTCCAGGTGGCTCAAGAAACAGCAGGTCCAAAGTATTCTTTAGTGTGGCTCCTTTTCCCTCTGCACACATTTATCTTTATATGTTTTTGTTGTTTTTGTTTTATTTTGTTTTCTGCTTTTTTTTATTTATTCCAATACTTGTTATTCTGAATCCTCTCTGGACATCATGTAGCATGTGCATGTTATTTGCTGTAATGTCCAGGTAATCATTGCCTTTAGTGCCTGAATGAAACACTTTGGTGATTAAATCCTATTTACCAATAATGTATCAGTGCCAAAGTACTCCTTGGAGTGTCTTAACTGAAAGTAAATCCCGATTGGAAAGCGCTTTCTCGTGTTGCCTGTGACCTGTGTCTGATGTGTGAGTCTGAATCAATGCCTGTATCTGTATGTCTGTCCCTGTGTGTCCGTCGCTAGTGGTGGGCTTAGTGCTGACTTTATTGAAAAGCATGGAAAGCATGACCTGGAGAAGGAAAGTGCTCAGTTTACAGAAATCACGTACAGAGTTTTAAAAAAGGATTAAATCACTGGCCTCAACTGATCCAGACAACGACAACATCACTGTTTATTGACAAAGATCAATAAATGATTGCTTTCAAACTTTATGGCAGAGTTTAGGAAGATGCTTTCAACTTACCTGTCTGGTGCAGGGGTGTGGACTAATACTCAGCTTGAGACAGCAGAGTGTAAAAGCAGATTATCTGGTAGATCTAAGGCAACTAAGGCTGACTGTTACATCGTTCCCTTAAAGACAGGTTAAGCTGTTTGATTGAACAGTAGGATATTGCTATCAAGGTGTATTAATGTAATCTTAGATTTGGAATTCCATACCTTTCTCTGCTCATGAATCAAGTTCCCTATAGTTGAATGTCTTGAATTTATTTTGTCTTGATATTTGAGAGAACGTAAGTCTTTCTGGTATTCTAATAACTACAGATTTGATCCATTCACAATATCAGTTTTTCAGAAGAGAATATTATTTCAACTAAATGGTTTGAATAATCAACTCAAATTTACACCTTGATCTCACCTCTGTGAAAATGACTCTAATCTCCCAATATTCTTAGTTTATGCAACTTCAATTTAAAATATCTCCAATTCTATCTATAGCTTAATTTGTCTTTCCACTTTTCTATTTCTATTATTTCTTAATAAGTCTTTAACTCCTTCAGTCTGTGATCATATTGAGTACTTAATATCTCCTTTCCTTAATATCTAAATTTTTTACTCATTGGAAATAAATTATATGATCTAGGCCTTTAGCCTTTTCATATAGTCACCCCTTAATCTTTATCCCCTTTCCTTTCCTTATTTGTTCTTCTCAGTGCTAAACTCTAGTGGTATCAAATATACATACTACTTAGTAACCACATGAGATATGATGTTCATACATTTAGTAATGGACTGTACTTAATTTAAGGTCAGATCCACTCATCCAATGAGATGCTTATCAGTTTGTTCCGTGATACTACAATACTTTAAAGCCTCCACACGCATCTACATGCTATTTCAATCTTCATCTCTTTGGCTTTCTATTTCCTCTGAATCACATAGTAACCAAAGAAAGTGACTAGACAAGGTATGAATAAAGTCAGTAAATAATATTTACTATTGTAAATATTATCAATTTTCTTCTATCATCGCTGATTTAACAACTGTCAATTAACCCAAGTCAACATCGTTGCTGGTGACTCCCTGCATCATCTTTACTACTGTTTAGAGAAACTGTGCTGTGGATTTCTTCCAGTTTCCAGTCCATTACTCTTTACTGTTGTAGCTCTTCATGGAAACAGCCTTTTTTTTTTTTTTCCTTCCTGTTACTCATATACCGGTCCTAATCAATTTTCTTCACTATCTTGTCAAACTGCTCCTTTCAAGGAAACCATTATCTACAATTGCCAATTACAAAGATCAATTCTCACTTGCCTCTCACTAGACTTAGACACATATTTTGAGACAGGCTTATATTGTCTTACAACTCATAAAATGCTTCACAGCAGCTGGAAGCAAGAGACACATTGCAGACTCTGATTTCCAGGCTGCTTCTCAGGATCCAAAAGTCCATAGTCTCTATATGCATCTTCTCCTGTTTTCTCTTTCTGAAGACATTGGCTCATCGTTACCTCTATCATAATTTTCTCTTATTTTATAACTTAAAATTAACTTAATCACTTGTGCTTTGACCTGGAGAATCTGATATTTGTTCAGAAGTTATAGCCTCGTTCTTCTCTATCCTTCATTGAATTTCAAGATCTTAACAAGTGAGTCTCTGAGGTCTTAATAATACCCTACAGGTGCTGATTTCAAGGTGATGAATACATAGGTATAGAGCAGGAATGTATCCTTTTCCTACTTCCTCACTGTCATGGTGTCAGTCTACAGGAGCTGTGTACATTTGGATGAGTTCCTGGTTCTTGTTCCAGTATCATACACTGGAATGTAGTTCTATCTTCAGTTTCTCAGCATTTCTCTCTGGGTTTTCACTACAGCAAACTCTAGATAACCCCAGAATGACTAATAATCCATTGTTGTCCTTCTTTAACTCTTTCTGTTATTTTAGTGTATCATTAATTCAACTTTTCTGATGTATTGTGTTTTAGACCAAAATTCTCCTGACAGCTCATTTACTAAAAATTACAAATATTTAGAAGAGTTTCATTTTCAGAAATATTACAAATTATTTTCAGATTACTAGTTAAACTATTGACAGCACCAACTGAGACATTGCTCAAATATTTTAGTTAATCATGATTGTTTTTCAATCTATTTGATGCCACCCAATGTTCAGAGTTCTGTTTCTTTCTATTAGATCCAGAGAGATTTGCATTAATTAAATTTTCACCATGACTAATATAGAAAAACACACATATTTTCTAATTTAGTGACAGATAAAATTGATTAAATCACTACTTTTATTTTTCAACTTATCTTCACTAATTTTGTTTATATTCTGTGAAAAATATGTTTTATAATTGTCTGTCCTGGTTTCCACATCATACTTCCCTGTCATTGGCAACTTTTGGTATAGAAAGAGACAGGGCCTTGAATGGTCTTTGTTCATGTCCCCAGTCTCCAACACAGGCTTATTGAATTTTGAAGCTTTGGTTTTCACTTATTATTCAAATTGGATTGTGTTATTTCTGCCTTGTTGCAGCAGCTTTGTTTTCATTCTTCTGTCACTTTCTATATTTTACAGTCTATTAACTGAGAGTCTAATTTAACCACAGGGGGGACAGAGTTTGCGATTGAGTTTGATATAGCTAAATGTGTTTCAAATTAATAAAGACCAGGGCTGCTTTGTAATACACACAGTGGCTCATACCAATTTCATTAAGAGTTTTCTTCAAAGAATTTACAACTAGCCTATATGTAAGACATATCTCACCTTTCTTAAAAACTATTCAGATTTGAGCATCTGCAGCATCAAAACAATGTAGAAACCCATTCAGAGCATATTTTGATATTTTAGTACATAATCCATCAACAATAACAAAACCAAGCCGAGAAAGTGTGACAGTATTTTGGCTTTTCTTTTGATCATTTATTTAAAACTGTCTCCTGGAAAACCAGAATAATGTTAATAATAAGTCCTATTAGGTTTTCTATTACATTAAAAAAAACTAATAATTACATATGGATTATGGGTACCCATATTTTTATACTAACCTATATAATCTATATTAATAGCTACTTCAACAATATTTAACTCTATCAATATTAAGTTACCTATTACAATACCTTTTAAAGCTTGATCCCTAGTCTAAGAAGATTCACACAAAAACTTGTGTTGTGACTCAAAAAACCAGAATCTGCAGGAAAAAGTCAGTTGTTTGAAAACAAATAAAAGTGAGCTGTTTTGAGGAGTCAGTTCCATGTGCAACACGTGCACACTTCCCACTAAATGGACCTCCCCTGTCTTTATGAGGCAGTCGGATTCCTAGCATTCCTTCAAAAGCTCACTCGACCACTTGACATGTTGTTTGTATTTGGAATTTGGGTCAAATGAACTTGCAGAACTCCTGTGCATTGTATTAATGTGGCTCATGTGCGTGCTCCAATTTTTTTCACTGTGTTTCAAGGCTATCAGATCTGACTCTACAATTTTCTGCTTTTATGCTAAAATTTGGAGGTAAATTACTGCTCTTAATAACTCCCAAAGGAACTGATTGGAAGAGCCAGATAAAGTCAAGCAATTGTTAAGAGTACAAACTGTCTTTCTCGGTGGTGGAAGGATATATCTCTACCCACATACGTAGACCACTTCTGCCATTTACAAGTGATAAAATCGCAGCAAATTCCTATTGAAATTAAATACTGCGTTCTAAAAGTCGGCCTATTCTCTAACTAAAGTCCGTGGGTTGACAGTCTTGGATTACAGGGATAATAGTCATTATATCTTTAAACATTTTAATGTAGTATTGACATATAATACTATAGGCTTTCAGATTATTTTCATTTATACTAAATTTGTATAATAAGAGTATAAATTTAAGTTCCCAGGGAAATGCAATAGTTGTTACAGCACGTGGCTTATAACCCAACGGCGATTAAGTCCTAGTAACCAATAGATTGGGGTTGCATTGAGAAAGAAACCATGACATCTCCTTGGGGTTAGTTAACCAAGGGTGAGTACGTACTTGAATTCTTTAAGTCATTCGGATTGTGTCTTCTATCTGCTGTCTCTCTGTTGTCTGTGTCTGCATGATTGCCTGCCTAACACTGTCTTGTGAATAAAATAATATATCAGCTACGCATTAGCTTAAGATGCCAAACTTTGATTACAGAAGAAAACCAGAGTAAGTAAGGATTTGCTCTTACTTGTTCTCTCAAAGTCAGGTTAAGTAAACAGTTTGAGGACACAGTATGCTAACAGCCTTTCCTCTTAAGTGACTTACAGTACATTATTAACTTTGTCTGTGAAGTCAAGAAAAATTCCAGTCCCTAGGTATTGTAGAGATACTTTCAGATTATTGCATTGTCGCAGTGGCAAAGATTCTATAAGATTCTCTAATTGAAACTTTGTAATTGTAGAGTCAGAATGTTGCAGATCTAGAGTCACTCTATCTTGTGGCACTGCAGTCCTTTTGTGATTAGTTGTTGTTTATTGTGTCTACCCTAGCACCCTTGTGATTATCAGGGAAAACTCTGGAATGTGTCAACGGGTCACTACATTCAACCAACCAGAAATTTAAGACTGTCATTAAATGTCTGAAGCCTAGAGCAGAGATTTCTCCTTTAGCTGGAATGAGTCAATCTGGAGTTTCCACCAATTTGTGTGAAAATTTTGTTCTGTACATTTAAAAGCTTCTTGAAACAGGTTTCACACTAGAGCATGTTATTTGGATTAACATAAATGCATGTTCTCAGGCTACAATCACACACTCTATTCTATAGACTCCATATTTCCAAGATGAATGAGTTATGTGACTTGTGTTTACCAGATTATGGGTTTATTTTATAACTACAAGGCTTAACTACAAGACTTAACTACATTTGAAATTTCACAACTATTAATTTTAAAGTAGTAAGACAATAGTTAGAAA
>REGO01000260.1:11783-33693 GCA_010120015.1 Rhombomys opimus | reverse complement strand
ATAGTTTTCGAATTTTTGTGAAAAATCAAATATCTTTAGGTGTGTTTGTTTGTTTCTGGGTCTTCTATTTGATTCCATTGATCCACCATTCTGTTTCAATGCCATGCAGGTTTTAATACTATTGCTCTGTAGTACAGCTTGAGATCAGGGATCGCAATACCTCCAGAGGATCTGTTTGTGTATAAGATTGTTTTAGCAATTCCGGGTTTTTTCTAAAACAAAAATTTTAAAAAGGAAAAAATAATTATCTATATTATTATTCTCCTTAGGGGGAAAAATATATATATATTTCCCCCTTAGGAGAATACAGATAGGAGCTATTTTCTAACATTAAAAGTTCTTTTGTTACCCTTTGCTGTACCACTGAAAGAGCTGTGTCAGAGATAGCAGTCACCCTGCTCCGTGTACTCACTGTCTAATAAGGACCTTACAGACCTACCTGCCTGGCTAAGCTGCATTCCTTCAAGTCTAGCACCTATAAAACATCAATTCCTGGATGTCTTGAAGAGAAGTGAAGCCAGGGCTCCAGAGTGACAGGAAAGCAGAAAGAAAGTATGAGCCAGAGGGGATAGAAGACACCAAGGGAACAAGGCCCACTAAATCAACTGTGCACAGCTCATATAAACTCCAACTTATCGACAAGGCAAGGCCTACATGGATTTGTACCAGTTCCTCCAAGCTTACATTGTAGCTTTCAGTTTAGTGTTTTTAGGGGACTCCAAAGTGTGTTAACATGTGGGGCTCTTATTCTTGTAGCTCTCTTGGGTTTTTTTCCTTCTGTTGATATAATGTGTTGTGTTTTTTTTTAATCTTAGATTTTTGTTTAGGCCTTTTTTTATCTTAGTACATTTTATTTTGGTTTATCATCATCATTATTACTATTATTATTATTATTATTATTATTATTTCTTAGTCACCTATTCTTTCTAATGAGAGACAGGAAGGTGATGGACTCATATGGATAGGGGGGTGGGAAGAAACTGGAAAGACCACAGAGAAAAAATTTGTAATCAGAATATATATTGAATGAGAAAAAAAACTATATTTGCAACAAAAGGGGGACAATAAATACACCAAACTGAAAAAAAGACTCTTCATAAATTGGAAAATTTTGTTAATAGTATAGATTTTCTAATTTTTTTTAGTCTAAAGTTATCACTTATTAATAATTTTAGGGTTTTTGGATATCTTGTTAATGATAAATGATCTCATCCTTGTACTTTAAACTTATATTCATATTTAATCTATTAATATAACTACTGTATTCAAGTATAGCATTAATGAACACTCCTTGGTACTTGTTTCAAATTGTAGTCTGAAAATTTTTGGAATTTGACAAAGATAAACAGCAATCATATTTTACTAAATTTCTTCTTTTCCAGAAGAATCAGAAACACAAGATTTCAATGACTTCTGAGATAATGGATCTTTTTTTATTTGTTTTTTGCTTTAATTTTTATTAATTAAAATTTATTCACTTTGTATCTCCCTGTGGTTCCCTCCCTCCTCCTCTCCCAATCCCACCCTCCCCCCCCTTCTCCACCCATGCCCCTAACCAAGTCCACTGATAGGGGAGGTCTTCCTCCCTTTCCTTCTGAGCCTAGTCTATCAGGTCACATCAGGAGTTGCTGAATTGTCTTCCTCTGTGTCCTGGTAAGGCTGTTGCCTCCTATAATGGATCTTACTAGGCAATTGAGATGAATTGCTTTTTTCTCAGTTTAAGACAGTAATTTGTAATTTAGTTTTCTAAACATAGATATAAAAATTTTAAACATTTCCTGTTTTATTTTCTATGCAACTACTACTGAAATTTAACTGATTATGAATGTGGGACTCTCATTTCCTTTCTGCTGATCTATAGTTCTCTTTGTTCACACTGACATACTGTCCAGAAAAATGTAGATTCAAAGTGGCTTTGGAATTTACTATGCAATATGTTTCTTATGTTTTCCAACAAAATCAATTGACTAATTAGCGTGATAGATCTTTCAAGTTATTTAAAATATTTTCAGTAAATTTCAGATTACATATGTATGCTAGATGGCATGATACAAAATGTATACATATCACAAATTTTATATATATCCATGTATATATGTATATCTATATATTATAGAAACATATGCATCATCTCATATCTTACATTCCTTTGATGGTAAGAACAGCTATCGTCTACACATTTATCAAAAGTCTTAAATAAATGCCTGTTCTTAAGTATATGGACTGCCTAGTCTTTTGTCAACTTGACAGAAGCTAGGAGAGTCTAAAAGGAGGAAACCTCAATGGAGTAAATGCTTCTATATATATAGTCTGTTGGCAAGTTGTGGGTACATTTGCTTGATTAATGATTGATATTGAAGGACACAGAACACTTTGAGCATTGCCACTCTTGGACAGGTGATAATGAGGTATATTAAAAAGGAAACTCAGAAAACAGTAGTATGTTGATTAGTTTTGTGTCAGCTTGACACAAACTAAAGAAATATTTGATAAGAGGAACTCTTTTTTTTTCCATATTTTCATTTATTTATTTATTTATTTATTTATTTATTTATTTATTTATTTATTACAATTTATTCACTTTGTATCCAGACAGTATCCCCCTCCTCTTCTTCTCCAACTCCCACCCATCTCCATCTTCTTTCCCTATGCCCTTCCCCTAGCCCACTGAAAAGGGTGGACTTCCTCCCTTTTACCTGACCCTGATCATTTCCCAAACAAGAAGAGGAATTCTTAACTGAGAAAATACTTTCATTAGATTGGTTTCTATGCACCTCTGTGGTGTATTTTCTTTATTGTTGACTGATTTAGGTAGGCCTATCTCACTGTGAGCAATGCCATCCCTAGACTGTTATTATTATATTCTTTTTATTTTTTGTAAATTTTTAAAAAATAAATTACAGTTTATTCACTTTTTATCCCAACCTGTAGCCTCCTCCCTCATCCCCTCCCAAATTCACCCTCTCTGCCTTGTGTCCTCCCATGGCCCTCCCCAAGTTCACTGATAGGGGAGGTCCTCCTCCACTTCCCTGCGACCCTACCCTATCAGGTCTCCTCAGGACTGGCTGAATTGTCTTCCTCTGTGGCCTGGTAAGGCTGTTCCCCCATCAGGAGGAGGTGATCAAAGAGCCAGCCACTCAGATCATGTTAGAGACAGCCCCTGTTCCCATTACTAGGGAGCCCTCTTGGACACTGAGCTGCCATGCATTGGGCTACATCTGAGCAGGGGTTGTAGATTATCTCCATGCACAGTCTTTGGTTGGAGTTTCAGTCTCAGAAAGACCACTCGGCCCAGATTTTTTGCTTCTGTTGCTCTCCTTGTGGAGCTCCTGTCCTCTCCAGGTCTTTCTACCTCTCTTTTCTTTCATAAGATTCCCTGTACTCTGCCCAAAGTTTGACTATGAATCTCAGCATCTGCTTTGATACACTTCTGAGTAGAGTCTTTCAGAGGCTTACTGTGGGAGGCTCCTGTTCTGTTCCCTGTTTTATCCCTCTTCTGATGTCTGTCCTCTTTGCCTTTATGAATGAGGATTGAGCATCTTACCCAGGGTCCTCCTTCTTGATTAGCTTCTTTGGTGTACAGATTTTAGTATGTTTATCCTATATTGTATGTCTTGTAACTAGTTATAAGTGAGTATATGCTGAGTGTGTCTTTCTGCTTCTGGGATACCTCACTCAAGATGATCTTTTCTAGTTCCTACCATTCACCTGTAAATTTCATGATTTCCTGTGTTTAATTGCTGAGTAGTATTCCATTGTGTAAATATACCACAAGTTTTGTATTCATTTCTCAGCGGAGGGACATCTGGATTGTTTCCAGATTTTGGCTATTATAACTAAAGCTGCTACAAACATGGATGAGCAAATGTCTATGCCCTTGTTGTGTACATGAGCATATTTTGGATATATGCCTAAGAGTGCTATAACTGGGTATTGAGGTAACAGTATTCCTAATTGTCTGAGAGAGTGCCAGATTGATTTCCAAAGTGATTGTACAAGTTTACATTCCCACGAGGGATGGCTATTGTATTCTTTAAGAAAGGAGGCTGATCATGTCATGAGGAAGCAAGCCAGTAAGCAGTATACTTGGCACTGAGTGCACTGTTTAATACTCTGTGTCTTCTGGGGAAAGCATTATGTTTTCGTACAGAGTTTTGATATATTATAGCTTAATAAAAGACAGATATTTCCAAAAATATTTGGTATCATCTTGTGAGATTATATGAAAATATTATTTAGAAAAAATTCCATAAAGTGAACATTTCAATGTTGAGTATTGCACTATATGGATTACTGAGAAAACTTCAGTGGTAAGTATTCACAGAGGGTATGCTTATGCACTGAATGATTTTGTTCGCAGAGACTAGATCATTTTTTTCCATGATTGTGTGTCTTTTTTATATTCAACATATAATATAGAACTACATGTTTTCATGCTAGAATGGAAATGCGGAACGATGCTGAAAAATCAAATTATCTTCGTATCTTCTAACTTTGGTGTAGTACCAATCTGGCAAGCATGTATGTTGCAGTAAAAACCAAATGGAGTTAAGGGATTCAGCAAGGTGCACAAGTCTTTGTTTTGAATCCACCATTAGTTAATCAGGTTCAAAACACGTAACAGCTTAATCAACCTTAAGTGTTCTTTTATACTTAAAAAAAAGTGAAATTGTAAAATTATGTAACAATATTCCTTTACAAGCTGGAAGGCTGTCATAAGTACTTTATCCAAGGAGTATAGATTTTATACTATGAAAACAAGCATTCCCATAACCATTAATGCAAGTTTCATATGTCATATCACTCATATAAGTCATATAATGTTGCTGATTCTCAGCAACATTTCTTTGACTTCTTGCAATTCATTAATATGAATAGTTATGGTCTTTTTGAGTGTCAAACTATTGGAAAATTCATATACAATTACCTTTGTGTAGTTGAAATAATAAATATCTTAAAATTAAATATTGGGTATTTTTGATATATTAAATCCATTGGTGAGAGTAAAATAGTATATATATATATATGTGTGTGTGTGTGTGTGTAAATTATATATATATATATATTTTTTATGTATTTATTACACACATACACAGACATACACACACACACACACACACACACACACATATATACAAATTATATGTTTTGGTCAGATAGGGAAGGAGGAGGTCCTCTCCTATCTGGGAACTAAGGAAAATGCACAGGAGGAGAAGAAGGAGGATGGGTGGGACTGGGAGGAGATGAGAGAGAAGGCTGCAGAGAGGATGCAATGAGAATAAATTGTAATGAATAAATATATAATAAAATAAAATTAAAAAATTAAAACATAACTCACAATCCAGATGCTTATTCATTCTATTGCAGAAGTGGTACCTTTTAGCTCTTACGATGTTGGTAAGTATCTATCCTTTGTAGCTAAGTACATCTTGTTGCTCTAATTTACTTAGTAGTGTTGGGTGTGAATTTTTTTAAAAGAAAATATGTGCTAGTAAGTCTTGAGTAGTGAACCGGATCCAATGTTTATAAAAATGAAGCATAAATAATTGTCTTAAATATTTGCTGTTTAGGCACAATACATTTGGTAAGCAGTTAACTATTCTCCTTTTATTTTCCCAAAGGTACAGGTGTACTAAAATTCTATCCACACCACAACAAATGAAAGCAAAATGTGTTTTCAAAACCTTTTTTGATTTACAAACATAGCAAGACTTGACCTTGTAGCTTCATTTTATTGTCACTGCAGTGTACTTAACAGGATTGTGCTGAAAATACTTCTACTGTCTGAATAAATATTTGATGATTAAGATTCTATTACCATTTAGTGGGGCTTAGGACTCACTAATTATTCTTCATGAATTATGATAATATGATCATATTATAGTACTAGGACTAAGTTAGTTACTTGCCCACCTTTTAAAGAAGTTCAAGAAGGCACCTACTCTCACATTCACAAGCAAGCCATTAGTTGGCTAGTTCCGTCATGGATATAGAGAATGAAAATGAGCATTTCAGAAAGCGAACTCCATTATATACAAAGAAACTATAGCCAGACCATTCATTTTCTCCACTTCTAAAATAATTAATGAAAAATGTGGATGGGGGATATTTATTAAAACACCAAAGCAAATATAGCTAACTAAACAATAAACATTTTAAATGACCTGAGACAAAGAAGACAAAATGATGTTTTAGTCCTGTTCAAATTCTGTTGAAGTCTCGCTCTCATATTTGGATACAGTGCTTTTGAGGAATAAATGGGACCCAAAGGTGAAGGCATAATCTATAGGATTAGTGTCAGGAATGTTCTACCCGTCTCTGCTGGCCACTGTGTGGAGGTACAGTGACAGTTTGACCATGGAAACTATGGAAAAGCCATAGTATGACAGAGCAGACAATATGTTTCAATATGTTTCATAATCTTGATCTCATATTTCTCAGCCTCCCAAACTGGGAAATATTTAAACCACTCAACTTGCATAAGAAGCAAACAAAGCTGCCATGAATATTCATACACAGATTTTAGTGTGGAAGTAAAGTTTTATGCCTCTGGAATAAACTTCCAAGGGGGAGATTACTGTGCCACATGGTAAGCAAATGTTTAGTTTTTATCGAAACTGAAATAGTTTTCCAGATTGCATGTACAGTTCTACATTCCCTGCAGCAGTGCATAAAAGTCATTTCCCCTCATTCTCACCAGCATTTTGAGTTGTCAGTCTTTAATCTTATCTGTTCTAAAAGATATGTTGAAGTTTATCGTTTTTTTTTTTCTTCATGTCTTTTTTTTTTATTTTTATCAGTTACATTTTATTAATTCTGTATCCCAGCCGTGCCCCGAACCCTCGTTCCCTCCCAGTCCCTCCCTCCCTCCCTCATCACCCCTGTGCCCCTTTCTAAGTCCACTGATAGGGGGGACCTCCCCCCATTCATCTGATCCTGTTTTATCAGGTATCTTCATTGAGTTCCTGTTAGAAATAGTCCTTGTTCCCCTCACTTTGGGAAACCAATTGGTTACTGAGCTACCACAGGCTACATCTGAGCGGAAGTTCTAGGTTATATCCATACATGGTCCTTGGTTGAATGTCAGTTTCAGAAAAGACCCTGTGCCCAGATATATTTGGTTTTTGTGGAGCTCCTATCCTTTCCCCATCAGACTAACTCCCCTTCTTTCTTATGATTCCCTGTACTCTGCCAAAGGTTTGGTCATGAGTCCTTGCTTTGAAAACACTGCTAGTTAGAGGCTTTCAGATGCGCTCAGTAGACCCCTGTCATGCGTTCAATGCACATCCCATCTGTCTTTCTAAACGAGGATTGATCCTCTTACCCCATGTCCGCTCTCTTGATTATCTTTTTTAGGTGTATAGATTTCATTATGTTTATCATATCTTATAGGTCTATATAAGTGAGTATATACCGTGTTTGTCTTTCTCCTTCTGGGATATTTCACTCAGAATGATGTTTTCTAGATCCCACCATTTGCCTGCAAATTTCATGATTTCCTCCTTTTTGATTGCTGAGTAGTATTCCATTGTGTAGAAATACCATAATTTCTGTACCCATTCTTCCGTTGATGGACATCTGGGTTGTTTCCAGGTTCTGGCTATTACAAATAAAGCTGCTATAAACATGGTTGAACAAGTATCCCTTTTGTGTATTTGAGCAAGCTTTGGGTATATACCTAGCAGTGGTATAGCTGGGTCTTGAGGAAGCACTATTCCTAATTGTCTTAGAAAGCGCCAGATAGCTTTCCAGAGTGGTTGTACCAGTTTACATTCCCACCAGCAGTGGAGGAGGGTTCCCCTTTCTCCACAACCTCTCCAGCATGTGTTGTCACTTGAGTTTTTCATCTTGGCCATTCTGATGTGTGTAAGGTGATATCTCAGGGTTGTTTTGATTTGCATTTCCCTGATGGCTAATGAGGATGAGCATTTCTTTAAGTGTTTCTCTGCCATTCGATATTCCTCTGTCGAGAATTCTCTGTTTAGCTCTCTTCCCCATTTTTTAATTGGATTACTTGGTTTGCTGCTTTTCAGCTTCTTTAGTTCTGTTTCATGAAATTTAAAAGGAGCATTTTTTTAACAGTGAAGACTAGCATGCAAAAGTAGCATAAACTCAGAGTTGCCAGATGAGCTATGTGCTAAATTGCTAAGAGGTTTTGTGTCCTAAACTTTCAGCTGGTAACCACCTATACAACGAAAAACTAGCTTGTCGGTAAAACCAGTACCAGAGACAGAGAGTTCAACAATTACTTTACGTGATGCCTGAAATTTGCTGTTATATATTTATTTCCTCTGATTCAAAACAGTCCATCCTGGGGAGAGAAGAGTGTCTCTCGAGGTCCAGGAAATATAAAGCTTGCAAAGATCAGAAAGCCCCTGAAACTGAAAGTCTCAGGAATTACAGCAACTCGCCTAAGTTATGGAAGCAGCATCACTTGCTGTGAAGAAACAGTCTGATGTGGCAAATCACTGGTATGCAGAATGGGAGTTCCTGGACTGCAATTTCTGTGTGTGCTCATTCGTGTTCGAGTGAACTCTTTGGAAGTGAAACTGTTTATTGAGTTTCTGTGTTCCTGTAAGTAATCTCTAAATACTTCAGTATTGCTGAAATATGGGGATTCCTTTTTTGTTTGTAGATGATGTGGGTGAAATCAGGGTCTCCTTTTGGAATCGTAGTTCTCATTAATAAAATAATTTAAGAGTGTAGTCAAAGAAGAGCTCAAGAACACTTTCGTTATAGTATAAAATAAAATCCTCAGGACAAGAAAGCTTTACATCTCAGTAGCTGCCTGGAGGAGAGGAAGAAAGAAAAGCCCCACACTGTTTAAGTTGACATGAGGTTCAAATATGTTAGACAAACCACAAAATGACAAAAAAGGAGGCTTTAGAAAAAGAATAGGGAAACCCAAAATGTTGGGAAAACACAAAATGGTAAGAGAACATGCTTAGAAGTGATGAAAATAAGAAAATGAATATTCACATTTTTCTGACTACCACAGAAAAGCAAACAGGCATAAAATGATATATGGCTTTAGACTAGTAAGCCGCTAATCAAGGGGTGGAGAATCTGTGAACAGTATGTTATCTCTTTACCATACTAGTTATCGCACCTATCTTTTTAGCTTCTGGTGAACCAGCACAAACAAGGATAAACTGATTAGGAGTAGCTAAACAGCTCCTGCAGTGGATGCTCAGATGTGCAAATGATGCTTATGTGAGTATTTATTGTGACAATCCTGGAAAGATGGCTCAGAGGTTCAGAACACTTGCTGTTCTTCTAAAGGTCCTGAGTTCAATTCCCAGCAACCACATGGTTGTTCATAACCATCTACAGTAAGAACTGTCTCGTATACAGCAGAATGATGTATAAATAATAAACCTTAAAAAAAATCCTGGTATGTATATTTTTACCTCAGTGGTATGAGATTCCTCAATGTAGGAATTATGGTTTCATTTTCCTTGAGATCAGTGATAAATTATTTTAACAGATAATATGTTGTCGTAAAATGGAGTACTCTTCAGGATAATCACATGGTGACAGACATTATGTGGAGTGTCATGCATCCTTGATGAAGAGGGTTAATCACACAGTGTAGAAATGCCCTTCAAGTTTATGATACAATAGAAAAAGTAAATGTATGGATTAGGGTATCAATCAGGTTGCCACGGCTGTTGCATGGCCTTTGTTCTGAGTGGTAGGAGAACCTGCTCTTACTTAGAAAGAATATGCATACACAATATAAAAATCGCATTAGTCATGAGGCTGCTAGATATTGTAACCTCTGATTTTTCAGGATAATGGAGAAAGAGAAAGGATGTTATAAGGAGATTGTGACTTGTTACTTCTTACAGCTAACAGGACAAGAAGTTGGTAAAATAGTAGATTCCTGATGAAGACAATGGACAGCGAAGAGGAGAACATGGTAGAAAGCAATGGAAGAAATACCTCCAACCGAGTGTTTATCCAAGACTGGAAAACCCGCATTTTATTGTGCCAGCTGTGGATGTTAGGAAAGTGTCCCCTTGAGGAAACTCTGATAATCAAGAAATACTCAGCATTTAAAAGGCTTGAATTGGGAGAGATTTTAAACAATGAACCAGAGCCTTTTGAGACCTGGCTTGTTAGGTTATAGGAGACGGAGGTGAATTGAACCACCGGAGTGCCATGGAAATAGAAAACTGAGTGATATATTTACTCTTTAGTCCTTGGCACAGGGATGGCTAACTTGAGGAAATAGAAGGGAAATGAGTCTCTGATGTACCACCTCATACAAGTCACTGGTGTGTGTGTGTCGGGGGGCGGTTCTCATGAATGATGGGACTTGGAAGACAACAGGAGAACATACAATGGCAGCATTTAATGCCCACTACCCTGAGCAAGATATCATTGTAATTATTGGATAGAAAACTACAACAACAAAAACATGGTTGATTCAGCAGGGACTTCGGGGTTTGTATGGGACTTTAATGACCGACCGTGATGAACCTCTTTAATGAGGTGTTAGCTTTAAATGGTAGAAGTGCTCACAGGTCTGCATGACTCAGAGTATCATGTAAATGGGGTTTGTAAGTTGCTGAAGCCATCAAGAATGAATGAGAGGAAGCAAAATATACAAAGGGTCCTGGCCAGGACACTCAAAGGCAAATGTAAGAAAATTTATGTTGAGCTGGGGATCCTAGGTAAAGAAAAATTAGCAGGAAGCCGAACATGTGCTAATGAGTCTCTGGAAAGCTTTAAGACCTGAGCCGCAGTCTTCACAATGCAGGTGAAGACAATTAATTTAACAGGAGGCTACATCTTTCTGTTGCAAAAAAGTATACTAATTGTGGCTACTGTTGATTCAACCCGGGTTATTTCAGCAGCCAGATGTGGCTGATGGAAAGGTCAGGACCATAGGGCTGACTAGGATGTCAGAGCTTTAGAGTCAGTTGCAACAGCAGGTACAGGACATAAAAACAAAATCTTCTGTAAGTTTCAGAGACCACAATGGGAAGAAAAATGTGTAGCTGCACTCAGCATGAGCAGGCTGGATTTCTTATGGTAAATGACCAGATTTTGGAGGGATAAGATTGGTACGTGTCTTCTCCCATGACACCATACTCAACAATTACTGTTTTGGCAACAAGAACAGTGAGGTAGAAGTGATAAGATGGGTATATGCAATATTGGACATTTCTTTTTTTTTCTTTTTGTATTTATTTAGCATCCTCCTTATAAATTGGAAGTTACTGGGAATGATTGGCAGTGGTTCTCAAAGACTCTGTCTATCCTCTTTAAATTATATATTACCAATTCTGTGCCTCATGTGTTTGGAAAAACAGCTAGGAAAAGAGTGAGAATATCAATTAAGAAATGTAAAGGAGATTAGATAGGGATTTTATTGACATTAAATGATCATTGGGTGAGAGTCTCAGTGCCAGGGATGGGCTCTATTCTCATGAATTGTTGAACAAAATAAACACCCTGAAACCCACTTAAACATAAAGACTATTGACTGTATACCAGAACTATAAGTTGAGGGGTTGTTTATTTATTAGTTGGTTAGTTGTTTTTTTTAAATAAAGATATCACTTGTTTAGGCTGCACAACACAGAGGAATCATGCTAAGAAGGCCTACAGCCAACATGCCAGGCAAGATGTGCTTACCAGTATCTACATGGGAAGGAGAGAACTGATGCCTGCAATTTGACCTCTCCCCTCCTATTGCAAACACACGCACACACACACACACACACACACACACACAAACACACACACATTTTTCAAGGCATGTTGGTATTATAGCACATGAATTGCGTATCACAAGGCTGTTGGAGGCAAGTCTCCAATAGAAATAACATGGCATTTTCTGAAACCATGAAAGCCAGATAGTGTGAAGAAAAACTATACGTCAATTATTATGGGTGCAACAAACTATGATCAGATTAGATTTAAAGCCCACTCCTCGTAAGGGAATTCATAATTAGGACTGTTATCATGTAGGCAATTCAGCAGTCCTGACATCAGATGTGCTGGATATATGGACCCTGGTCACCCCAAGCAATCTCTCTGCTCTCTCTGTTTCCACCGTTTCTCTCCCTTTCTGTCCCAGGCACAAGCTTTCTCTGCCTGCTTTCTCTCTGCCCTAATGGCTTACTCACTGTCTCTACCCCTTCTCCAGGCCCTCCTTCCCTACAATAAACTTCCTTATACCAGATCTGTTGTTGGGTGTAATTCCTCAGGGGATACACCTTGGCATGGGCCTACCATGGTGTCACCCCAATAGAACACTACCACATCATTATAGATTATAACATCTGTGCCAAGACCCATCGCTATGCTACTGTCGTATTAAACTGTTCAGGGCTTTGACATTTTTTCAGCTTAGTTCTGGTAAAGTATTAGTCTAAATCTCATAAGACATGGCGCTATATGATCCACTATGATTGTTCCAAGCTTAAAATTTTTAATTCTCTTTGGTTGTCCTTTAAATATAGACTTAAAGGTGGTTTTGTTTGTTTGTTTGTTTGTTTTGTTTTGTTAAATTTATGTACATCCAGTCTTGAGTTTAGAGGGAAGAGGCTCATCTTTCACAATGTGTGTGTATTTACATGAAAAATCAAGGTCAAGTGTGTTTTTGCCCCTTCTGCTCCATGGAAAGTTTCTTGCCAGGAGCCAAAGCTATTTACTGGAGCCAAAGTCAAATAGTTAGCCAAAGCTATTTAGTGGAGACAAAGCTATTTACTGAAGTCAAAGCCAAACAGTGAGCAAAGGTCATTTAGTAGAGACCTAAAGCTATTTAGTGAAAGGGTTACCTAGGACCCTAAATCATGGGTGATAGATTTGTGAGGACATCTGTCTGTTAGTTTTAGAGCATCCATGAGATATCTTAAGAAAACATCCTTAGGGTATCTTGCAGGTGCAATATTCCACCCATGAAAGCATTCTTCCTATCTCCTGCAGCAGTAATTTAGCCTTCCCCCTTTCCTGCCTTCTCCCTATATAAGTTGGGTAAAAATTTATAATAAAGGAGGCTTTAATCAGGCAAACACTTAGCCTTCATTCCTTGCATCTCTTGTCGTTCCTCCCATTCTTTCCCCCCACCATTAGGAACCCATTGAAGTCCCGAGGGTCGGGACAGTTTCTGTCTTCCCATATCTCACCTTAAAGGGTATTCTTGCTTTTTACCCAAAATCATTTCTTAGGCTTCAAATATGACACAAAGATGTGTGTCTACTGCCATTTTCTGTAGTGTGGATTTCAGTGCATATTACAAACAATGATGATTAAAACTTATCTGTTTTGTAAACTAAAACTATTGTACACTTCAGGAAATCTACCGGAATCCACCTCTCAGATCAAGTGGACTTGAAGTAAGTACTGTCAATCTATAACCTAAGTTTCCAATTATTGCCTATTTCAGAAGGTGGGATTCCTTCCCTTTTCCTGGGTTTTAGGACTTCCCTAACCAAAACAACCAAAACCGTGGGGCTAAAAGTTACAAATATACATCTAGGTAAAAATTTTCTTCCTACTCTACTTATCTTTGTCTTCTACTCCAACACACACGCACACACACACACACACACACACACACACACACACACATACACACACACACATTTTCCAAAGCATGTTAGTATTGTGGCATATGAATTGACTGTCCCACAGATCCTGGGTAGCAGGGAAAGAGCCAGCTCTTCCCAGGACATTAGCAGCATCCCAATTTTCACAAAGACTCCAAAGATGTCATCATCCTGGGTCAGCAGAAAGCAGTCCAAAGAGCTTACCACCCTCAGTCCTTCTCAACCATTACCCCTTCCTAGTTTCTCTGCTTTTTTTTGTTTTTGTTTTTGTTTTCATTAAACAGGAAGGGAGAAATGTTAGCATGGACAAATCAGCTGACCTGCCCTCAGGGTCCTAGCAATTGCTTATGATATCACCGGCAGCCACTAGGTGGGTCAGTTGTACTAGGTGGAAGCAGCCAGATACAAAGACCAGGACATCCCCAGCTCTCTCTGTGTGTTCCTCTGCTCCATTTCTCTCTCTCTCTCTCTCTCTCTCTCTCTCTCTCTCTCTCTCTCTCTCTGTCTCTCTCTTCCCTGGGCCTGCTCTCTCTCTCTGCCCTCAAAGCTCAGTCACTGTCACTACTCCTTCTCCAGACTCCCCTCCCCCACAATAAACTCCCTTATACCACATCTGTTTTGTAGTGTAATTCCTCTGGGTGTACACCTTGGCATGGGTCTGACATAGTTCCATCCCCACCGTGTGCTTCATTGTAGACCATGACAAGTACTTCAATACAGAAATCTGTGTTGTAGAAGTCATTCACAGCAGATGGACAGTAACTGCTATTTTGTTATATAGACCTGATTATGTGCCTGTTCAATTGTTTTCTAACCATAGGTGTTTATTTATATAGATTACAGCTGCTGTCAATATCAGTTGGTAATGAAAGAAAATTTTAAAGCACTGTCCAGTGTGTGTGTGTGTTTGTGTGTGTGTGTGTGTGTGTGTGTGTGTGTGTTTGCTCAGGTACACATGACCTTTATGTTGAGGTCAGAGGACAACTTGCAGGTGTCAGTTCTCACCTTCCCCATGAGAATACTGAAGAGTAAATTCTGATGATCACATTTTGTGGTGATTTCCTTGACCTTCTGAACTGTCTTGTCCTACTGACCCAGAGAACAACTCCTGAAATGACTAAGGCACTGCAGTGTCTCCTAGCTAGTCAAGCTCCTGAGGAAAAGTGATTTACTGTGGCACAGTTTTCTAATATTCAGCCACAGATAGCTGAAACTTTTCAAGTATCTATACCGGAACAGCAAAGTCTCAGGAAACATTGCAGAAAAGGGAGTGGGGAAAATGTGTAAGCCAGGAAAAGGTGTTGAGTGTTGTGTAGATATTTCCTCTGAACAGAAACGTTCACTTTGGAGGTAGACAGTGTCTCACACAACTCAGGAGGTAAATGAAATATAATAAGTCCAACAGTTAAGCAATATTAAAAAGAGTTAGGACTTTGCTGAACGTATGTACTTAAACAAGCCTTCCCAAAACTATACAAGTGGGATCATTTCCTGGGAGGAAGAGATTCCGTTTGACCAACATGACTGTGTGATAAATAAGAAGCTACAGGAGTTCAAACCAGATGCTTCACCAAAAGCCTAGCTCTGCACGGGTGATTCCTCCTTAAGCTGCATTAATCTCAGATAGGTTTGTTTGACCAGCAGTTCTTTACTGCCGTTACAAGTGGGGAGGATCCTGGTGAATCATGAAACCTTTAGGACCTTTCTACATCTTCAAAGTTTTATTTATTTATATGGCTTCATATTTTCAGTTATTCCGAGTTTTGCACATCTCCTCCAAAAGAGGATATTTCAATTTACAGGAAATACCAAAGCTCAGTTATTTATTTATGATATTGGAATTATTTTTTTTTACAAATGGTAAATGTTACATATAGGACAAAATATTATGAAATAAAATACATCATTGTGTTTCTTTCTCATGCAGCAGCCACCAGAAAGCCCCTTGTTCTATCTTGTCTTGTTGAAATACCCAATTCATAGTTTAAAATTATCTGCCCAGTAGATATCTACGCTAGCCAATCAAAAATCCTTAATGCCTATATCAAAAATATACTCAACTATGCAACAAGGATATTTGCTCAACCATATTCTTAGCAGCTTTATACATAATAGCAAGAATCTGGAAACAACCTAGATGTCCCTCAAAGGAGGAATGGACGCAGAAATTTTGGTACATTTACACAATGGAATACTACTCAGCAATTAAAAACAAAGGAATCATGAAATTTGCAGGCAAATGGTGGGAACTAGAAAAGACCATCTTGAGTGAGGTAACCCAGAAGCAGAAAGACATACATGGTATATACTCACTCATAAGTGGATATTAGCCATATAATATGGGATAAAAACACTAAAATCTGTACTCCTAACGAAGCTAAAGGGCAAGGAGAACCCTGGGTAGGATGCTCAACCCTCATTCAGAAGGACAAATGCCATAGACATTGAAAGCAGGAGAAGACAGGAAACAGGACTGGCGCCTACCACAGAAGGATTCTGAAAGACTACTGATTAAGGTATCAAAGCAGAGGCTGAGACTCATAGCCAAACTTTGGGCAGAGTTCAGGGAATCTTATGAAAGAAGAGGGATATAGAAAGACCTGGAGGGAACAGTAGCTCCAAAAGGAGACCAACAGAACCAAAACAAACAAACAAACAACAAAAAACCCTGGGCCCTGGTGGTCCTGCAGAGGCTGATACCCCAACTGAGGACAATACATGGAGAGGACCTAAGACCACAGCTCAGATGTAGCTCATAGACTCAGTCTCCAAGTGAGTTCCCTAGGTAAGGGCAGCAGGAAATTTCTTTGGCAAAAACTCAGTGGCAGGCTCTCTGATCACCTCCCCCAGGGATGCAGCCTTGCCAGGCCACGTAGGAAGACTATGCAACCAGCCCTGATGAGACTTGATAAGCTAGGGTCAAATAGAAGGGGAGGAAGACCTCCTCTAAAATGGACTACAGGAGGGGCATAGGAGGAAAGGGGGAGGGCAGGTGGGATTGGGAGGAAATGAGGCAGCGGGCCACATCTGAGATACAAATTGAATAAATTGTAATAAATGATAATCATAAAAAACGTCTAAAAAGAAAAGGTGGATAGATAGACAGGAAGAATGAAGATAAGGATATAAAAAGTCAAAGAATTTAAGCCATTTGCAAACTCATCCTGCTAAATAAGAGCTGTTGAACTATAGCCTGACACATGTACCTTGAATGCACTAACAAAATAATAATAATAAATAATCCTCAATGCCACCAAGAAACACATTGGGTTTTAAGATATATATGTAAATTTGACATAACCTATATTAAACTTAATGAATTAATTCTAGTTATATAATGGGAAACTAGCAAGAGCCAAGTTTCTCATGGAAATAAAGTTCAAATGAAAATAGTAGGATAAATTTTCAGCATTGGTTCAATTTTCCTTTATCTTTTAGATGTGAAAGATAGTAATGATTCATATATTGTTAATGGAATTCTTAGTGTATATATATATATGTATATTAGTATATTATATATTTCTTAGTATGTCATCTATTTCTCTGTATATATTAATATATATCTATGTGTGTATATATCTCCCAACTAAATATACTACACAACCGGCATTCATTTAAGTTAACTAGACCAAAAGCCGACATGTCCCAATGAATTTCTATACAGTTAGAATAAGCATTCTAAACCTGTGTAGCTTCACATTTGAATTCTCATTTTCACTATGTTGTATTTTTATGAATTTATTCATAATGAAATCAATAAATCCAGGACATAGTACTGGGAAAATTATTAGCCTTATATCCTTCTTTCATAACTCATATCTACTCCATTCTATGATGTTTTTATTACAATTTATTCACT
Organism: Rhombomys opimus; assembly: GCA_010120015.1. Lineage (NCBI taxonomy): Eukaryota > Metazoa > Chordata > Mammalia > Rodentia > Muridae > Rhombomys > Rhombomys opimus. The sequence goes on along the minus strand of REGO01000260.1, from coordinate 16,269 downwards.
TTGTATTCCCACTGCAGCTGCCTCCTCGTCTCCTTCCAGTCCCACCTATCCTCCCTCTTCTCCCCCTATGCCTTTTCCCTAGTCCCCCGATAGGTAAGGACCTCTGCCCCTTCTATCTGAACCTAGCTTATCAAGAATTACCCAAGTCTCATCAAAGCTAGTTGCATCATCTTCCTCTGTGGCCTGGCAAGGCTGTACCACCCAGAGGGGAGGAGGGAGGTAATCAAAGATCCAGCTGTTGAGTTCATGTCAGACACAGCCACTGTACCCCTTACTAGGAAACCTACTTGGAAACTGAACAGCCAATGGGCTTCCTCTGAACAGGGGACCTAGATCCTCTCTTTGCATGGTCCTTAGTTGGAGTACTGGTCTCTGTAGGCACCCCGGGGCCCAGGTATTTTGGTTCTGTTGGTGTCCTTGTGGAGTTCCTGTTCCCTCCATGTCTTTCTATCTTCCCCTTCTTCCATAAGGATTCTGACACTCTGGACAAACTTTGGTTATGAGTCTAAGTATCTCCTTTGATACCCTGCTGGGTAGAAACTTTCAGAGGTCCTTTGTGGAAGGTTCCTGTCCTGTTCCCTGTCTTTTCCTACTTCTGATGTCTATCCTGTTTGCCTTTCTGAATAAAGATTGAGTATCATCCCTAGTGTCTTCCTTTTTTTTTTTTTGGCTTCTTTTAGAGTATATATTTTAGAATGTTTATCCTATATTATATGTTTAATATTCACTTATTAGTGAGTGTATATCATATGAGTCTTTCCGCTTCTGGGATATTTCACACAGGATGATTTTTTCCATTTCCCACCATTTACCTGCAAATTTTCTTGTTTTAAATAGTTGGGTAGTATTCCATTGTGTGAATGTATCACACTCTCTGTATCCATTCCTCCATTGAGGGATATCTAGGTGGTTTCCAGATAATGACTATTACAAATGAAGCTGCCACAAACATGGTTGAGCAAATGTCCTTTCTGAAAGGTGGGCCATCTTTTGGGTATATGCCTAGGAGTGGTATAGCTGGATCTTAAGGTAGCACTATTCTTTTAAAGACACATAAAATTGTGTACGTGTGTTTGTGTGTGTGTGGGTGTGTGTGTGGGTGGGTGGGTGTGGATGGCTGTGCCAGCATGAATGTCTGAATATACACATGTGTGATAGAGCTTAGAGAATGGAATAATATCTCATGGAAATAGAGTTACGTTATAAGCAACCATGTATGTCCTCAGCAAGAGCAGCCATCACTAATGTCTGTTGCATTCTGATTTTTGTCATGCCTAGAATTAATTTATTTCATTCACATTCTTGAAACCATGTTCAATGGAGTATAAAATCAAATTATTAACACCAATAATGTTTAGATCTCTGTATGTCCTGCATGAAAATGTGACTTGTTTTCTCTGTATACTGAGAACACATGGGGTGTTAGAGTCTAAGCAACACAGACAGACCTTGACTAGATAATCATGACTTTCCAGGGACTTAGATGTAAAAAACTAGCACACGGATAAATATCTATTACAGTAGTGCTTATATAGTCTACAATAAAAAATAAACCAGTGATTTTACAAAGGGAGCTCTTGAGGGGATGGTTAATTCCACAGAGGTCTCCAAGGGCCTCAGCGATATCGGGGGAAACCAAAGATTTTTCAAACATTGAATTTATTATGAATATCACCTGGGAAATTATATTTTAATATTCTTTCTGCAACCTTTCTGTATTTTTCATATTTTAGAATAAAAAAATTTGCTAAAATGATATTTAATAATTAAATCTATATGTTGATGATTACATATCTCTAACAGAAGCTCCACAGAATCTTACTCTGTTGTATTTTTACTGGATGAATTTATCATAAGCATATTCAATTTTTCTGTGATATAACCCTAATGATCGGTTTTTGAATGAGTAGTTTTAGAAATGACCGTGTTAGCAAAATCCAGAAACGAGCAAAATATCATGGTGATGACACTGAGCGAGTTCAAGTAGCAGAACGCCAAGGAAAAGAAGCAGATGCACAGCTGAAGAGAAAGGGGCTTCTGCTGGGGGTGTCCTTTCACTGGTCCCCTTGGGTACCTGGAAAGTGAACACCTCGGTGAGTCACATGGAGGAAGAGGCTGGAAGACTGAGCAATCACATAGCCTCCCCTCCCAGCTTTACAAATCGAGCCAAGTTGGTGTATAGAAAATAGAATCTCCTCATGCATGCATGACAGGAAAGGAGACAAAAACATACATGGCAAGAAAGAGCCAATTACAGAACAAGAAATTCAAAAGTGCAGGAAGATACTTTGCTGTTCGATCCACTAGCAAATGTGGTTTACGTTTACTCTTAAACTGGTGACAGGAGGAGCCTTCCGTTCTTTCTTCCTGTGATAACTCTCTCTTGGGTTTGTCTCTGAGCTTGTGATGGAGTGAGCTCCCTCAGTTCCAGGGTGAAGCAAGTGTCAGTCTTAGGTATATTAATAACTCATACCCTTTGGTTGAGGGAAAAACACAAGCCCACTACAACCAGCCACAAGGAGACCAAGCTGGGAAAAGGGAGAATTCTTGAGGTTTCTTGGGAACTTGCAATTCATTTGGTTTTATCTCCTAGAGCAATCATGCCCTGTGCAGAAGGTTAATTTTTTGATAAATAAGTCAACCTGGGGAGATGAAGGGGACCACCTTCCCCTAATGGAGGAGCAGCCTTGCCAGGCCACAGGGGAAGACGATGCAGTCAGTTCTGATGAGACCTCATAAGCTAGGGTCAGTTGGAAGGGGAGGAGGACCTCTCCTATCCATGGACTTGGAAAGGGGCATAGGAGGAGATGAGGGAGGGAGGGTAGGATTGGGAGGGAATGAAGGACTGGGCGATAGCTGGGATACAAAGTGAAGAAACTGTAATTAATACAAAAAATAAAAATTTAATTAAAAAAAAGCAGATGCACAAAGACACTTGTTTAGCAGGTACCATGAGCTACTTCAGGAACTCAGGGTTTTACCACTATTAGGTCCTGTTTAAGGGCTAAGAATTGTTCCAGAATGAGCTGTAGCATGAGCTCAGAATTTGAGATTCTTTTTAAATCAAGCCTTAAATGTCCATGAGAAAAGCAGAAAATCAAATGTTTATACTAATGCTAACATTGCAGACAAGATTATGGGAAATAAAAAAGGACGTGGTGAGAAGACTAGACTTCTTCTTATATTTCTTTTATTAATACATTTATTTAGTTGTATGCTGTATGTATATATTTATGTTTATTTAGTTGTACATTGTAATTAATAAGGCATCAGTTTTCTTTAGCCCCACTAGCTGCTAAAATAATTGTCACAGAGATATCATTATATGTTTGACATGCTTAAAGTACAGGCAGTTGTAATGCATGCCTTTAAACCCAAAGCTTGGGAATCAGAGGCAAGTGGATCTCTCTGAGTTCAAGGCCAGCCTGCTCTACAAAAGTGAGTCCAGGAGAGCCAAGGCTCCATAGTGAGAAACTCTGTCTTGAGAAACCAGAAAGAGAGAAAGAGAGAGAGAGAGAGAGAGAGAGAGAGAGAGAAAGAGAGAGAGAGAGAGAGAGAGATAAGTTGAGATAAGTTGACCTTTCTGGGATGGATCTGCTCCATCAGACCAAGTCCTCTTTCTCCATTTTCTCTTCCTGTCCTGGCCTTGTAGTCCTCTCTCCACCCCCAGTCCCAGGAACCTACAGTTTGCCTACCTCTCTTTGGCCCAGTCATGGTCTTCAGCATCTTTTTCAGTTAATTACGGATAATTAGGGAACATTCCTTATATCACATGGGTACAGGAGATGGCTCAAGATTCAAAGCAATTCCTGTGGCAGGACGGTAACCAGATCTCAGGAAATTGAAATCAGTATCTAAAAACCCTCTTCCAACATGTATGAGTGTATGTATATGGACCCTCATACATATATTCCAAGGTAGTGGTTCTGGAATATGTAAGAAATCTGGGTGAGCAACCACGAGGAACAAACCAATAGGCATCATACATATTTTAAAGATATACTGTACAAGGTTTGGTGCTGACTTCAAAAGAGGAAGATAAGTAAAGTATTATTAATCTACTTTATAATTTAATGTGAGCAAATGGGAAATAAGAATTTGTTTCTCCAAGGTCAGAAAACAGAATTAAAGGAAAATTAGAATAAGTTTCACACATGTTCAGATATCCAGGGAAAATGAAAATGATGAGGTATTTTAGAAATTTTAACTTCACTAGTGTGCTTAAATGTAATGTCAGAAATGATCATGTAAAGGCAAAATAATCCTGGACACAGATAATGCTTAAATTTAAGAGTTTTGCTATCATCCTTTAGCAAATAAACATTTACCTAAGTCGAGAACCTTGAAATTTGAATCTAAAACACATGTAAATGCATACAAACTACAAAAGGCAGGCAAATGAGAAGAAGGCAGAATAACCACAGACAGAGAAAAGAAATAAATATGACTTTCAAAATTGTGTCAAGTTTCAAACATGACTCATGGA
>REGO01000259.1:2850186-2860436 GCA_010120015.1 Rhombomys opimus | reverse complement strand
GCTAGGGTTAGGGTTGGGGCTAGGGCTATGATTAGAGTTAGAGCTAGGGTTAGGTCTAAGGTTAGTATTAGGTTTAGGGTTAGGGCTAGGGCTAGGGCTCCTGTCATGGTTAGGATTAGGGTTAGGGTTACTGTTAGGGCTAGGGTTAGGGTTAGGGCTAGGGCTAAGGTTACGTTTAGGGCTAGCGTTAGGTCTAAGGCTAGGGTTATGTTTAGGGCTAGGGCTAGGTTTAGGGTAGTGCTAGTGTTAGGTCTAAGGCTACATTTAGCGTTGTGCTAGTGCTAGGGTTAGGGTTAGGGCTAGGGTGTGGGTTGTGTTTACTGTTAGGTTTAGAGTTAGGGTTAAGATTAGGGCTAAGGTTAAGGTTAGGGCTAGGTTGTGGGCTAAGGCTAGGGTTAGGGTTTGGTCTAGGGCTAAGATTAGTGTTAGGGCTCAGACTAGTATTATGGTTAGTATAAAGGCGAGGGTTAGAATTAGTGCTAGTTCTAGGTTTAGGGCTAGGGTTAAGGTTAGGACTAGGGTGTGGGCTAAGGCAAGGGTTAGGATTAGGGCTAGGACTAGGGCTAGGGTCAGGGTTAGGGCTAGGGTTATCGTTAGGTTTAGGGTAAGGGTTAGGGCTAGGGTTAGGTTTAGGTCTAGGGCTAGGGTTAGGGTTAGGGCTAGAACTAGGGATATGACTACGGGTAGGCATAGGTCTAGTGTTAGGGTTTGCATTATGTCTACGGCTAGGGCTATGTCTATCGTTAGGGTTAAGGTCAATGTTTGGGTTAGGTATAGTGTTAGGGTTAGGTTTACGGCTAAAATAAGGCTAGGGTTAGGGTTAGGGCTAAGGCTACGGTTACGGCTAGGTGCAGGGTTAGGGTTGTTCGGTCTAGATCTAGGGCTAGGGTTAGTGTTAGGTTTATGGTTAGGGCAAGGGTTAAGGTTAGGTCTAGTGCTAGGGTTAGGGTTAAGGCTAGTGTTAGGGTTAGGTTTAGGATTATGGTTAGGGCTACAGTTAGGTTTAGGACTAGGTTTAGGGCTAGGGGTAGGGCTAGGTCCAGGGTAATGGTTAGGGTTAGTGCTAGCATTAGAGCTAGGGTTAGGGTTAGGGTTAGGGCTAAGGCTAGGTCTAGGTTTAGGCCTAGGATTAGGGTTAGGTTTAGTGTTAGGGCTAGGGCTAAGGGTAAGGCTAGAGTGTGGACTAAGTCTAGGGTTAGGGTTAGGGCAAGGGCTAGGGTTCGGGTTAGTGTTAGGGCTAGGGTTATATTTAGGACTAGGGTGAGGTCTAGGGCTAGGATTAGGGTTAGGTCTAGGGCTAAGGTTAGGGTTAAGGCTAGTGTTAGGGTTAGGGTTAGGGGTAGGGATAGGGATAGGGTTAGGGCTAAGGCTAAGGTTAGTGTTAGGGCCAGGGTTAGGGCTAAGGCTAAGGTTAGGGTTAGGTTTAGGGTTAGGGCTAAGGTTATGGTTAGGGCTAGGGTTAGGGTTAGGTTTAGGGTTAGGGCTAGGGCTAGGGCTAAGGTTACCATTAGGGCTAGGGTTAGGTCTAAGGCTAGGGTTAGGGTTAGGGCTAGGGCTAGGGTTAGGTTTAGGGCTAGGGCTAGGGTTAGGTGTAGGGTTAGGGTTAGGGTTAGGGTTAGGGCTAGGGTTAGGTTTAGGTTTAGTTTTAGGGCTGGGGTTAATGTTAAGTTTTGGGCTAGGGTTAGGTCTAAGGCGAGGGTTACATATAGGGGTAGCGCTAGGCTTAGGGTTAGGGCTAAAGTTAGGTGTAAGGCTAGGGTCATGGTTAGGGCTAGGATTTGGGTTTGGCCTAGGGTTAGGGTTAAGGTAGGGGTTGGGCTAGGGTTAGGTTTAAGGTTAGGGCTAGTGCTAGGGTTAGGGTTAGGGCTAGGACTAAGGTTAGTGTTAGGGCTAGGGTTAGGGTTAGGTTTAGGGTTATGGTTAGGGCTATAGCTAGGGTTAAGATTAGGGCTAGGGTGTGATCTAAGGCTAGGGTTAGGTTTAGGGCTAGGGCTAGGGTTAAAGTTAGGGCTAGGGTGTGGGCTAAGACTAAGTTTAGGTTTAGGTCTTGGGCTAGTGTTAGGGTTAGGGTTAGCGCTAGGCCTAGTGTTAGGTCTAAGGCTAGGGTTAGGGTTATGGCTAGGGCTAGGATTAGGGCTAGGGTCAGGGTTATGGATAGGCTTACAGATAGGGTTAGGGTTAGGGTTAGGGCTAGGGTTAGCGTTAGGCCTAGGTCTAGGACTAGGTTTAGGTTTGGGGTTAGGGTTAGGGCTAAGGTTAAGGTTAGGTTTACGGATAGGTTTAGGTTTAGGGTTAGGGTTACGTTTAGGGTTAGGGTTAGGGTTAGGGTTAGGTTTAGGTTTAGGGTTAGCTTTGGTTTAGGGATAGGTTTAGGTTTAGGGTTATGGTTACATTTAGGGTTAGGTTTAGGGTCAGGTTTAGGGCTAGGGCTAGGGCTTGGGCTTGGGTTAGTTTTATGGCTGGGGTTAGGTCTAAGGCGAGGATTATGGTTAGGGCTAGGGATAGGGTTAGGTTTAGGGTTAGGGTTAGGTTTAGGGCTAAGGCTAAGGTTAGGGTTAGCTCTAGGGTTAGGGTTAGGTTTAGGGTTAGGTTTAGGGCTAGGGCTATGGTGAGGGCTAGGGCTAGGGCTAGTGTTAGGTCTAAGGCTAGGGTTAGGGTTAGGGCTAGGGCTAGGAGTAGTGTTAAGCTTAGGGATAGGTGTGGGCTATGGCTAGAAGTAGGGTTATGGCTAGGGCTAGGGCTAGGGTTAGGGTTATTGCTAGGGTTAGGCCTAGGGGTAGGGTTAAGGTAAGGGCTCGGGCTTGGGTTAGGGTTAGGGTTAGTGCTAGGGTTCGGGTTAGGTCTAGGGTTAGGGCTTGGGCTAGGTTTAGGTTTAGGGTTATGTTTAGGGTTAGGGCTAGGGATAGGCTTAAGGCTTGGTTTAGGTCTAAGGCTAGGGTTAGGGCAAGCGCTAGGGTTAGGGTTAGGATGAGGGATAGGGCTAGGGTTAGGTTTATTGTTAGGGTTAGGGCTAGGATAAGGGTTAGGGCTAGGGTTAAGGTTAGGCTTAGGGCTAGAGTTAGGTCTAAGGCTAGGGTTCAGCTTAGGGTTAAGGCTAGGGTTAGACTTATGTCTAGGGTTAGGGTTAGGTTAGGTTTTGGTTTAGTGTTAGGGCTAGGGCTAGGGTTAAGGTTAGGGCTAAGGCTAGGGTAAGGGTTAGGGTTAGGGCTAGTGCTATTTTTAGGGTTAGGCCTAGCATTAGGGTTAGGGTTAGGAATAGGTTTATAGCTTGGGTCAGGGTTAGAGCTAGGGTTCGATTTAGGTTTACAGTTAGGTTAGGGTTCGGTCTAGGGCTACGTTTAGGGTTAGGGCTAGTGTTAGAGTTAGGGCTAGGGTTAGGGTTAGCGATACGGTTAGGGTTAGGGATAGGGATAGGGTTAGGGTTAGCATTAGGTCTTGGGCTAGGGCTAGTGTTTGGATTAGGGTTATGGTTAGGGCTAGGGTTAGGGCTAAGGCTAAATTTAGGGTTAGGATTGGGGTTAGGGCTAAGGCTAAGGTTAGGGTTAGCGCTAGGGTTAGGGTTAGGTTTAGGGCTAGGACTAGGGTGAGGGCTAGGGCTAGGGCTAGGGCTAAGGTTAGGTCTAGGGCTAGGCCTAGCATTAGGGTTAGGGTTAAGGCTAAGGCTAAGGTTAGGGTTAGGGCTAGGTTTAGGGCTAGGGTTAGGGTTAGGGCTATTTCTAGGGTTAGGGTTAGCTTTATGGCTCTGGCTAGGTCTAGGTTTAGGGTTAAGGTTAGGGTTAAGTTTTGGGCTAGGGTTAGGGCTAAGGCTTAGGTTAAGATTAGGGTTGGGTTAGGGCTAGGGTTAGGGTTAGTGTGAGCGTTAGGGTTAGGTCTTGGGCTAGGTTTAGGGTTAAGGCTAGGTTTAGATTTAGGTTTAGGAATAGGGTTAGGGGTAGGTTTAGGGTTAGGTTTAGAGCTAGGGCTAGGGGTAGGGCTAGGTCTAGTGTTATGGTTAGGGATAGTGCTAGTGTTAGGGTTAGTGTTAGTTCTCATGGCTAGGTCTAGGTTTAGGGTTATGGTTAGGGTTAGGATTTGGGCTAGGTTTAGGGCTAAGGCTAAGTTTAGAGTTAGGGTTAGGGTTTTGGTTAGATTTAGGGTTAGGTTAGGGCTATCTAGGTTTAGGATTATGAGTACGGTTAGGGTTAGGTTTAGGCTTAGGGCTAGGAACTGGTTTAGGCCTAGTGTTAGGATTAAGGTTCGGCGTCAGGCTAGGGTTAGGGTTAGGGTTAGGATTAGGGTTAGGGCTATGGTTAGGGTTAGGGTTAGGGTTAGGGTTAGTGCTAGGGTTAGGGTTAGGGTTAGGGTTAGGGTAGTGCTAGGTTCAGGGTTAGGTTTAGGGTTAGCGTTAGTGCTAGGTTTAGGTTTAGGATTAGGGCTGGGGTTAGGGTAAGGGCTAAGTTTAGGGTTAGGGCTATTGTTAGGTCTAAAACTAGGGTTAAGGTTAGGCATAGGGTTATGGTTAAGGTACGGTGTTGTGGTAGGGTTACTGTTTGGGTTAGGTCTAGGGTTAGTGTTAGGGTTAGGGTTAGGTTTGGGGTTAGGACTAGGGCTAGGTTTAGGTTTAGTGTTTGGGTTAGGGTCAAGGATAGGGTTAGGGTTAGGGCTAGGGCTAAGGTCAGGGCTAGGGCTAAGGTTAGGTTTAGGCCTAGGGTTAGGGTTAGGTTTAGGGTTAGGGTTAGGGCTATATCTAGGGTTAAGATTAGGGCTAGGGTGTGGTCTAAGGCTAGGGTTAGGGTTAGGGCTAGGGCTAGGGTTAACGTTAGGGCTAGGGTGTGGTCTAAGGCTAGGTTTAGGTTTAGGTCTTGGGCTAGTGTTAGGGTTAGGGTTAACGCTAAGGCTAGAGTTAGGTCTAAGGCTAGGGTTAGGGTTACGGCTACGGCTAGGATTAGGGCTAGGGTCAGGGTTATTGATAGGCTTAGGAATAGGGTTAGGGTTAGGGTTAGGGCTAGGGTTAGCGTTAGGCGTAGGTCTAGGGCTAGGTTTAGGTTTGGGGTTAGGGTTAGGGCTAAGGCTAAAGTTATTTGTAGGGATAGGTTTAGGTTTAGGTTTAGGGTTAGGGTTAGGTTTAGGGTTAGGGCTAGGGCTTGGGTTAGTTTTATGACTAGGATTAGGTCTAAGGCAAGGATTATGGTTAGGGCTAGGGATAGGGTTAGGTTTAGGGTTAGGGGTAGGGTTAGGGTTAGGCCTAAGGCTAAGGTTAGGGTTAGGTTTAGGGTTAGGTTTAGGGCTAGGGCTATTATGAGGGCTAGGGCTAGGGCTAGGTTTAGGGTTAGGTCTAAGGCTAGGGTTTGGATTATGGCTAGGGCTAGGGCTAGGGTTAGGGTTAGGGTTAAGGCTAAGGGTAAGGTTAGGGTTAGGGCTAGGTTTACGGCTAGAGTTTGGTTTAGGTTTAGGGTTAGGGTTACAGTTACGGTTAGGGCTAGGTTAGGGTTTTGGCTAGGGTTAGGGTTAGGAGTAGGGATAGCGCTAAGACCAGGGTTAGGGTTAGGTCTTGGTATAATGCTAGGGTTAGAATTAGGTTTATGGTTTTTTTTAGAATTAGGGTTAGGTTTAGGGTTACAGTTAGGGATAGGGTTAGGGTTAGGGCTAAGGCTAGGGTTACAGTTAGGGTTAGGGCTAGGTTTAGGCTTTGAGTTCACGTTAGGACTTGGATTAGGATTAGGGTTAGTGTTAGGGTTAGTGTTAGGGTTAGGACTAGGGTTAGGTTAAGGGTTAGGGTTAGGGCTAGTGTTAGGGTTTTGTCTAGGAGTAGGGTTAGGGTTAGGGCTAGGGTTTGGTCTAAGGGTAAGGTTAGGGCTAGGGCTAGGTTTAGGGTTAGGGTTACTATTAGGGTTAGGGTTAAGGTAAGAGGTCTCGCTAGGGTTAGGCTCAGGTTTAGGGCTAGGGTTAGGGTTAGGTTAAGGTTATGTCTATAACTAGAGTTAGGTTTAGCGCTAAGGTGAGGTCTAGAGTCTGGATTAGGGTTAGGGTTAGGGTTAGGGTTAGGACTAGGGTTACTGTTAGGTTTAGGGCTATGGTTAAGGTTAGGGCTAGGGTTAGGGTTAGGGCTAGGGTTAAGGCTAGGGCTAGGGGTAGGCCTAAGTTTAGGGTTAGGGCTAAGTTTAGGGTTAGGGCTAAGGCTAGGTCTAGGTTTAGGGTTAGCGTTAGATCTACTGCTCTGGCTAGGGCTAGCGTTAGGGTTAGGGTTAGGGTTAGGGTTAGGTGAGGTTTAGGGTTAGGGCTAGGGTTAGGGTTAGTGTTAGCGATAGTTTTAGGGTTAGGGTAAGGCTAGAGTTAGGGTTAGTGCTAAGGCTAGGGTTAGGGTTAGGGCTTTTTCTAGGGTTAGGGTTAGCTTTATGTCTCTGGCTAGGTCTAGGTTTAGGGTTAAGGTTAGGGTTAGGGTTTGGGCTAGGGTTAAGGCTAGGGCTTAGGTTAAGATTAGGGTTGTGTTAGGGCTAGGGTTAGGGTTAGGCTTAGGTTTAGGGTTAATGTGAGCGTTAGGGTTAGGTCTTGGGCTAGGTTTAGGGTTAAGGCTAGTGTTAGATTTAGGTTTAGGAATAGGGTTAGTGGTAGGTTTAGGGTTAGGTTTAGAGCTAGGGCTAGGGGTAGGGCTAGGTTTAGTGTTATGGTTAGGGATAGTGCTAGCATTAGGGTTAGTGTTAGGTCTCATGGCTTGGTCCAGGTTTAGGGTTATGGGTAGGGTTAGGTTTTGGGCTAGGTTTAGGGCTAAGGCTAAGGCTAAGTTTAGGGTTAGGGCTAGGGTTTTGGTTAGATTTAGGGTTAGGGTTAGGGCTAGGTCTAGGATTAGGGTTATGACTACGGTCATGGCTAGGTTTAGGCTTAGGGCTAGGAACTGGTTTAGGCCTAGTGTTAGGATTAAGGTTCGGGGTCGGGCTAGGATTAGGGTTAGGGTTAGCGTTAGAGCTAGGGATAGGGTTAGGGTTAGGGTAGTGCTAGGCTTAGGGTTAGGTTTAGGGTTAGGGTTAGTGCTAGGTTTAGGTTTAGGATTAGGGCTAGGGTCAGCGTTCTGGCTAGGCTTAGGGCTAGGGTCAGGGATAGGGTTAGGGCTAATGTTAGGGTTAGGTCTAGGTCTAAGGCTAGGGTTAGGGTTGGGGTTAATGTTAGGGCTAAGGCTAAGGTTAGGGTTAGGGCTAGGTTTACGGTTAGGGTTAGATTTAGGTTTTGGGTTAGGGTTAGGTTTAGGGTTAGGGTTACGGTTATGGCTAGGGTTAGGGTTAGGGCTAGGGTTAGGGTAAGGACTTGCGATAGGCCTAAGGCTAGGGTTAAGGCTAGGGCTAGGGTTAGGTCTAAGGCTAGGTTTAGGGTTAGGTCTAGGGTTAGGGTTAAGGCTAGGGTTAGAGTTAGGGCTAGGGCTAAGGTTAGGGTTAGGGCTAGGTTTAGGGTTAGGTTTAGGGTTAGGGTTAGGGCTGGGACTAGTTTTAGTGTTAGGTTTAGGGCTAGGGGTAGGGTTAGGGTTATGGCTAGGGTTAGGTCTAAGGTAGGGTTAGGGTTAGGGCTAGGGTTAGGATTAGGGCTAGGGCCAGGGTTACGGCTAGGCATAGGGATAGGGTTAGGGTTACGGTTAGGTCTAGGGTTAGGTTTAGGGCTAGGGCTAAGGTTAGGGTTGGGCTAGGGTTAGGTCTAAGGCTAGGGTTAGGTTTAGGGCTAGGGCTAGGTTTAGGGCTAGGGTTAGGACTAGGGTTAGGTTTAAGGAAAGGAGTTGGGCTAGGGTTAGGGTTACGGTTACGGTTATTTTGGGGGTTAGGTCTACAGCTAGGGTTAGGTTTAGTGTTAGGGTTAGGGTCAAGGTTAGGGTTAGGGTTAGCGGTAGTGTTAGGGTTAGGGCTAGGGCTAAGGTTAGGGTTAGGGCTAGGGGTACGGTTAGCTTTAGGGTTAGGTTTAGGGCTAAGGCTAATGTTAAGATTAAGACTAGGGTGTGGTCTAAGTCTAGGGCTAGGGTTAGGGCTAGTGCTAGGTTTAAGGTTAGGGCTAGGGTGTGGGCTAAGGGTAGGGTTAGGGTTAGGACTAGGTCTAGTGTTAGTGTTAGGGTTAGCGCTAAGGCTAGGGTTAGGGCTATGGCTATGTTTTGGTCTAAGGCTAGGGTTAGGGTTAGGGCTAGGGCTAGAATTAGGGCTAGGTTCAAGGTCATGGCTAGGCTTAGTTCTAGTGTCAGGTTTAGGGTTAGGGCTAAGGTTAAGGTTAGGTGTAGGTCTAGGGCTAGGGTTAGGGTTGGGGTTAGTGTTAGGGCTAAGGCTAAGGTTAGGTTTAGGGCTAGGGTTAGGGCTAGAGTTAGGTTTAGGTTTTGGGTTAGGGTTAGGGTTAAGGTTAGGGCTAGTGTTAGGGTTAGGGCTATATTTAGGGTTAGGACTAGCGATAGGGCTAAGGCTAGGGTTAGGGCTAGGGCTAGGTTTTGGTTTAGTGTTAGGGTTAGGGTCAAGGTTAGGGTTAGGGCTAGGGTTAGGGTTCGGACTAGGGTTAGGTTTAGGGCTAAGGTTAGGGTTAAGATTAGGGCTAGGGTGTGGTCTAAGGCTAGGTTTAGGGTTAGGGCTGGGGCTAGGGCTAGGGCTAGGTTAAGGGTTTTGGCTAGCTTCAGGTCTAAAACTAGGGTTAGGTTTAGGGCAAGGTTTATGTTTATGGCTATGGTTTGGTCTAAGTCTAAGTCTAAGGTTAGGTTTAGGGCTAAGTTTAGGGCTATGGTTAGGGTTAGGGTTAGGTTTCGGGTTAGGGATAGGGTTTGGGTTAGGGTTAGGGTTAGGGTTAGGGCTAGAGTTATGTTTAAGGTTAGGGTTAGCGTTAGGTTTAGGGTTAGGGTCAGGGTTGGGGTTTGTGCTAGGGTTAGGTCTAAGGCTAGGGTTAGGGTTAGGTCTAGGGCTAGGGTTAGGGTTAGTATGAGGGCTAGGGCTATGGTCAGGTGTATTGTTAGAGTTAGGGTCAGGGTTAGGATTAGGACTAGGGTAAGGTTTAGGGCTAGGGCTAAGTTTACGGTTATTGCTAGGGTTAGGTTTAAGGCTAGGGTTCAGGTTAGGCCTAGGGCTTGGGTTAGAGTTATTTCTAGGGTTAGGGTTAGGGTTAGGTTAGTGTTAGGTTTAGGCTCAGGGCTAGGGCTCGGGTTAAGGTTAGGTTTAGGGCTAGGGCTAGGGCTAGGTTTAGGTTTAGTGTTAGGGTTAGGGATAGGGTTAGTGTTAGGGTTAGGGTTAGGGTTAGCGTTAGGGTTAGGGTTAGGGTTAGGGTTAGGGCTAGGGTTAGGGTTATGAAAAGTCCTAGGGTTAGCGTTAGCATTTCAGGCTTAGGTTTAGTGTTAGGGTTAGGGCTAAGGCCAAGGTTAGCATTAGCACTAGGGTTAGGGTTAGATTTAGGGATAGGGTTAGGGCTAGGGTTAGGGTTGGGGTTAGGGTTAGGGTTAGGGTTAGGATTAGGGTTATGTCTAGGTTTAGGGTTAGGGTTAGGGTTAGGGTTAGGGTTAGGGTCAGGTTTAGGGTTAGGTTTAGGGCTAGGGTTCGGGTTAGGGCTAGGGCTATGTTTAGGTTTAGGGCTAGCGTTAGGTCTAAGGCTAGGGTTAGCCTTAGGTCTAGGGCTAGATTTATTGTTATGTCTAGGGTTAGGGTTAGGTTTAGCGTTAGGATTAGGGTTAGGGTTAGGGTTAGGGTTAGGTCTAAGGCTAGGGTTAGGGTTAGGGCTAGGGGTAGAATTAGGTTTAGGGCTCTGGTTAGGGCTGGGATTAGGGTTAGACCAAGGGTTAGGGTTAAGTTAAGGTTTTGGGCTAGTGTTAGTGTAATGGTTAGGGTTAAGGTCAGGCGTTATGGTTAGGGTTTGGGTTAGGGTTAGGGTTAGGGTTAGGGTTAGGATTGGGGTTTGGGCTAGGGCTAGGGTTAGGTTAACAGTTAGGGTTAGGGTCAGGTTTAGTTTTAGGGTTAGGGCTAGGGTTAGGTTTAGGTTAGGGTTAGGGCTAGTATTAGGGCTAGGATTAGGGTTAGGCCTAGTGTTAGGTTTAAGGTAAGGTTTCGGGCTAGGGTTAGGGTTAGGGTTAGAGCTAGGCTTAGGCTTAGGGTTAGGGTTGGGGTTTGGCTAGGGCTAGGTTTAGGTGTATTGTTAGGATTTGTGTCAGGGTTACGGTTAGGGTTAGGGCTAGGGTAAGGTTTAGGGCTAGGGCTAAGTTTAGGGTTATTGTTAGGGTTAGGTCTAAGTCTAGGGTTCGGGTTAGGCCTAGGGCTAGGGTTAGGGTTATGTCTAGG
>REGO01000259.1:2836426-2849561 GCA_010120015.1 Rhombomys opimus | reverse complement strand
GGCTAGGGTTATGGTTAGGGCTAGGGCTAGGGTTAGGTTTATTGATAGGGTTAGTGTTGGGGTAGGATTAGCTTTAGGGTTGGGGCTAGGGTAAGGGTTAGGGATAGGGCTTGGGTTAAGTTTAGGGCTAGTTATAGCTGTAGGGCTAGGGTTAGGGTTAGGGCTAGGTTTAGTTGTAGGGCTAGGGTTAGGATTTGGGCTAGGGCTCGGATAAGGGTTAGGGCTGTGTTTTGGGGTTAGGTTTAGGGTTTTTTTAGGCCTAGGATTAGGGTTAGGGTTAGGGCTTGGTCTAGGTTTAGGGCGAGGGCTAGGGTTAGGTCTAAGGCTAGTGTTAGGGCTAGGGCTAGGATTAGGGCTAGTGTCATGGTTAGGGCTAGGGTTAGGTTTAGGGTTAGCCCTAGGTCTAGGGTTAGGGCTAGGGTTAGGCTTAAGTCTAAGGATAGGGTTAAGTTTAGGCTAGGGTTGGGCTAAGGCTAGGTTTAGGGTCAGGGCTAGGGCTAGGTTTAGTCTTAGGGTTGGGGTTAAGGTAAGGGGTCAGCCCAGGGTTTGGGTTAGGTGTATGGCTAGGGTTAGGGTTAGGTTTAGGGCTTGGGTTAGGGTTATGGCTAGAGTTAGGTTTTTGGTTAGAGTAAGGATTAATGTCAGGGTTCGGGCTAGGGGTAGGGTTATGGCTAGTGTTAGGGTTAGGGACAGTGCTAGGGTTAGCATTAGCGTTAGGTCTTGGCTAGGGCTAGGGTTAGTGTTAAAGTTAAGGTTAGGGCTATGGCTAAGGTTAAGGTTAGACTTAGTCTTAGGTTTAGGTTTTGGGTTATTGTTAGGGCTAAGGCTTAGGTTAGGTTTAGGGCTAGGGTTAGGTCTAAGGCTAGGGTTAGGGTTAGGGCTAGTGCTAGGGTTAGGTTTAGTGTGAGGTTTAGGGTTAGGGCTATGGCTAAGTTTAGGTTTAGGGCTAGCGTTAGGTCTAAGGCTAGGTTTAGCCTTAGGTTTAACCTAAATGTAGGGCTAGATTTATGGTTATGTCTAGGGTTAGGGTTAGGTTTAGGGTTAGGATTAGGGTTAGGGTTAGGGTTAGGGTTTAGTCTAAGGCTAGGGTTAGGGTTAGGGCTAGGGGTAGAATTAGGGTTAGGGCTAGGGTTAGGGCTAGAATTAGGGTTATACCTAGTGTTAGGGTTAAGGTAAGGTTTTGGGCTAGTGTTAGGGTTATGGTTAGGGTCAAGATTAGGCGTTAGGGTTAGGGCTAGTGTTAGGGTTATGGCTAGTGTTGGAGTTTGGGCTAGAGCTAGGGTTAGGTTTAGAGTTAGGGTTAGGGTCAGTTTTAGTTTTAGGGTTAGGGCTAGGGTTAGGGCTAGGGTTAGGTTTAGGTTAGGGTTAGGGCTAGTATTAGGGCTAGGATTAGGGTTAGGCCTAGTGTTAGGGTTAACGTAAGGTGTCGGGCTAGGTTTAGGGTTAGGATTAGAGCTTGGCTTAGGGTTATTGTTAGGGTTGGTGTTTTGGCTAGGGCTAGGGTTAGGGTAAGGGCTAGGGTTAGGTTTAGGGTTAGGTCTATGGCTAAGTTTAGGGTTAGGGCTAGGTTTAGTGTTAGAATTCAGGTTAGGGCTAAGTTTAGGATTAGGGTTAGTGTTAGGTTTAGGGATATGCCTAGGGTTAGTGCTAGGGCTAGGATTAGGGCTAGTGTCAGGTTTAGGGCTAGGGTTAGGGTTAGGGTTAGGTTTAGGACTAGGGTTAATGTTAGGGCTAGGTTTAGGGTTAGGGCTAGGGCTAGGGCTAGGGCTAGGGCTACGGTTAGTCCTAGGTCTAGGGTTAGTGCTAGGGTTAGGCTTAAGTCTAAGGACAGGGTTAAGTTTAGGGCTAGGGTATGGTCTAAGTGTAGGGTTAGGGTTAGGGCTAGGGTTAGGGTTAGAGTTATGGTTATGGCTAAGGCTAGGGTTAACTTTAGGGCTAGGGGTAGGTCTAAGGCTAGGGTTAGAGTTAGGGCTACGGTTAGGGTTAGGAATACGGATAGGGTTAGTGTTAGCAGTAGGTCTTGGGCTAGGGCTAGGTTTCAGGTTAGGGCTAGGGTTAGGGCTAAGGCTAAGGCTAAGGCTAAGGCTAAGGTTAGGGTTAGGTTTAGGGTTAGAGTTAGGGCTAAGGCTAAGATTAGGGTTAGTGCTAGGGTTAGGGTTAGGTTCAGGGTTAGGGTTAGGGCTAGGGCTAGGGCTAGGGTTAAGGTTAGGGCTAGGGTGTGGGCTAAAGCTAGGGTTAGGGTTACGTCTAGGGCTAGGGTTAGTGTTACGGTTACGCCTAGGGCTAGGGTTACGTCTAGGGTTAGGTTTAGGTTTATGGCTAGGGTTAGGGTTAGGGCTAGGGCTATGAATAGGGTTAGGGTAGGTTTAGGGCTAGGATTAGGCTTAGGCCTAGGATTCGGGTTAAGGTAAGGTGTGGGGCTATGGTTAGAGTTAGGGTTAGGTTTAGGGGTAGGGTTAGTTTTTGGTTTAGGGTTATGTTTAGGGCTCGGGCTAGGGTTAGGTGTAGGGTTAGGGTTAGGGCTAACGTTAGGGTTTGGGTAGGTCTAGGGTTCGGGTTAGAGCTATGGGTAGGGTTAAAGTTAGGGCTAGGGTGTGGTTTAAGGCTAGGTTTAGGGTTTACGGTTAGGGCTAGGGTTAATGTTAAGGTTAGGGCTAGGGTTAAGTCTAATGCTAGGGTCAGGGCTGGTGTTAGTGTTCGGGCTTGGTTAGGGTTAGGGCTAGCATTAGGGCTAGGGCTAGGGTCAGGGTTGGGGCTAGGGTTAGGTTTAGGTTCAGGGTTATGGTTAAGGTTAGGGTTAGAAATAGGTCTAGGGCTAGGGTTCAATTTTGGGCTAGGTTTAGGGTTAGGGCTTGGGCTAGGCCTAGGGCTAGGGCTAGGGGTAGGCCTAGGTCTCTGGTTAGGGCTAGGGTAAAGGTTAAAGCTAGGGCTAGGGTTAGGGTTAGGGCTAGGTCTAGGTTTAGGGTTAGGGTTAGGGTTAAGTTTAGTGTTAGGTTTATTTCAAGGGTTAGTGTTAGGTCTAGGGCTAGGTTTAGGGTTAAGGCTAGTGTTAGGATTATGTTTAGGATTAGGGTTAGGGCTAGGGTTAGGGTTAGGGATAAGGTTAGGGTTAGGGATAGGGTTAGGTTTATTATTAGCATTAGGTATTGGGCTAGGTCTAGGGTTAGTGTTATTATTACGGTTAGGGTTAGATTTAGGGCTAAGGCTAAGTTTAGGGTCAGGGCTAGAGCTAGGTCTAGGGTTAAGTTTAAGCCTAGGGTTAGTTTTAAGGCTAGGGTTAGGGTTAGGGGTAGGGCTAGGGTTAGGGTTAGGATGAGGGCTAGGGTTAGGGTTAGGTTTATTGTTAGGGTTAGGATCAGGGTTAGGGTTAGGGTTAGGGTTACTGCTAGGGCTAAGGTCACTTTTCAGTTTTCCTATATTCCTAATTGAGCGAGCGACACACATTTGATTTAGTTCACAACATAGTGCTTTGCATTTCTGTTCCTTTGATGTTAACTTGTTTTTGTGCTGTTGAGTAGGGTCTATCACTTTTCAGTTTTCCTGTATTCCTAATTGAGCAAGCAACACACAAGCTGAGAGCAGGGTTAGGGTTAGGGCTTAGTTTATGGCTAGGGTTAGAGTAAGATTTAGGCTTAGGGTTAGGGTTAGGTTTAGGGTTAAGGTTATGGCGAGGGTTAGGGTTAGGCCTAGGGCTATTGTTATGGTTAGGGTTAGGGCTAGGTTTAGGCTTTGAATTCAGGTTAGGGCTAGGTTTAGGATTAGTGTTAGGGTTAGGGTTAGGTTTAGGGTTAGGGTTAGGGCTAGGGTTAGGGTTAGGTTTAGGTTTAGGATTAGGGCTAGTGTCAGGGTTAGGGCTAGGGTTAGGGTTAGTATTAGGGTTAGGGTAAAGGCTAGGGTTAGGTTTAAGGTTAGGGGTAGGGCTATGGTTAAGGTAGGGCTAGGGTGTGGGCTAAGGCTCGGGTAAGGGTTAGGTCTAGGGCTAGGTTTAGGATTAGGTTTAGGGTTAGGGTTAGGGTTAAGTTTAGTGTTAGGGTTATGACAAGGGTTAGGGTTAGGTCTAGGGCTAGGGTTAGGTTTAGGGTTAGGGTTAGTGTTAGGTTTAGGGTTAGGGTTATGGCAAGGGTTAGGGTTAGGTCTAGGGCTAGGGTTAGGGTTAAGGCTAGGGTTAGGGTTAAGTTTAGGAATACGGTTAGGTCTAGGGTTAGGGTTAGGTTTAGGGTTAGGGTTAGGTTTTGGGTTAAGGGTAGGGTTAATTTTAGAGTTAGTGTTAGGGCTAGGGTTAGGTTTAGGGTTAGGGTTAATGTTAGGACTAGGGTTAGGGTCAGAGCTAGGGTTAGGGTAGAATTTGGGTTAGGGCCAGGTTTCATATTAGGGATAGGGTTAGGGTTAGGGCTAGGGCTAGGGTTAGGTTTAGGTTTAGGGTTAGAGCTAGGGTTAGGTTTAGGTTTAGGGTTAGAGCTAGGGTTAGGGTTAGGGCTAGTGCTAGGTTTAAGGTTAGGTCAAGCTTTAGGTCTAAATCTACGGTTAGGGTTAGGGCTAGATTTTGGTTTAGGGCTAGGGCTAGGGCCAGGTTTAGGGTTAGGTCTACGGTTACGTCTAAAACTAGGGTTAGAGTTAGGGCTAGGTTTAGGTTTAGGTTTAGGGTTAGAGCTAGGTTTATCCTTAAGGTTATGGTTATGTTTAAGGTAAGGGGTCAGGCTAGGCTTAGGGTTAGGGTAGGGCTAGGGCTAAGAATAGAGTTAGAGCTAGTGTTAGGTCTAAGGCTAGTGTTAGGGTTAGGGCTAGGGCTATGGCTACTGCTTCTCTCAGGGTTAGGGCTAGGGTTCCGGTTAGGTTTAGGGTTAGGTTTAGGGCTAGGGTTAGGTTAGGTCTACGGCTAGGTTTAGGGTTAGGGCTAGTGTTAGGGTTAGAGCTTGGGTTAGGGGTAGGGATAGGGTTAGGGGTAGGGTTAGGGCTAGAGTTAGCACTAGTGTTAGGTATTGGGCTAGGTCTAGGGTTAGGGTTAGGATTACGTTAGTGTTAGGTTTAGGGCTAAGGCTAAGGTTAGGGTTAAGTTTAGGATTAGGGCTAAGGCTAAGGCTAAGGCTCAGTTTAGGGTTAGGGCTAGGGTTATGGTTAAGTTTAGGGTTAGGGTCAGGGCTAGGCCTAAGGTTAAGGTTAAGGTTAGCACTAGAGTTAGTTCTAAGGCTAGGGTTAGGGTTAGGGCTAGGGCTAGGGTTAGGTTTAGGATGAGGGCTAGGGCTGTGGTTAGCTGTATTGTTAGGGTTAGGATCAGTTTTAGGGTTAGGGTTAAGGTTAGGGCTAAGGTTAGGTTTAGGCCTAGGGCTAAGTTCGCTTTTGAGTTTTCCTGTATTCCTAATTTATCAAGCGACACACATGTGAGTTAGTTTACAACGTAGTGCTTTGCGTTTCTTGTCTTTTGATGGTAACTTGTTTTTGTTTTGTACAGTGCGATATATCACTTTTCAGTTTTCCTGTTATCGTAATTGAGCGGGCAACACGTATGTGAATTAGTTTACATCATAGTGCTTTGCGTTTCAGTTTTTTTGTTGGAAACCTGTTTCTGTGCCTTACAGTGTGAGATATCAATTTTCAGTTTTCATGTATTCCTAATACAGCAAGCGACATATATGTGATTTAGTTTACAATGTACTGCTTTGCCATTCTCTTCTTTCGATGGTAACTTTTTTCTGTGCTGTAGAGTACGATATATCACTTTTCAGTTTTTCTGTTATCTTAATTGACCGGGTGACAGGTATGTGAATTAGTTTATAACGTTGTGCTTTCCCTTTCTGTTCTTTCGTTGGAAACTTGTTTCTGTGCTGTACACAGCGAGATATCACTTTTCAGTTTTCGTGAATTCATAATAGAGCGGGCAACACACATGTGATTTAGTTTACAAGGTAGTGCTTTGCGTTTCTCTTCTTTTGTTGGAAACTTGTTTCTGTGCCATATAGTGTGAGATATCACTTTTCAGTTTTCCTGTATTCCTAATTGAGCGAGCGACTCACATGTCATTTAGTTCAAAATGTAGTGCTTTGCGTTTCTGTTCTTTTGATGGTAACTTGTTTCTGTGCTGTAGGGTGCGACATATCACTTTTCAGTTTCCTGTTACCCTAATTGAAATGGCGACACGTATGTGAATTAGTTTACAATGTAGAGCTTCACGTTGCTCTTCTTTTGTTGGAAACTTGTTTCTGTGCCGTATAGTGAGATATATCACTTTTCAGTTTTCCTGTATTCCTAATTAGGCGAGCGACACACATGTGAATTAGTTTATAACTTTGTGCTTTGCATTTCTGTTTTTTAGTTGGAAATTGTTTCTGTGCTGTACAGTGCGAGTTATCACTTTTCAGTTTTCATGTATTCCTAATTGAGCGAGCGATATGCATGGGATTTAGTTCACAATGTAGTTCTTTCAGTTTCTATTCTTTGGATGGTAACTTGTTTGTGTGCTGTAGAGTGCGCTCTATCACTTTTCAGTTTTCCTGTTATCCTAATTGAGCAGGCAACATATATGCGAATTACTTTACAATGTTGTGCTTTGGGTTTCAGTTCTTTTGTTGCAAACTTGTTTCTGTGCGTTATAGTGCAAGATACCACTTTTCAGTTTTCTTGTATTCCTAATTGAGAGAGGGACACACATGTGATTTAGTTTCAAACATTGTGCTTTTGTTTTTGTTCTTTCATTGGAAATTGTTTTTGTGCTGTACACTGTGAGATATCACTTTTCATTTTTCTTGTTATCCTAATTGAGCGGGTGCAAACATGTGATTTAGTTTACAATGTAGTGCTTTGCGTTTCAGTTCATTTGTTGTAAACTTGTTTCTGTACTGTAGAGTGCAATATATCACTTTTCAGTTTTCCTGTTATCCTAATTGAGCGAGCGACACTTATGTGAATTACTTTACAAAGCTTTGCTTTGCCTTTCTGTTCTTTCATTGGAAACTTGTTTCTGTGCTGTACACTTTTCAGTTTTCCTCTATTCCTAATTGAGCAAGTGTCACACATGTGATTTAGTTCTCATCGTAGTGCTTTGCTTTTCTGTTCCTTTGATCGTTCCTTGTTTCTGTGCTGTAGATTGCGATATATCACTTTTCAGTTTTCCTTTTATCGTAATTGAGCGGGCGACACGTATATGAATTAGTTTATAACTTTGTGCTTTGTGTTTCTGTTCCTTTGATGGTACCTTGTTTCTGTGCTGTAGAGTTGATTTATCACTGGCAGGAGCCTAGGGCAAGAAATGAGTGGGGAGGAGAAAGGGCAAGGAGAGCTTGGAGCAGAGCTGGAGGAGAGATCTGGTAACAAGGTGGAGAGATGGACTAGACCTAAGATATCACTAAAAGCAAGTATAATGTGGGAAATCTAAATGTTAGGAAACTATGAGGGCTTGGAGGTTTGGGAGGGAGTAACTCTTGCCCAGCATTGTGTTCAAGGTTAACTAAATAATCCCAGTCTCTGTGTGGTGATTTGATTATACAACTGTTTAGGATTAACAGCAACCTTAACTAAAAGATAATCATTAGTAAATATTAATCACCACCACCAACAGTTAACTTTGGGCTTTGGGTTAGGGTTAGGATTAGGGATTAGGGTTAGGGTTAGGGTTAGGATTAGGATTAGGTTAGTGTTAGGTTTAGGATTAAGGTTAGGGCTAGAGGTTAGGTTTGGGTTCGAATTAGGGTGAGGCTTAGGGGTGAGGTTTAGGGGTTAGGGTCAAAATTAGGGGTTATTGTTAGGCTTAGTGTTAGAGGTTAAGGTTAGGTTAGGGGTAGGGTTAGATTAGCGTTAGGGTTAGGGCTAGGGTTAGGACTAAGTCTAAGGTTAGGGTTAGGACTAAGTTTAGGGCTAGGGTTAGGGTTAGAGTTAGGTTTAGTGTTAGGGTTAGGGGTAGGATTAAGGTTAGATTTAGGGTTAGGTTTGGGGCTAGGATTAGGGTGAGGGTGAGGGTTTGTGTTAGGGCTTAGAGTAGGATTAGGGTTATTATCAGGGCTAGGGTTAGGGTTAGGGCTATGTGCAGGTTTATGGTTTAGGGGTAGGGCTATGTTTAGGGTTAGGGTTAGGGCTAAGGCTAGGGCTAGGGTTAGGGGTAGGGCTATGTCTAGGGTTAGGGTTAGGGTTAGGGCTAGCGCTAGGGCTAGGTATAGGCCTAAAGTTAGGGTTCGGGCTAAGGCTAGGGCTAGGGTTAGGGTTAGGCCTAGGGTTAGGTTTAAGGTATGAGGTTGGGCTAGGGTTAGGGTTAGGGTTAGGTTTAGGGCTACGGTTAGGGTTAGGGCTACTGTTTGGGTTAAGTCTACCATTAGGGTTAGAGCTAGGGCTAGGTTTAGGGTTAAGGCTAGGGCCAGGGTTAGAGTTAGGGCTTGGGCTAGGGTTAGGTTTTGGGTAAGGAATAGGGTTAGGGTCAGAGCTAGGGATAGGGTTAGGGTTAGGGTTAGGGCTAGGGTTACGGCTAGGGCTAAGGTTAGGGTTAGGGCTAGGGTTAGGTCTAAGACTAGGTTTCGGGTTAGGGCTAGGGCTAGGGTTAAGTTTAGGTCTAGGGTGAGGGTTTGGATTAGGGTTAGGGTTAGGTTTAGGGTTAGGGTTTGGCCTAGGGTGTGGGTTGGGTTTAGTGTTTGGTTTAGGGTTAGGGTTAGAGCTAGGGCTAGGGTTACCATTAGGGATAGAGTATGGGCTAAGGCAAGGGTTAAGGTTAGGGCTAGGGCTAAGATTAGGTTTAGGGCTAGGGTTAGGGTTAGGTTTAGGGTTAGGCTTAGGGCTAAGGCTAGGTTTAAGTTTAGGGCTACGGTGTGGTCTAAGGCTAGGGTTAGGGTTAGGGCTAGGGCTAGGGGTAGGGTTAAGTTTAGGGATAGGTGTGGGCTATGGCTAGAAGTAGGGTTATGGCTAGGGCTAAGGCTAAGGTTAAGGTTAATGTTAGGGTTAGGACTAGGGTTAGGGTTAGGCCTAGGTGTAGGGTTAAGGTAAGGGGTCGGGGTTGGGTTAGGGTTAGGGTTAGTGCTACGTTTAGGGTTAGGTTTAGGGTTAGGGCTAGGGCTAGGGTTAGGTTTAGGATTAGGTTTAGGGCTAGGGCTTGGGATAGGTTTAGGGCTAGGGTTAGGTCTAAGGCTAGGGTTAGGGCAAGCGCTAGGGTTAGGGTTAGGTAGAGGGTAGGGCTAGGTTTAGGTTTATTGTTAGGGTTAGGGCTAGGGTAAGGGTTAGGGCTAGGGCTAAGGTTAGGCTTAGGGCTAGGGTTAGGTCTAAGGCTAGGGTTCGAGTTAGGGTTAGGGCTAGGGTTAGACTTATGTCTAGGGTTAGGGTTAGGGTTAGGGTTAGGGTTAGGGTTAGGGTTAGGTTTAGTGTTACAGCTAGGGCTAGGGTTAAGGTTTGGGCTAGGGTGTGGGTAAGGCTAGGGTAAGGGTTAGGGTTAGGGCTAGCGCTATTTTTAGGGTTAGGCCTAGGATTAGGGTTAGGGTTAGGAATAGGGGTAGAGCTCGGGTCACGGATATAGCTAGGGTTCGAGTTAGGTTTACGGTTTGGTTTAGGGCTAGGGTCAGGGTTAGGTTTAGGGTTCGGTTTATGTGTAGCATTAGGGTTAGGTCTAGGGCTAAGGCTAAGGTTGGGGTTAGGGCTAGGGTTAGGGTTAGGGTTAGGGTTAGGTTTAGCGCTAGGGTTCGCGTTAGGATTAGGGATAGGGCTAAGTTTAGGGTTAGGCCTAGGGCTAGGGTTATGGTTAGGGTTTGGGTAGGTTTATGTTTAGAATTCAGGTTAGGGCTAGGTTTAGGATTAGGGTTAAAGTTAGGTTAGGGTTAGGGTTAGGGTTAGGGGTAGATCTAGTGCTAGGGTTAGGGTTAGGGTTAGGGTTATGGTTACGGCCTGGGCTTGGGTTAGGTTTAGGGCTAGGGTTAGGTCTAAGGCTAGGATCATGGTTAGGGCTAGGGCTAGGGTTAGGTTTAGGGCTAGGGCTGGGTTTAGGTGTAGGGTTAGGTTTAGGGTTAGGGTTTGGGTTAGGGCTAGGGTTAGGTTTAGGTTTAGGTTCATGTTTGGGGTTTGGGCTAGTCCTACAGTTAGGTTTAGAGTTAGGGTTACATTCATGGGTAGGGTAGGCTAGGGATAGGGTTACGGCTAGGGCTAAGGTTTGGGTTAGGGTTAAGTCGAAGGCAATGGTTAGGTTTAGGGCTAGGGTTAGGGTTAGCGTTAGAGTTAGGGTTAGAGTTAGGGCTAGGATTAGGTCTAAGGCTAGGGATAGGTTTAGGGCTAGGTCTAGGGTTAGGATTTGGCTATGGGTAAGGGTTACAGCTAGGGTCAGGGCTAGGACTAGGGTTAGGCCTAGGGTTAGGTTTAAGTTAAGGTGTCCAGCTAGGGTTCGGATGAGGGTTAAGTTTAGGGCTAGGGTTAGGGTTAAGCTAAGGTGTCGAGTTAGGTTTAGGTGTAGGGTTAGGGCTAAGGTTAGGGTTAGGGTTAGGTTTAGGGTTAGGGATAGGGCTAGGGTTAGCATTAGCGTTAGGTCTTGGGCTAGGGCTAGGGTTAGGGTTAAGGCTACTGTTAGGGTTAGGGTTAGGGTTAGGTTTAGGATTAGGGTTAGGGCTAGGGTTAGGTTTAGGGCTAGGTCTAGGGTAATGGTAGGGTAGGTCTAGGGTTACGGTTAGGGTTAGTCCTAGCATTAGGGCTACGGTTACCGCTAAGGTTAGGGTTAGGGTTAGGGTTAGGGCAAGGGTTTGGGTTCGGTTTAGGGTTACGGTAGGGCTAGGGTTAGGGCTAGGATTAGGATTAGGTTACGGTTAGGGTTAGGATTAGGTTTAGGGTTAGGGTAGGGCTAGGGTTATGTATAGGACTAGGGTTAGGGTTAGAAGTAGGGTTAGTGCTAAGGCTAGGTTACGGCTAGGTTTAGGGTTAGGGCTAGGTTTAGGATTAGAAATCAGGTTAGGGCTAGGTTTATGTTTAGGGTTACGTTTAGGGCTAGGGTTAGGGTTAGGGCTAGGGCTAGGTTTATGGTTAAGGCTAGGGTTAGGTCTAAGGGTAGGGTAGGTCCAGGGCTCTGGTTAGGGTTATGTCTAGGGTTAGAGTTAGGGTTAGTTTAGGGTAAGGGTTAGTGTAGGACTACCGTTAGTGTCAGGACTATGGTAAAACGTAGGGTTAGGGTTAGGATTAGGGCTAGGGCTAGGATTAGAGTTAGGGCTAGTGTTGGGTCTAAGGCTATTGTTAAGTTTAGGGCTAGTTTTAGGGCTGTGTCAGTGTTAGGGCTAGGGTTAGGGTTAGGTCTAGGGTTATTGTTAGGGTTAAGGTTAGGGCTTGGGTTATGTTTAGGATTATGGTTAGGGCTAGGAATAGGGATAAGGCTAAGGTTAGGGTTAGATTTATGGCTAGGGTTAGGTTTAGGGTAAGGGTTAGGGTTAGGGTTAGGTTTAGGGTTAGGGTTAGGGCTAGGGTTAGGGCTAGGGTTAGGTTTAAGGCTAGGGCCAGGGCTAGGGCTAGGTTAAGGGTTAGGTCTAGGGTTAGTTCTAAAACTAGGTTTAGGGTTAGGGCTAGGTTTAGGATTAAGGATAGGGTTAGGTTTAGGGCTAGGGCTAGGGTCTGGTTTAGGTTTAGGTTCAGTGCTAGGGTTATCATTAGGGCTAGGGTTAGTTTTAGCGCTAGTGCTAGGGTTAGGTTTAGGGCTAGGGTTAGGTCTAAGGGTAGGGTAGGGCTAGGGCTAGGTTTAGTGTTAGGTCTAGGGTTAGGTCTAAAACTAGCTTTATGGTTAGGGCTAGGTTTAAGGCTAGGACTAGGGCTAGAGCTAGATTTAGCGTTAGGGTTAGGGTTAGGTCTAAAACTAGGGTTAGGGTTATGGCTAGGTTTAGGTTTAGGCTAGGGTTAGGGTAAGGGTTAGCGTTAGGGTTAGGATTAGGGTTAGGGTTAGGGTTAGGGATAGGGCTAGGGTTAGGACTAGGGATAGGGCTAAGGCTAGGGTTAGGCCTAGGGCTAGGGTTATGGTTAGGGATTGAGTAGGTTTATGTTTAGAATTCAGGTTAGGTGTAGGTTTAGGATTAGGGTAGGGATTAGGGTTAGTGTTAGGGATAGGGTTATGGTTAGGTTAGGTTTAGGTTTAGGGTTAGGGTTAGGGGTAGGTCTTGTGCTACCGTTAGGGTTAGGGTTAGGGCTAGTTTTATTTTAGGGCTAGCACTAGGGTTAGGGTTACAGCTAGGGTTAGGGTTTGGGATAGGGCTAGGTTTAGCATTAGCATTAAGTCTTGGGCTGGGACTAGGGTTAGCACTAGGTTTAGGGTTAGTGCTAGGGTTAGGGCTAAGGCTAAGGTTAGGGTTAGGGTTAGGTTTAGGCCTAAGGCTAAGGTTAGGTTTAGGGTTAGTGTTAGGTTTAGGTTTAGGGTTATGGTTACGGCTAGGGCTTGGGTTAGGTTTAGAGCTAGGGTTATGGTTAGGGCTAGGGCTAGGATTAGGGTTAGGTTTAGGGCTAGGGCTAGGATTAGGGTTAGGTTTAGGGCTAGGGCTAGGTTTAGGTGTAGGGTTAGGTTTAGGGTTAGGGCTAGTGTTAGCTTTAGGGTTAGGGTTAGTGTTGGGGTTTTGGCTAGGCCTAGATTTAGGTTTAGAATTAAGGTTACTTTAAGGGTTAGGGTTAGCCTAGGGCTAAGTTTAGGGTTGGGGCTAGGGTTTGGTTTAGGGTTAGGGTTAGGGCTAAGGCTACAGTTAAGTTTAGGGCTAGGGTGTGGTCTAAGGCTAGGGTTAACGTTAGGGCTATAGCTAGGGTTAAGGCTAGGGCTATTGTGTTGGCTAATGTTAGGGTTAGGTTTAGGGCTAGAGCTAGTGTTAGGGTTAGGGCTACGGCTAGGGTTAGGGATAGGGCTAGGATGAGGGCTAGGGTCATTGTTAGGGCTAGGGTTATGATTAGGGTTAGGTCTAGGGCTAGGGTTAATGTTAGTGCTAGGGTTAAGGTCAGGGCTAGGGCTAGGTTTAGGGTTAGGGTTAGGGCTAGGCCTAGGGTTAACTTTAGGGCTAGGGGTAGGTCTAAGGCTAGGGTTAGATATAGGTCTAAGGCTAGGGTAAGGGTTAAGGTTAGGGTTAAGGTAAGGAGTCAGGCTAGGATTAGGGATAGGTTTAGGGCTAGGGCTAGTGTTAGGCTTAGGGCTAGGTCTAGGGTTAGGGCTAGGGTTAGGGTTAAATCTAAG
>REGO01000259.1:2811496-2836081 GCA_010120015.1 Rhombomys opimus | reverse complement strand
AGGGCTAGGGCTAGTGTTAGGCTTAGGGCTAGGTCTAGGGTTAGGGCTAGGGTTAGGGTTAAATCTAAGGATAGGGTTAAGTTTAGGGCTTGGGTATGGGCTAAGGCTAGGGTTAGGGTCAGGGCTAGGGCTAGGTTTAGGGTTAGGGTTACGGCTAGGGATAGGGTTAACTTTAAGGCTAGGGGTAGGTCTAAGGCTAGGGTTAGAGTTAGGTCTAAGGCTAGGGTCAGGTTTAGGGTTAGGGTTATGTTAAGGTTTCAGGCTAGGTTTAGGGTTAGGTTTAGGGCTAGGGTTAAGGTCAGGTTTAGGGTTAGGGTTAGGGCTAGGCTTAAGGTTAGGGCTAGCGTTAGGGTTAGGCTTAACATTATGGCTAGGCTTAGGGTTATTGCTAGGGTTAGGGTTAGGGCTAGGGCTAGGTTTAGGGTTCAGGCTAGAGTTAGCGTTTTGGTTAGGGTAAGGATTAATGTAAGGGGTCGGACTCGGGTAAGGTTTAGGGCTAGGGTTAGGGTTAGGGAATGTGGTAGGGTTAGCATTAGCATTAGTCTTGGCTAGGGCTATGGTTAGGGTTAAAGTTAGGGTTAGGGCTGGGGTTAGGGTTAGGGTTAGGGTGAGGGTTAGGTTTGGGGTTTGGTCTAGGGTTAGGGTTAGGTTTAGACTTAGGTTTAGGGTCAGGTTTAGTTTTAGTGTTAGGGCTAGGGTTAGGGCTAGTATTAGGTTTAGGTTAGGGTTAGGGCTATGATTAGGTTTAGGTTAGGGTTAGGGCTAGGATTAGGGTTAGGGCTAGGATTAGTGTTAGTCCTAGTGTTAGGGTAAAGGTTAGGTGTCAGGCTAGGGTTAGGGTTAGAGCTAGGCTTAGGGTTAAGATTAGGGTTGGGGTTTGGTCTAGGGCTAGGGTTAGGTTTATTGTTAGGGTTAGGGCAAGGGCTACGGTTAGGTTTAGGGTTAGGGCTAGGTTTAGGTTCAGGGCTAGGGCTAGGGTTAGGTTTAGGGTGAGGGTTAGGGCTAGGTTTATGTTTAGGGCTATATTAGGGCTAAGTGTAATGGTAAGGTTAGGATTAGGGCTGAATTTACGGCTAGGGTTAGGGTTATGGCTAGAGTTAGCATTAGGGTTAGGGTAAGGGTTAATGTAATGGGTTTGGTTTAGGGCTAGGTCTAGGTTTAGAGTTAGGGCTAGGGTTAGGTCTAAGGCTAGTGTCAGGGTTAGGGCTAATTCTAGGGCCTGTCTAGAGTTAGGGCTAGGCTTCGGTTTTTGTTTAGGATTAGGTTTAGGGCTAGGGTTAGGGTTAGGTCTAGTGCTAGGGTTAGGGTTAGGGCTAGTGTTAGGGTTAGGGCTAGGGTTAGGATTAGGGTTAGGGCTAGGGTTAGTTTTAGGGATTGGGCTAAGGTTAGCATTAGCATTCGGTCTTGTGCTAGGGCTAGGGTTATGTTTAGAATAAGGTTTAGGGTTACACCTAAGACTAAGGTTAGGGTTAGGTTTAGGGTTAGTTCTAGGGCTAAGGTTACGGTTATGGTTAGTGTTAGGTTTAGGGTTAGTAATAAGGCTAGGGCTTAGGTTAGGGCTTGGGCTACGGCCAGGGTTAGGGTTAGAGTTAGGGCTAGGCCTAGGGTTAGGTTTAGGGTTAAGGTTAGGGTCAGGGTTAGGTTTAGGGTAGGGTTAGGGTTATTGGTAGGGCTAAGGTTAGGTTTAGGGCTTGGGTTAGGTCTAAGGCTAGGGTTAACATTAGTACTAGGGCTAGGTTTAGGGTTATGTGTAGAGTTAGGCTTAGGCTTAGGTCTAAGGCTAGGGTTAGGGTTAGGGCTAGGGCTAAGATTAGGGTTAGGGCTAGGGTTAGGGTTAGGATGAGGATTAGGTCTACGGTTAGGTGTATTGTTAGGGTTAGGGTCAGGGTTAGGGTTAGGGCTAGGGTAAGTGTTAGGGCTAGGGCTAAGGTTAGGGTTATTTTATAGAGTTAGGTCTAAGGCTAGGGTTCGGGTTAGGCCTAGGGTTGATTTTAGAAATGTCTAGGGTTAGGGTTAGGTTTACGGTGAGGTTAGCGTTAGGTTTAGGGTTAGTGCTAGGGCTAGGGTTACGGCTAGGGTTAGGCTAGGGATAGTGTTAGGTTTAGGGTTAGGGTTAGTGCTAGGGTTAGGGTTAGGATTAGGGTTAGGGTTAGGGTTAGGAATAGGGTTAGGGTTAGAGATACGGTAGGGTTATTGTTAGCATTAAGTCTTGGGCTATGGCTAGGATTAGGTTTAGGGTTAGGGTTAGGGTAAAGTGTGGGGCCAGGGTTGGGGTTAGGTTTAGCGCTAGGGTTAGGGTTAGGTTTAGTGTTAGGGTTAGGGCTAGTGTTATGGTTAGGTCTAGGGTTAGGGTTACAGCTAAGGCTATGGTTAAGTTTAGCGCTAGGGTGTGGACTAATGCTAGAGTTATGTTTAAGGCTAGGGTTAGGGTTAGGGTTAGGGTTATGGCAAGGGTTAGTGTTAGGTCTAGGGCTAGGGTTAGGGTTGGGTTAGGTTTAGGATCAGGGTTAGGGCTAGGGTTAGGGTTAGTTTTAGGGCTAGGATTAGGTTTAAGGTTAGGGTTAGGGGTAGGGTCAGGTCTAGGACTAGGGTTACGGTTAGTAAACTTGTTTCTGTAGAGTGTGATATATCACTTTTTAGTTTTTCTGTATTTCTAATTGATCCAGCGACACACATGTGATTTAGTTCTCATTGTAGTGCTTTGTGTTTCTGTTCCTTAGATGGTAACTTGTTTCTGTGCTGTAGAGTGCGATATATCACTTTTCAGTTTTCCTGTATTCCTAATTCAGTGAGCGACACACATGTGATTTAGTTTACAACTTTGTGCTTTGCTTTTCTCTTCTTTTGTTGGAAACTTTTCTGTGCTGTAGAGTGCGATATATCACTTTTCAGTTTTCTTGTATTCCTTATTGTGTGAGCGACGTACATGTGATTTAGTTCTGAATGTAGTGCTCTGTGTTTCTGTTCTTTTGATGGTACCTTGTTTCTGTGCTGTAGAGTGCGATATATCACTTTTCAGTTTTCCTGTATTCCTAATTGAGTGAGCGACACACATGTGATTTAGTTTACAACTTTGTGCTTTGCTTTTCTCTTCTTTTGTTGGAAACTTTTGTGTGCTGTAGAGTGCGATATATCACTTTTCAGTTTTCTTGTATTCCTCATTGTGTGAGCGACGTACATGTGATTTAGTTCTGAACGTAGTGCTCTGTGTTTCTGTTCTTTTGATGGTACCTTGTTTCTGTGCTGCAGAGTGCGATATATCACTTTTCAGTTTTCCTGTTATCCTAATTGAGCATGCGACACACATATGTCGCACATATAGTTTCTTGTAAACTAAATCACATGTGTGTCCATCGCTCAATTAGGAATACAGGAAAACTGAAAATTGATATCTCACAGGAAAACTGAAAAGTGAATTAGTTTACAAGTTTGTGTTTTGCATTCCTGTTCTTTCGTTGAAAATTTGTTTCTGTGCTGTACAGTGCGATATATCACTAGGGTTAGGGTTAGGGCTATGTCTAGGGTTAGGGTTAGCATTAGGTCTACGGCTAGGGCTAGGTCTAATGTTAGGGTTAGGGTTAGGGTCAATGTTAGGATTAGGGCTAGTGTTAGGGTTAGGTTTATGGCTAAAATAAGGTTAGGGTTAAGGCTAAGGGTAGGGTTAGGGCTAGGGTTAGGGTTAGGGTTAGGGCTTGGGTTAGGGTTAGGGCTAGGATTAGGGCTAGGATTAGGGTTAGGCCTATGATTAGGTTTAAAGTAAGGGGTTGGGCTAGGGTTAGGGTTAGGGTTAGGGCTACGGTTAGGGTTAGGTCTAGGGTGTGGGTTTAGTCTAGTGTTAGGGTTAGAGCTAGGGCTAGGTTGAGGGTTAGGGATAGGTTTAGGGTTCGGGTTAGGGCTAGGGTCAGGGCTAGGAATAGGGTTAGGCCTAGGATTAGGTTTAAGGTAAGGGGTTGGGCTAGGGTTAGGGTTAGGGTTAGAGTTAGGGCTATGATTAGGGTTAGGTCTAGGGTGTGGGTTAAGTCTAGTGTTAGGGTTAGAGCTAGGGCTAGGTTTAGGGTTAGGGATAGGGTTAGGGTTAGGGTTAGGGTTAGGGCTAAATCTAAGTTTAGGTTTAGGGCTAGGGTTAGGGTTAGGTTTAGGGTTATTTTTAGGGTTAGTGCTAGGGATAGGGCTAGGGTTAGGTATAGGGTTAGGGTTAGGGTCAGGGCTAGGGTTAGGTTTAGGTTTAGGGCTAGGGTTAGGGCTAGGGCTAAGTTTAAGGTTAGGGCTAGGGTTAGGTTTAGGTCTAGGGTGAGGGTTATGATTAGGGTTAGGGTTAAGTCTAGGGTGTGGGATGGGTTTAATGTCAGATTTAGGGTTAGGTTTAGGGCTATGCTAGGGTCAAGGTTAGGGCTATTGTGTGCGCTAATGCTAGGGTTTGGGTTTGGTCTAGCGCTAGGGTTAGTGTTAGGGCTCAGACTAGTGTTATGGCTGGTATAAGGGTGAGGTTTAGGGTTAGTGCTAGGTCTAGGTTCAGGGCTAGAGTTAAGGTTAGGGCTAGGGTGTTGGCTAAGGCAAATGTCAGGGTTAGGGCTAGGTCTAGGGCTAGGGTAGGGGTTAGGGCTAGAAGCAGGGCTATGACTACGGGTAGGCCTATGTCTAGGGTTAGGGTTAGGGCTAGAGGTGGGGCTAGGGTTAGGGGTTGGGCTAGGTCTAGGGCTAGGGGTAGGGCTAGGTCTAGGGTTATGGTTAGGAATAGTGCTAGCATTTGTGCTAGGGTTAGGGTTAGGTTTAGGGTTAAAGCTAAGGCTAGGGCTAGGGTTAGGCCTAAAGTTAGGGTTAGGTTTAGTGTTAGGGTTAGGGCTAAAACTAGGTTAAGGTTAAGGCTAGGGTGTGGGCTAAGGCTAGGGTTAGGGTTAGGGCAATGGCTAGTGCTAGGTTTAGGGTTATGGCCAGGGCTAGAGTTACATTTAGGACTAGGGTTAGGTCTAGTGCTAGGGTTCTGGTTTGGGCTAGGGCTAGGGTTAGGGTTAGGGGTAGGGGAAGGGTTAGGGTTGAGGTAAGGTGTCGGACTAGGGTTAGGGTTAGCGCTAGGATTTGGGGTAGGTTTAGGGTTATGTTTAGGGCTAGGTTTAGGGTTATGTCTAGGGCTAAGGTTAGGGTTAGGGCTAGTGTTAGGGCTAGGGCTAGGGTTAGGGTTAGGGCTAGTGTTAGGGTCAGGGCTAAGTTTAGGGTTAGGGCCAGGGTTTGGTCTAGGGCTAGGGCTAGGTTTAGTGTTAGGGCTCGGTCTAGGGCTAAGGGTAGCGCTAGGTCTAAGTTTATGGTTAGGGATAGTGCTAGCATTAGGGCTAAGGTTAGGGTTAGGGCTAGGGTTAGGTTTATGGTTAGGGTTAGGGTCAGGGCTAGGGTTAGGGTTAGGGTTAGGGTTAGGGTTAGGGTTAGGGCTAGCGGTAGGGCTAGGTCTAGGGTTAGGGTTACGGATAGTGCTAGCATTAGGGCTAGGGTTAGGTTTAGGGTTAGGGTTAAAGCTAAGGCTAGGGCTAGGGTTAGGCCTAAAGTTAGGTTTAGGTTTAGTGTTAGGGTTAGGGCTAAAACTAAGGTTAAGGTTAAGGCTAGGGTGTGGGCTAAGGCTAGGGTTACATTTAGGGCAACGGCTAGGGTTAGGGTTAGGGCTAGGGCTAGGATTAGGTTTAGGGCTAGGGGAAGGTTGAGGTTTAGGGTAACGGGTTGGGCTAGGGTTAAGGTTAGGGTGAGGGCTGTGCTTAGGGTTAGGGTTAGGGTGTGGGTTAAGTCTAGGGTTAGGGTTAAAGCTAGGGCTAGGTTTAGGGTTAGCGCTAGGGTTAGGGCTAGGGCTAGGGTTAGGTCTAAGGCTAAGTTTAGGGTTACGCCTAGGGTTAGGGTTAGGGTTAGGGTTAGGGCTAAGTTGAGGGTTAGGGCTAGGGTTAGGGTTAGAGCTAAGGCTATGGTTAGGGTCCGGGCTAGGTCCAGGGTTAAGGTTAGTGTTAGGTCTAGGGCTAGGGCTAGGGTTTGTATTAGGGTTATGGTTTGTGCAAGGGTTAGGGCTAAGGCTAAGGTTAGTTTTAGGTTTGGGTTAGGGTTAGGATGAGCGTTAAGTTTAGGTCTAGTGCTACGGTTAGGATTAAGGCTAGTGTTAGGGTTAGGTTTAAGATTATGGTTAGGGCCAGGGTTAGTGTTAGGGCTCGGTCTAGGGCTAAGGGTAGGCCTAGGTCTAGGGTTATGGTTAGGGATAGTGCTAGCATTAGGGTTAGGGTTAGGGTTAGGGCTAAGGCTAGGGCTAGGTTTAGGGCTACGTTTAGTGTTAGGGTTAGGGCTCAGGCTAGGGTTAAGGTTAAGGCTAGATTCTGGTGTAATTCTAGGGTTAGGGTCAGGGCAAGGGCTAGGGTTAGGGTTAGGGCTAGTGATAGGATTACGTTTAGGACTAGGGTTAGTTCTAGGGCTAGGGTTAAGGTTATTGCTAGGGGAAGGGTTAGGTTTAAGGTAATGGGTTGGGCTAGGGTTAGGGTTAGTTTTAGGGCTATGGTTAGGGTTAGGGCTAGATTGTGGGTTAAGTCTAGTGTTAGGGTTAGAGCTAGGGCTAGGTTTAGGGTTAGGGTTAGGGCTAGGGCTAAGATTAGGGTTAGGGCTAAGGCTACGGTTTGGTTAGGGCTATGTCTAGGGTTAGGGTTAGCATTAGGTCTATGGCTAGGGCTAGGGCTAGGTCTAGAGTTAGGGTTAGGGTTAGGGTCAGTGTTAGGGTTAGTGCTAGTATTAGGGTGAGGTGTACGGCTAAAATGAGGCTAGGGTTAGGGCTAAGGCTATGGTAAGGGTTAGGCCTAGGTCCAGGGTTAAGGTTAGTGTTAGGTCTAGGTCTAGGGCTAAGGTTAGTGTTAGGGTTACGGTTAGGTCAAGGGTTAGGGCTATGGCTAATGTTCGGTTTAGGTTTGGGTTAGGGTTAGGATGAGGGTTAAGGTTAGGTTTAGTGCTAGGGTTAGGGTTAAGGCTAGTTTTAGGGTTAGGTTTAAGATTAGGGTTAGCGCTAGGGTTAGGGTTAGGCCTTGGTCTAGGGCTAAGGGTAGCGCTAGGTCTAGGGTAATGGTTAGGGATAGTGGTAGCATTAGGGCTATGGTTAGGGTTAGGGTTAGTGTTAGGGTTAGTCCTAGGGTTATGGTTAGGTTTAGTGTTAGGGTTAGGGCTAAAACTAGGGTTAAGGTTAAGGCTAGGGTGTGGGCTAAGGCTAGGGTTAGGGTTAGGGCAAGAGCTAGGGCTAGGTTTAGGTTTAGGTTTAGAGCTAGTGCTAGGGTTAGGTTTAGGGCTAGGTTTAGGTCTAAGGCTAGGGTTAGGGTTAGGGCTATGTCTAGAGTTCGGGTTAGCATTAGGTCTAAGGCTAGGGCTAGCTGTAGCGTTAGGATTAGGCTTAGGGTGAATGTTAGGGTTAGGGCTAGTGTTAGGGTTAGGTTTAGGGCCAGGGTAAGGCTAGGGTTAGGGTTAGGGTTAGGGCTAAGGCTAGGGTTAGGGTTAGGGCTAGTTCCAGGGTTATCGTTAGTGTTAGGTCTAGTATAGGGCTAGGGTTAGTGTTAGGGCTATGTTTAGGTCAAGGGTTAGGGATAAGGCTAAGGTTAGAATATGGTTTGTGTTAGGGCTAGGGTTAGGATTAGGTTTATGGTTAGGGTTAGGGTGAGTGCTAGGGTTAGGTCTATTGCTAGGGTTAGGGTTAAGGCTAGTGTTAGGGTTAGGTTTAGGATTTGGGTTAGGGCTAGGGTTAGGGTTAGGGCTATTTCTAGGGCTAGGGGTAGGGTTAGGTCTAGGGTTATGGTTAGGGATAGTGCTAGCATTAGGGCTAGGGTTAGGGTTAGGATTAGGGCTAAGGCTAGTGTTAGGGTTAGGTCGAAGTCTAAGTTTAGGGTTAGCGTTATATTTCGGGCTAAGTCTAGGATAGGATTAGGGTTAGTGTTTGGGCTAGGGTTAGGGCTAAGACTAAGGTTAGGATTAGGGTTAGGATTAGGGCTAGACTTAGGGTTAGGTTTAGTCTTAGGGTTAGGGCTAAGGCTAGGGCTATAAGGAGGCCTACTTCTAGGGTTAGGACTAGGGTTAGGTTTTGGGCTAAGTTTAGGGTTAGGTTTAGGGCTAGGTCTAGGGTTAGGGTTAGGGTTAATGTGAGGGTTAGGTTTAGGTCTAGTGTTAGAGTTAGGTTTGGGACTAGGGAAAGGCTAGTTTTAGGGTTAGGGATAAGGCCAGGGTTAGGATTAGAGCTAGGTCATGGGTTAGGGTTAGGGCTAGGGATAGGGTTAAGGCTAAGGTTAGGGTTAGGGCTAGGTTTAGGGCTAGGGTTAGGTTTAGGGCTAGGGTTAGGTTTTTGGTTAGGGTTAGGGCTAGGGTTAGGGTTAGGGCTAGGCTTAGGTTTAAGGCTAGGGCCAGGGCTAGGGCTAGGTTAAGGGTTAGGGCTATGGTTAGGTCTAAAACTAGGGTTAGGGTTAGGGCTAGGTTTAGGTTTAGGGCTAGGGTTAGGGCTAAGTCTAAGTCTAAGGTTATGCTTAAGGCTACATTTAGGCTAGGGTTAGGATTAGGTCTACGGTTAGGGATAGGTTTATGGCTAGAGTTAGCGTTAGGGTTAGGGTAAGGTTTAAGGTAATGGGTCAGGCTAAGGTTAGGGTTAAGGCTAGGGCTAGGATTAGAGTTAGGGCTAGGATTAGGTCTAAGGCCAGTGTTAGGGTTATGGCCTGGGTCAGAGTTAAGTCTATGGTTCCGGTTAGGTTTAGGGTTAGGTTTAGGGCTAGGTTTAGGGTTAGGTCTATGGCTAGGGTTAGAATTAGGGCAGAGTTAGGATTAAGGCTAGGGCTAGGGTAAGGGTTAGGTTAAGGGATTTGGGTAGGGTTAGGGCTAGCTCTAGGGTTAGGTTTAGTGTTAGGGCTAGGGTTAGGTTCAGGTTTAGGTTTAGGGTTAGGGTTGGGGCTAGGTTTACGGTTAGGGCTAGGACTAATGTTAGGGTTAGGGCTAGGGTTAGGTCTAAGGCTAGGGTTAGGTTTAGGGCTAGGGCTAGGATTAGAGTTAGGGCTAGGGATAGGGATAGGGCTAGGGCTGGGGCTAGGGTTAGTTTTAGGGCTAAGGTTAGGATTAGTTTTAGGGTTAGGGTTAGGGTTGGGGCTTGGTCTAGGCCTAGAATTAGGTTTAGAGTTAGGGTTAGATTCAGGGTTAGGATTAGGGCTAGGTATAGGGTTAGGGCTAGGGCTAAGTTTAGGGTTGGGGCTAGGGTTAGGTCTAAGGCTAGAGTTAGGTTTAGGCTAGAGCTAGGTTTAGGGTTAGGGTTAGGCCTAGGGTTGGGGTTAATATAAGGTGTTGGGCTAGGGTTAGGGTTAGGGTTAGGGCTAGGGTTAGGGTTAGTGTTAGGGCTAGGGCTAGGGCTAAGTTTAGGTTTAGGGCTAGTTTTACGGTTAGGTTTCAGGTTAGGGTTGTGGCTAAGGCTAGGGTTAAGATTAGGGCTAGGTTGTGGTCTAAGCCTAGGGTTATGGTTAGGGCTAGTGCTAGCGTTAAGGTTGGGGCTAGGGTGTGGGCTAAGAGTAGGTTTCGGGTTGGGTCTAGGGTTAGTGTTAGGGTTAGGGTTAGGACTAGGGTTAGGTCTAAGCTTAGGGTTAGGGTTAGGGCTAGGGCTAAAATTAGGGCCAGGGTCAGGGTTATTGCTAGGCTTAGGGCTATGGTCAGGGTTAAGGTTAGGGCTATGGTTATGGTTAGGTCTAGGGCTAGGGCTAGGGTTAGGGGTAGCTTTAGTGTTAGGGATAAGGCTAAGGATAGGGTTAGGTCTAGGTTTAGGGGTAGGGTTAGGGTTAGGTTTTGGTTTTAGGGTTAGGGTTAGGGTTATGGTTAGGGCTTGTGTTAGGTTTAGGACTAGCGATAGGGCTAAGGCTAGAGTTATGGCTAAGCTTACTGTTAGGGTTAGTGTAGGTTTAGGCTTAGAATTAAGGTTAGGGGTAGGTTTAGGATTCGGGTTTGGATTAGGGTTAGTGTTAGGGCTAGGGCTAAGGTTAGGTTTAGTGTTAGGGTTAGGGCTAGGGTTAGGGTTAGGTCTTAGACTAAGGTTAGGGTTACGGCTTGTGTTAGGGTTAGGGCTAGGTCTAGGGTTAGGGTTAGAGCTAGGGTTATGTTTAGGGATAGGGCTAGGGTTAGCATTAGCGTTAGGTGTTGGGCTATAGCTAGGGTTAGGGTTAGGGCTAGGTTAGGGCTTAGGCTAAGGTTAGGATTAGGGTTAGGGCTAAGGCTAAGGTTAGGGTTAGGGTTAGTGTTAGGGTTATGTTTATGATTAGGGTTAGGGCTAGGGCTTGGGTTAGGTTTAGAGCTAGGGTTAGATCTAAGGCTAGAATTATGGTTAGGGCTAGGGTTAGGTTTAGGGTTAAAGTTGGGGTTATGGTTAGTCCTAGGATTAGGTTTAGAGTTAGGGTTAGAGTCAGGGTTAGGGTTAAGGTTCGGGTTAGGGCTAGGTTTAGGGTTAGATCTTGGGCTCAGGTTTGGGTTGGTGCTAGGGTTAGCTCTAATGCTAGGGTTAGGTTTAGGGCTAGGGCTAGGTTTACAGTTAGGGTTAGGGCTAGGGCTAGGGTTAGGGTTACGTAAAGGGTTAGGGTTAGTGTTAGGGCAAGGGTTATGGTTAGGTTTGGAGTTAGGGCTAGGGCTAGGGTTAGGGTTATGGCTAGAATTAGCGTTTTGGTTAGGGTAAGGATAAATGTAAGGGGTCAGGCTAGGGTTAGGATTAGGGCTAGTGTTAGGTTTAGGGTTAGGATGAGGGCTAGGGCTAGGGTTAGGTTTATTGTTAGGGTTAGCTTCGGGGTAGCGTTATTTTTAGGGTTATGATTAGGGCTAAGTTTAAGGCTTAGGGTTGGGGCTAGGTTAAGTGTTAGGGCTAGGGCTAGAGTTAAGGTTAGGACTAGGGTGTGTGCTAAGGCTAGGGTTAGGGTTAGCGCTAGGGCTAGGGTTAAGTTTTAGTGCTTGGGCTAGTGTTAGGGTTAGGGGTAGTGTTAGGTTTAGGGCTAGGATTAGGGTTAGGGCTAGGGTTCGGGTTTAGGTTTAGAGTTTTCTTTAGTTCTAGGGTTAGGGTTAGGGTTAGGGCTAGGCCTAGGGGTAGGGGTAGGGCTAGGTTTAGGGTGAGGGCCAGGGTTAGGTCTAAGGCTAGTGTTAGGGTTAGGGCTAAGGCTAGGATTAGGGCTAGGTTCAGGGTTATTGCTAGGGTTAGTGTTAGGGTTAGGGTTAGGGCTAGGGTTAGGTTTAGGGTTAGGGCTAGGGATAGGGATAGGGATAGGAATAGACATAGGTCTAGGGCTAGTTTTAGGGTTAGGGTTAGGGCTAGGGCTAGGGTTAACTTTAGGGCTAGGGGTAGGTCTAAGGCTAGGGTTAGAGTTAGTTCTATGGCTAGGGTTAGGGTTAGGGTTAGGGTTAAGGAAAGGTGTCAGGCTAGGGTTAGGTTTAGCTTTAGGCCTTGGGTTAGCACTAGGTTTAGGGTTAGGTTTAGGGCTAGTGTTAGGGTTAGGGCTAGGGTTAGTGTTAGGGTTAAAGCTAGGGCTAGGGTTAGAGTTATGGCTAGAGTTAGCGTTTTGGTCAGGGTAGGGATTAATGTAAGGGGTCAGGCTAGGGTTATGGTTAGGGCTAGGTTTAGGGTTAGGGATAGTGCAAGGGTTAGCATTAGCGTTAGGTCTTGGCTAGGGCTGGGGTTAGGGGTAAAATTAGGGTTAGGGCTAGGGTTAGGGTTAACGCGTAGTTTAGGGTTAGGTTTGGGATTAAGGCTAAGGCTAAGTTATGGTTAGGGTTAGTGTTAGGTTTAGGTTTAGGGTTAGTGTTAGGGACTAGGGCTTAGGTTAGGTTTAGGGCTAGGGTTAGGTCTAAGGCTAGGGTTAGGGTTAGGGCTAGTGCTATGGTTAGGTTTAGGGTTAGGGTTAGGGTTCGGGTCAGGTTTAGGGTTAGGGTTAGTGCTAGGGTTTGGGTCAGGTCTAGGGCTAAGGTTAGGTTTAGGGCTAGCGTTAGGTCTAAGGCTAGGGTTAGCCTTAGGTCTAGGGCTAGATTTAGGGTTATGTCTACGGTTAGGGTTAGGATTAGGGTTAGGGTTAAGTTCAGGGTTAGGTCTAAGGCTAGGGTTAGGGTTAGGGCTAGGGTTAGAATTAGGGTTAGGTGTAGGTTTAGGGCTCGGAAAAGGTTCAGACCTAGGGTTAGGGTTAAGTTAAGGTTTCGGGCTAGTGTTAGGGTTACAGTTAGGGTTAAGTTTAGGCATTAGGGTTAGGGCTAGGGTTAGGGTGTGGGTTAGGTATTGTGCTAGGGTTAGGGTTAGGGCTAGCGTTAGGTTAGGGCTAGTGCTAGGGTTAGGGTTCAATCTAGGGTTACGGTTTGGGATAGGGCTAGGGTTATCATTAGCATTAGTTCTTGGGCTAGGGATAGCATTAGCGCTAGGTTTAGGGTTAGGGCTAGGGTTAGAACTAAGGCTAAGGTTATGGTAAGGGTTAGGGTTAGTGTTACTTAGGTTTAGGGTTATGGTTAGGGCTAGGACTAGGGCTTGGGTTAGGTTTAGGGCTAGGGTTTTGTCTAAGGCTAGGATTATGGTTAGGGCTAGGGTTAGGGTTAGGTTTAGGGCTAGGGCTAGGTTTAGGGTAAGGTTTAGTGTTAGGGTTAGCGTTAGCGTTAGTTTTGGGGTTTGGGCTAGGCCTAGGGTTAGGTTTAGAGTTAGGGTTAGAGTCAGAGTTAGGGTTAGGGTTAGTTCTAGGGCTAAGGTTAGGGTTGGGGCTAGGGTTAGGTCTAAGTCTAGGGTTAAGTTTAGGCTAGAGCTAGTTTTAGGGTTAGGGTTAGGCCTAGGCTTAACATTAAGGTAAGGTGTTGGGCTAGGGTTAGGGTTAGGGTTAGGGTTAGGGCTAGGGTTAGGTTTACGGTTAGGGTTATTGTTGGGGTTAGGGCTAGGGCTAAGGTTAGGTCTAGGGCTAGAGTTAAGGTTAGGGCTAGGGTTAGGGTTAGGGTTAGGGCTAGGGATAAGGGTAGGGGTAGCCCTAGTTCTAGGGTTAGTGCTAGGGTTAGGGTTAAGTCTAAGGATAGGGTTAAGTTTAGGGCTAGGGTGGGTGCTAAGGCTAGTGTTAGGTTCAGGGCTAGGGCTAGGTTTAGGGTTAGGGTTAGGGCTAGGGCTAGGGTTAACTTTAGGGCTAGGTGTGGGTCTAAGGCTAGGGTAATGGTTAGGGTTAGGGGTAAGGTAAGGGGTCAGGCTAGCGTTAGGGATAGGTTTGGGGATACGGTCAAGGTTAGGTTTAGGGCTAGGGCTAGTGTTAGGGTTAGGGCTATGTCTAGGGTTAGTGCTAGGGTTAGGGTTAAATCTAAGGATAGGGTTAAGTTTAGGGCTAGGCTGTGGGCTAAGGCTAGGGTTAGGGTCAGGGCTAGGGCTAGGTTTATGGTTAGGGTTAGGGCTAGGCTTAGGGTTTGGGCTAGTGTTAGGGTAAGGGCTAGGGTTAGGTTTAGGGTTAGCGTTAGGGCTAGGGCTAGGTTTAGGGTTATGGCTAGAGTTAGCGTTTTGGTTAGGTTAAGGATTAATGTAAGGTGTCAGGCTAGGGTAAGGGTTAGGGCTAGCGTTAGGGTTAGGGATTGTGCTAGGGTTAGCCTTAGCGTTAGGTCTTGGCTAGGGCTATGGTTAGGGTTAAAGTTAGGGTTAGGTTTGGGGTTAGGGTTAGGGTTAGGGTTAGGGTTGGGGTTTGGTCTAGGGTTAGGGTTAGGTTTAGTTTTAGTGTTAGGGCTAGGGTTAGGGCTAGGATTAGTTTTAGGCTAGGGTTAGGGCTAGGATTAATGTTATGCCTAGTGTTAGGGTAAAGGTAAGGTGTCGGGCTAGGGTTAGGGTTAGGATTAGAGCTAGGCTTAGGGTTAAGGTTAGGGTTGGGGTTTGGGCTAGGGTTAGGGTTAGGTTTATTGTTAGGGTTAGGGCAAGGGCTATGGTTAGGTTTAGGGTTAGGGCTAGGTTTAGGTTCAGGGCTAGGGCTGAGGTTAGGTTTAGGGTTAGGGTTAGGGCTAGGTTTATGTTTAGGGCTATATTAGGGCTAAGTGTAAGGCTAAGGTTAGGATTAGGGCTAAGTTTAGGGCTAGAGTTAGGGTTAGGGTTAGGGCAAGGGTTAGGGTTAGGGTTATGGCTAGAGTTAGCATTAGGTTTAGGGTAAGGGTTAATGTAATGGTTCAGGCTACGGTTACATTTAGGGCTAGGGCTAGGGTTAGAGTTAGGGCTAGGGTTAGTTCTAATGCTAGTGTTAGGGTTAGGGCTAATTGTAGGGCCTGTCTAGAGTTAGGGCTAGGCTTCGGTTTTTGTTTAGGATTAGGTCTAGGGCTAGGGTTAGGGTTAGGGCTAGTTTTAGGGTTAGGGCTAGGGCTAGGGCTAGGGTTAGGATTAGGGTTAGGGCTAGGGTTAGGGTTAGGGATAGGGCTAAGGTTAGCATTAGCATTCGGTCTTGTGCTAGGGCTAGGGTTAGGTTTAGATTAGGTTTAGGTTTACATCTAAGACTAAGGTTAGGTTTAGGGTTAGGTTTAGGGTTAGGGCTAGGGCTAAGGTGAGGGTTAGGGTTAGTGTTAGGTTTAGGTTTAGGGTTTGTTTTAGGACTAGGGCTTAGGTTAGGTTTAGGGCGAGGGTTAGGTCTAAGGCTAGGGTTAGGGTTATGTCTTGGGTTAGGGTTAGCGCTAGGTTAGGCCTAGGATTAGGGTTAGGCCTAGGACTAGTGTTAAGGTAAGTAGTCGAGCTAGGGTTAGGGTTAGAGTTAGGTTTAGGGGTAGGATTAGTGTTAGGGTTAGTGTTAGGCTAGGGTTAGGTTTATGGTTAGAGTTAGGTTTAGGTTTAGGGTTAGGGTTGGGGTTTGGGCTAGAGTTAGGTCTAAGCCTAGGTTTAGGGTTATGGCTTGGGCTAGGGTTAGGGTTAGGATGAGGGCTAGGTCTAGGGTTAGGTGTATTGTTAGGGTTAGGGTCAGGGTTAGGGTTAGGGTTAGGGCTAGGGTAAGTGTTAGGGCTAGTTCTAAGTTTAGGGTTCTTGCTAGGGTTAGGACCAAGGCTAGGGTTCGGGTTAGTGCTAGGGTTGGGGTTAGAAATGTCTAGGGTTAGGGTTAGGGTTAGGGTGAGGTTAGCGTTAGGTTTAGGTTTAGGGCTAGGGCTAGGGTTAGGGTTAGGGTTGAGGGTAGGATTAGGGTTAGGGTTAGGGTTAGGGATAGGGTTAGGGTTAGAGATAGGGTAGGGTTATTGTTAGCATTAAGTCTTGGGCTATGGCTAGGGTAAGGTTTAGGATTAGGGTTAGGGTAAAGTGTGGGGGCAGGGTTGGAGTTAGGTTTAGGGCTAGGGTTAGGGTTAGGTTTAGTGTTAGGTTTAGGGCTAGTGTTACGGTTCGGTCTAGGGTTAGGGTTAGAGCTAAGGCTATGGTTAAGTTTAGCGCTAGGGTGTGGATTTAGGGCTAGGGTTAGGGTTAGGGTTATGGCAAGGGTTAGCGTTAGGTCTAGGTCTAGGTTTAGGGTTGGGTTAGTTTTAGGATCAGGTTTAGGGCTAGGGTTAGGGTTAGTTTTAGGGCTAGGATTAGTTTTAGGATTAGGGTTAGGGGTAGTGTCAGGGCTAGGACTAGGGTTAGGGTTAGTAAACTTGTTTCTGTGCTGTAGAGTGCAATATATCACTTTTCAGTTTTTCTCTATTCCTAATTGATCCAGCGACACACATGTGATTTAGTTCTCATCGTAATGCTTTGTGTTTCTGTTCCTTTGATCGTAACTTGTTTCTGTGCTGTAGAGTGCGATATATCACTTTTCAGTTTCCTGTTATCCTAATTGAGCGGGTGACACGTATGTGAATTAATTTACAACTTTGTGTTTTGCGTTCCTGTTCTTACGTTGAAAACTTGTTTCTGTGCTGTAGAGTATGCTATATTTCTTTACAGTTTTCCTGTTATCCTAACTGAGCAGGTGACACCTATGTGAATTAGTTTACAACGTTGTGCATTGCATTTCTGTTCTTTCGTTGAAAACTTGTTTCTGTGCTGTACAGTGCGAGATATCGCTTTTCAGTTTTCCTGTATTCCTAATTGAGCGAGCGACACACATGGGATTTAGTTTCAAACATTGTGGTTTTAGTTTCTGTTCTTTTGATGGTAACTTGTTTCTGTGCTGTAGAGTTCGATATATCACTTTTCAGTATACGTGTCATTCCAATTGAGTGGGCGACACGTATGTGAATTAGTTTATAACATTGTTCTTTGCGTTTCTGTTCTTTCGTTGGAAACTTATTTCTGTACAGTGCGAGTTATTACTTTTCAGTTTTCCTGTATTCCTAATTGAGCGGGAGACAAACATATGATTTAGTTTATAAGGTTGTGCTATGGTTTCAGTTCTTTTGTTAGAAACTTGTTTCTGTGCCGTATAGTGTGAGATATCACTTTTCAGTTTTCCTGTATTTCTAATTGAGCAAGCGGCAGATTGTGATTTTTCTTTCAAACACTGTGCTTTGTATTTCTGGTCTTTTTTTGTAAACTTGTTTCTGTGCTGTAGAGTGCGATATATCACTTTTCAATTTTCTTGTATTCCTAATTCAGTGAGCGACAGATGTGATTTAGTTTACAACTTTGTGGTTTGCTTTTCTGTTCTTTTGTTGGAAACTTTTTTCTGTGCTGTAGAGTGTGATATATCACTTTTCAGTTTTCATGTATTCCTTATTGAGCGAGCGACGTACATGTGATTTATTTCTGAACGTAGTGCTCTGCGTTTCTGTTCTTTTGATGGTAACTTGTTTCTGTGCTGAAGAGTGCGATATATCACTTTTCAGTTTTCCTGTTATCCTAATTGAGCAGGCGACACACATATGATTTAGTTAGCAACATAGTGCTTTGCCTTTCTCTTCT
This sequence comes from Rhombomys opimus, assembly GCA_010120015.1. Lineage (NCBI taxonomy): Eukaryota > Metazoa > Chordata > Mammalia > Rodentia > Muridae > Rhombomys > Rhombomys opimus. The sequence continues at coordinate 2,819,250 of REGO01000259.1, read as the reverse complement.
TTTGTTGGAAACTTGTTTCTGTGCCGTATAGTGCGAGATACCACTCTTCAGTTTTTTTGTATTCCTAATTGAGCGAGCGACACACATGTGATTTCATTAACAATGTATTCCTTTGCTATTGTATTCTTTTGATGGTAAGTTAGTGAATTATTTTACAATGTTGTGCTTTGCATTTCTGTTCTTTCGTTGCAAACTTGTTTCTATGTTGTACAGTGCGATATATCACTTTTCAGTTTTCCTGTATTTCTAATTGAGTGTGTGGCAAACGTGATTTTCTTTCAAACATTGTGCTTTGTGTTTCTGTTCTTTTTTGTAAACTTGTTCCTGTGCTGTAGAGTGCGATATATCACTTTTCAGTTTTCCTGTATTCCTAATTCAGCGAGCGACAAACATGTGATTGAGTTTCAAACATTGTTTTTTGTGTTTCTGTTATTTTTTTGGAAACCCTTTTCTGTGCTGTAGAGTTCGATATATCACTTTTCAATTTTCCTGTTATCCTAATTGAGCGGGTGACACGTATGTGAATTAGTTTACAACTCTGTGTTTTGCCTTCTTATTCTTATGTTGAAAACTTGTTTTTGTGCTGTAGAGTACTGTATATCTCTTTTCTGTTTTCCTGTTATCCTACCTTCGCGGGTGAAACGTATGTGAATTAGTTTAAAAAGTTTTGCTTTGTGTTTCTGTTCGTTCATTGGAAACTTGTTTCTGTGCTGTACAGTGCGAGATTTCACTTTTCAGTTTTCCTGTATTCCTAATTGAGCGAGCGACACACATATAATTTAGTTCACAATATAGTGCTTTGCGTTTGTGTTTTGATGGTAACTTTTTTCTCTGCTGTAGAGTGCGATATATCTACTTTTCACTTTTCCTGTTATCCTACTTGAGCGGGCGACACGTAAGCGAATTAACTTACAGCTTTGTGCTTTCCGTTTCTCTTCTTTTGTTGGAAACTTGTTTCTGTGCCGTATAGTGCGAGATATCACTTTTCAGTTTTCCTGTATTCCTAATTGAGCGCTAGACACACATGTGATTTAGTTCGCAGCATAGTGCTTTGTGTTTCTCTTCTTTTGTTGGAAACTTGTTTCTGTGCTGTATAGTACGAGATATCACTTTTCAGTTTTCCTGTATTCCTAATTGAGCGAGCGACACATATGTAATTTAGTTTACAACATTGTGCTTTCCTTTTTTGTTCTTTTGATGGTAACTTGTTTCTGTGCTGTAGAATGCGATATATCACTTTTCAGTTTTCCTGTTATCCTAATTGAGCGGGTGACACATATATGAATTAGTTTACAACTTTGTTTTGCATTCCTGTTCTTACGTTGAAAACTTGTTTCTGTGCTGTACTATTCAGTTTTCCTGTATTCCTAATTTAGCGGGAGACACACATGTGAATTAGTTTACAGGGTATATCACTTTTCAGTTTTCCTGTTATCCTAATTGAGCGGGCAACACGTATGTGAATTAGTTTACAAAGTAGTGTTTTGCTTTTCAGTTCTTTTGTTTGAAACTTGTTTCAGTGCTGTAGATTGCGATATATCACTTTTCTATTTTTTTGTTATCCTAATTGAGCAGGCGACACATATGTGAATTAGTTTACAATGTTGTGCTTTGTATGTATGTTCTTTCGTTTTAAACTTGATTCTGTGCTGTAAAGTGCAATATCACTTTTCAGTTTTCCTGTATTCCTAATAGATCGAGCTACACATATGTGATTTAGTTTACAACATTGTGCTTTCCTTTTTTTGTTCTTTTGATGGTAACTTGTTTCTGTGCTTTAGAGTTCGATATATCACTTTTCAGTTTTTGTGTTAACCAAATTGTGCGGTTGACACGTATGTGAATGAGTTTATTACGTTATGCTTTGCTTTTCTGTTCTTACATTGGAAACTTGTTTCTGTGCTGTACAGTGCGAGATATCACTTTTCATTTTCCCTGTATTCCTAATTTAGCGAGCAACACACATGTGAATTAGTTTACAGGGTATATCACTTTTCAGTTTTCCTGTTATCCTAATTGAGCAAGCGACATGTATGTGAATTAGTTTACAACTATGTGTTTTGCCTTCCTGTTCTTTCGTTGGAAACTTGTTTCTGTGCTGTACAGTGCGAGATATCACGTTTCTGTTTTCCCGTAATTGTAATTGAGCGGGCAACACACATGTGATTTACTTCACAACGTAGTGCTTTGCGTTTCAGTTCTTTTGATGGTAACTTGATTACGATATATCACTTTCAGTTCTCCTGTATTCCTAATTGAGCAAGCGACACACATGTTAGTTTACAACTTTGTGCTTTGTGTTTCTGTTTTTTTGTTGGAAACTTGTTTCTGTGTCGTAGAGTGCGATATATCACTTTTCAGTTTTCCTGTATTCCTAATTGAGCGAGTGACACACCTGTGATTTAGTTCTTAATGTAGTGTTTTGCGTTTCTGTTCTTTTGATGATAACTTGTTTCTGTGCTAGTTTTCCTGTTATCCTAATTGATTGGGCGACACACATGTGATTTAGTTTATAACGTCGTGCTATGATTTCAGTTCTTTTGTTGGAAATTTGTTTTTGTGCTGTAAAGTGTGAGATATCACTTTTCAGTTTTCCTGTATTTCTAATTGAGCAAGTGGCAAACGTGATTTTCTTTCAAACATTGTGCTTTGTGTTTCTGTTCTTTTTTATAAACTTGTTTCTGTGCTGTAGAGTGCGATATATCACTTTTCAGTTTTCCTGTATTCCTAATTCAGCGAGCGACACACATGTGACTGAGTTTCAAACATTGTTTTTTGTGTTTCCGTTCTTTTCTTGGAAACCCTTTTATGTGCTGTAGAGTGTGATATATCACTTTTCAGTTTTCCTGTTATTCTAATTGAGAGGGTGACACGTATGTGAATTAGTTTACAACTCTGTGTTTTGCCTTCCTGTTCTTAAGTTGAAAACTTGTTTTTGTGCTGTAGAGTACTCTATATCTACTTTTCACTTTTCCTGTTATCCTACTTGAGCAGGCGACACGTAAGCGAATTAGCTTACAGCTTTGTGCTTTCCATTTCTCTTCTTTTGTTGGAAACTTGTTTCTGTGCCGTATAGTACGAGATATCACTTTTGAGTTTTCCTGTATTAATAATTGAGCAAGCGACACATATGTAATTTAGTTTACAACATTGTGCATTCCGTTTCTGCTCTTTTGGGGTTAACTTTTTTCTGTGCTGTAGAGTGCGATATATCCCTTTTCAGTTTTCCCGTAATCGTAATTCAGCAGGCGACACACATGTGATTTAGTTAACAATGTAGTGTTTTGCATTTCAGTTCTTTTGTTTGAAACTTGTTTCTGTCCTGTATCACTATTCTGTTTTCCTGTATTCCTAATTGAGCGAGCCACACATGTGAATTAGTTTACAATGTTGTGTTTGTGTTTGTGTTTCTGTTCTTTCGTTGGAAACTTGTTTCTTTGCTGAACAGTGTGAGATATCACTTTTCAGTTTTTCTGTATTCCTAATTGAGTGAGCGACACACATGTGAATTAGTTTACAACATTGTGCTTTGCGTTTCTGTTCTTTTAATGGTAACTTGTTTCTGTGCTGTAGAGTTCGATATATCACTTTTCAGTTTTCCTGCAATCTTAATTGTTCAGGTAACACGTATGTGAATTACTTTACAACGTATTGCTTTGCGTTTCTGTTCTTTTGTTGGAAATTTGTTTCTGTGCTGTACAGTGTGAGATATCACTTTTCAGTTTTCCTGTATTCCTAATTGATCAAGCAACACACATGTGATTTAGTTCACAATGTAGTGCTTTGTGTTTCTGTTCCTTTGATGGTTCCTTGTTTCTGTTCTGTAGAGTGTGTTATATCACTGGTAGGAGCCCGAGGGCAAGAAATGAGTGGGGAGGAGAAAGGGCAAGGAGAGCTTGGAGCAGAGCTGGAGGAGAGATCTGGTAACAAGGTGGACTAGACCTAAGATATCACTAAAAGGAAGTATAATGTGCGAAATCTAAATGTTAGGAAACTATGAGGGCTTGGAGGTTTGGGAGGGAGTAAGTATTGCCGAGCATTGTGCCCAAGGTTAACTAAATAATCCCAGTCTCTGTGTGGTGATTTGATTATACAACTGTTTAGGATTAACAGCAAGCTTAACTAAAAGATAATCATTAGTAAATCTTAATCACCACCACCAACAGTTAGCTTTGGTTTTGGGGTCAGGGTTAGGGATTAGGGTTAGGGTTAGGATTAGGATTAGGTTAGTGTTAGGTTTAGGATTAAGGTTAGGGCTAGAGATTAGGGTTAGGGTTCGAGTTAGGGTGAGGCTTAGGGGTAAGGTTTAGGGGTTAGGGTTAAAATTATGGGTTATTGTTAGGCTTAGGGTTAGGGGTTAAGGTTAGGTTAGGGGTAGGGTTAGATTAGGGTTAGGGTTAGGGCTAGGGTTAGGACTAAGTCTAACGTTAGGGTTAGGGGTAGGTTTAGGACTAGGGTTAGGGTTAGGTTTAGGGTTAGGACTCAGACTAGGGTTAGATTTGGGTTAGGGTTAGGGTCAGGGTTAGGATTAGGGTTAAGGTTTAGGTTAGGGCTAGGGTGTGGGCTAAGGCTAAGATTTGGGTTAGGGCTAGGGCTATGATTAGAGTTAGAGCTAGGGTTAGGTCTATGGCTAGTGTTAGGGTTAGGGTTAGGGTTAGGGCTAGGGCTAGGGCTAAAGTTACATTTAGGGCTAGGGTTAGGTCTAAGGCTAGGGTAAGGTTTAGGGTTAGGGTTAGGGCTAGGGCTAAGGTTATCATTAGGGCTAGGGTTAGGTCTAAGGGTAGGGTTAGGGTTAGGGTTAGGGCTAGGGCCAGTGTTAGGGTTAGGGCTAGGGTAAGGTTTAGATTTCGGTTTAGGGCTGGGGCTAAGGTTAAGTCTTGGGCTAGGGTTAGGTCTAAGGCGAGGGTTACGTATAGGGCTAGCGCTAGGATTAGGGTTAGAGCTAAAGTTAGGTCTAAGGCTAGGGACATGGTTAGGGCTAGGATTAGGGTTTGGCCTAGGTTTAGGGTTAAGGTAAGGGGTTGGGCTAGGGTTATGTATAAGGTTAGGGCTAGTGCTAGGGTTAGGGTTAGGGCTAGGTTTAGGGCTAGGGTTAGGGCTAAGGCTAAGGTTAGGGTTAGGGCTAGGGCTAGGGTTGATGTTAGGGCTAGGGTGTGAGCTATGGCTAGGGTTAGGGTTAGGTCTAGGGTTAGGTTTAGGGTTAAGGCTAGTGTCAGGTTTAGGGTTAGGGTTAGGGTTAGGGTTAAGGCTAGTGTCAGGTTTAGGATTAGGGTTAGGGTTAGGGTTAAGGCTAGTGTCAGGTTTAGGATTAGAGTTAGGGTTAGGTTTAGAGTTAGGGCTAGGTCTAGGGCTAGGGGTAGGTCTATGTCTAGGTTTATGGTTAGGGATAGTGCTAGTATTAGGGATAGGGTTATTATTATGGTTAGTGCTAAGTCTAGGGTTAGGGTCAGGGCTAGGTCTAGGGTTATGGTTAGGGTTAGGATTTGGGCTAGGATTAGGGCTAAGGCTAAGGTTAGGGTTAAGTCTAGGGTTAGAGTTAGGGTTAAGGTTAGGCTTAGTGTTAGGTTTAGGGCTAAGTCTAGGGTTAAGTTTAGGTCTTTGGTGTAGGCTAAGGTTGGGATAGGGTTAGGGCTAGAGCTAGGGTTATGTTTAGGGCTAGGGTTAGGTTTAAGTCTAGGGCCAGGTCTAGGGCTAGGTTAAGCGTTATTGCTGGTGTTAGGTCTAAAACTAGGGTTGGGGTTAGTGCTAGGTTTAGGTTTAGAGCTAGGGTTAGGGATAAAGCTAAGTCTAAGGTTAGGGTTAAGTCTAAGTCTAAGGTTTAGGGCTAGGGTTAGGATTAGGGCTAGGGTTAGGGTTAGGTCTATGGCTAGAGTTATCGTTAGGGTTAGGGTAAGGTTTAAGGTAATGGGTCAGGCTAGGGTTAGGGTTAGGACTAAGGCTAGGGCCTGGGTCAGTATTAGGGCTAGGGTTATGTTTAGAGCTAGGTTTAGGGTTAGGTCTAGGACTATGGTTAGGGTTAGACGTAGGGTTAGGGTAAGTGATTGGGCTAGGTTTAGGACTAGGGCTAGGGTTAGGTTTTGTGTTAGGGCTAGGTTTAGGGTTAGATTTAGGGTTAGGGTTAAAGCTAGGGTTAGGTTCAGGTTTAGGTTTAGGGTTAGGGTTAGGGCTAGGTTTAGGGTTAGGTCTAGGACTAAGGTTAGGGTTAGGGCTAGGGTTAGGTCTAAGGCTAGGGTTATGTTTAGGGGTAGGGCTAGGGTTAGGGTTAAGGCTAGGGGTAGGGCGAAGGCTAAGGCTAAGGTTAGGGTTAGGGCTAGGGCTATTGTAGGGTTAAGGTTAGGGATAGGTGTGGGCTATGGCTAGAAGTAGGGTTATGGCTAGGGCTAGGGCTAGGGTTAGGGTTATTGCTAGGGTTAGGGCTAGGGTTAGGGTTAGGACTAGGGGTAGGGTTAAGCTAAGGGGTCGGGCTTGGGTTACGGTTAGGGTTAGTGCTAGGGTTAGGGTTAGGTTTAGGGTTAGGGCTAGGGCTAGGTTTAGGTTTAGGGTTAGGTTTAGGGCTAGGGCTAGGGCTAGGTTTAGGTTTAGGGTTAGGTTTAGGGCTAGGGCTAGGGCTAGGGATAGGTTTAAGGCTAGGTTTAGGTCTAAGGCTAGGGTTAGGGCAAGTGCTAGGGTTAGTGTTAGGATGAGGGATAGGGCTAGGGTTAGGTTTATTGTTAGGTTTAGGGTAAGGGTTAGTGCTAGGGCTAAGGTTAGGGCTAGGGTGTGGGCTAAGGCTAGGGTAAGGGTTAGGGTTAGGGCTAGTGCTATTTTTAGGGTTAGGCCTAGCATTAGGGTTAGGGTTAGGAATTGGTTTAGAGCTTGGGTCAGGGTTAGAGCTAGGGTTCGATTTAAGTTGACAGTTAGGTTTAGGGTTAGGTCTAGGGGTAGGTTTAGGGTTAGGGCTAGTGTTAGGGTTAGGGCTAGGTTTAGGGTTAGGGCTAGTGTTAGGGTTAGGGCTAGAGTTAGGGTTAGCGATACTTTTAGTTTTAGGGATAGGGATAGGGTTAGGGTTAGCATTAGGTCTTGGGCTAGGGCTAGTGTTTGGATTAGGATTATTGTTAGGGCTAGGTTTAGGGCTAAGGCTAAGTTTAGGGTTAGGGTTGGGTTTAGGGCTAAGGCTAAGGTTAGGGTTAGCGCTAGGGTTAGGGTTAGGTTTAGGGTTAGGTTTAGGGCTAGGGCTAGGGTGAGGGCTAGGGCTGGGGTTAGGTCTAAGACTAGGGTTTAAGATTAGGGCTAGGTCTAGGATTAGAGCTAGGTTCACGGTTATGGCTAGGCTTATGGCTAGGGTTAGGTCTAGGGCTAGGGCTAGGGTTAGGGTTAGGGTTAAGGCTAAGTTTAGGGTTAGGCCTAGGTTTAGGGCTAGGGTTAGGGTTAGGGCTAGTGTTAGGGTTAGTTTTAGGGTTAGGGTAAGGCTAGAGTTAGGGTTAGTGCTAAGGCTAGGGTTAGGGTTAGGGCTATTTCTAGGGTTAGGGTTAGGGTTAGGGTTAGTGTGAGCGTTAGGGTTAGGTCTTGGGCTGGGTTTAGGGTTAAGGCTAGTGTTAGATTTAGGTTTAGGAATAGGGTTAGGGGTAGGTTTAGGGTTAGGGTTAGAGCTAGGGCTAGGGGTAGGGCTAGGTCTAGTGTTATGGTTAGGGATAGTGCTAGCATTAGGGTTAGTGTTAGGTCTCATGGCTAGGTCTAGGTTTAGGGTTAGGGTTAGGGTTAGGTTTTGGGCTAGG
>REGO01000259.1:2789761-2806576 GCA_010120015.1 Rhombomys opimus | reverse complement strand
TAGGGTTAGGGTTAGGGCTAGGGTTTGGTCTAAGGGTAAGGTTAGGGCTAGGGCTAGGATTAGGGTTAGGGTTACTATAACGGTTAGGGTTAAGGTAAGATGTCTCGCTAGAGTTAGGCTTAGGTTTAGGGCTAGGGTTAGGATTAGGGTTAGGGTTATGTCTATAACTAGAGTTAGGTTTAGCACTAGGGTGAGGTCTAGAGTCTGGATTAGGGTTAGGGTTAGTTTTAGGATTAGGGTTAGGGTTAGGTTTAGGGCTACAGTTAAGGTTATGGCTAGGGTTAAGTTTAGGGCTAGGTTTATGGCTAGGGCTAGGGGTAGGCCTAAGTCTAGGGTTAGGGCTAGGTTTAGGGTTAGGGCTAAGGCTAGGAGTATAGTTACTGCTAGGTGTAGGTTTAGGGTTAGTGTTAGGTCTAATGCTAGGGCTAGGGCTAGCGTTACGGTTAGGGTTAGGGTTAGGTGAGGGTTAGGTTTAGGGTTAGGACTAGGGCTAGGGCTAGGGGTAGGCCTAAGTCTAGGGTTAGGGCTAGGTTTAGGGTTAGGGCTAAGGCTAGGGTTAGGGTTACGGCTTGGTCTAGGTTTAGGGTTAGCATTAGGTCTACTGCTAAGGCTAGGGCTAGCATTAGGGTTAGGGTTAGGTGAGGGTTAGGGTTAGGGTTAGGGCTAGGGTTAGGGCTAGTGTTCGGGTTAGTTTTAGGGTTAGGCTACGGCTAGAGTTAGGGTTAGTGCTAAGGCTAGGGGTTAGGGTTAGGGCTATTTCTAGGGTTAGGGTTAGCTTTATGTCTCTGGCTAGGTCTAGGTTTAGGGTTAAGGTTAGGGTTAGGGTTTGGGCTAGGGTTAGGGCTAGGGCTTAGGTTAAGATTAGGGTTGGGTTAGGGCTAGGGTTAGGGTTAGGCTTAGGTTTAGGGTTAGTGTGAGCATTAGGGTTAGGTTTTGGGCTAGGTTTAGGGTTAAGTCTACTGTTAGATTTAGGTTTAGGAATAGGGTTAGGGGTAGGTTTAGGTTTAGGGTTAGAGTTAGGGCTAGGGGTAGGGCTAGGTCTAGTGTTATGGTTAGGGATAGTGCTAGCGTTAGGGTTAGTGTTAGGTCTCAGGCTAGGTCTAGGTTTAGGGTTAGGGTTAGGGTTAGGTTTTGGGCTAGGTTTAGGTCTAAGTCTACTGTTAGATTTAGGTTTAGGAATAGGGTTAGGGGTAGGTTTAGGTTTAGGGTTAGAGTTAGGGCTAGGGGTAGGGCTAGGTCTAGTGTTATGGTTAGGGATAGTGCTAGCGTTAGGGTTAGTGTTAGGTCTCATGGCTAGGTCTAGGTTTAGGGTTAGGGTTAGGGTTAGGTTTTGGGCTAGGTTTAGGTCTAAGGCTAAGTTTAGAGTTAGGGTTTTGGTTAGATTTAGGGTTAGGGTTAGGGCTAGGTCTAGGTTTAGGGTTATGACTACGGTTAGGGTTAGGTTTAGGCTTAGGGCTAGGAACTGGTTTAGGCCTAGTGTTAGGATTAAGGTTCGGGGTCGGGCTAGGGTTAGGGTTAGGGTTAGGGTTAGGGTTAGGGCTAGGGTTAGGTCTAAAACTAGGGTTATGTTTAGGCACAGGGTTAGGTTTAAGGTAAGGTGTTGGGGTAGGGTTACAGTTAGGGTTAGGGCTAGGGTTAGGGTTAGGGTTATGTTTGGTGTTAGGGCTAGGGCTAGGTTTAGGTTTAGTGTTAGGGTTAGGGTCAAAGTTAGGGTTAGGGTTAGGACTAGGGTTAGGATTAGGGCTAGGGCTAAGTTTAGGGTTAGGCCTAGGGTTAGGGTTAGGTTTAGGGTTAGTGTTAGGGCTATAGCTAGGGTTATGATTAGGGTTAGGGTGTAGTCTAAGGCTAGGGTTAGGGTTAGGGCTAGGGCTAGGGTTAAGGTTAGGGCTAGTGTGTGGGCTAAGGCTAGGTTTAGGTTTAGGTCTTGGGATAGTGTTAGGGTTAGGGTTAGCGCTTGGGCTAGGGTTAGGTCTAAGGCTAGGGTTAGGGTTAGGGCTAGGGCTAGGATTAGGGCTAGGGTCAGGGTTATGGCTAGGCTTAGGGACAGGGTTAGGGTTAGGGTTAGGATTAGGGTTAAGTCTAGGGCTAGATTTAGGTTTGGGGTTAGGGTTAGGGCTAAGGCTAAGGTTAGGTTTAGGGATAGGTTTAGGTTCATTGTTAGGGTTAGGTTTAGGGTTAGGGTTAGGTTTAGGGTTAGGTTTAGGGCTAGGGCTAGGGCTAGGGCTTGGGTTAGTTTTATGGCTAGGGTTAGGCCTAAGGCGAGGATTATGGTTAGGGCTAAGGATAGGGTTAGGTTTAGGGTTAGGGTTAGAGTTAGGGTTAGGGCTAGGGTTAGGGTAAGGGTTGGGGTTTGGTCTAGGCCTAGTGTTAGGTTTAGAGTTAGGGTTAGAGTCAGGGTTAGGTTAGTGTCAGGTTTAGGGCTAGGTTTAGGGTTAGGGCTAGGTCTAAGGTTAGGGTTGGGGCTAGGGTTAGGTCTAAGGCTGGGTTTAGTTTAGGGGATTGGGCTAGGTTTCGGGTTAGGGTTAGGCCTAGGGTTAGGGTTAAGGTAAGGAATTGTGCTAGTGTTAGGGTTAGGATTAGGGCTAGGGTTAGGGTTTAGGTTAGGGTTATTTTTGGGGTTAGGGCTATGGGTGGGGATAGGTTTAGTGTTAGGGCTATGGTCAAGGTTAGGGTTAGGTTTTAGGCTAGGGTTAGGTTTAGGGCTAGGGCTAAGGTTAGGGTTAGGGCTAGGGTTTGGGTTAGCTTTAGGGTCAGGGTTATGGCTAAGGCTAGGCTTCAGTTTAGGGCTATGGTGTGGTCTAAGGCTAGGGTTAGGGTTAGGGCTAGGGCTAGGGTCAAGGTTAGGGCTAGGGTGTAGGCTAAGGGTAGGGTTAGGGTTAGGGCTAAGGTTAGGGTTAGGTCTAGGTCTAGGGCTAGGTTTAGGGTTGGCATTAGAGTTAGGGCTAAGGCTAAGGTTAGGGTTAGGGCTAGGTTCAGGGCTAGGTTTAGGGTTAGGTTTTGGGTTAGGGTTAGGTTTAGGGTTAGGACTAGCGATAGGGCTAAGGCTAGGGTTAGGGCTAGGGCAAGGGTTACTGTTAGGGTTAGTGTAGGTTTAGGCTTAGAATTAAGGTTAGGGCCAGGTTTAGGATTAGGGTCTGGATTAGGGTTAGTGTTAGAGCTAGGGCTAAGGTTAGGTTTAGGTTTAGGGGTAGGGCTAGGGTTAGGGTTAGGGCTAGGGCTAGGGCTAGGGTTAGTATTAGCATTAGGTCTTACGCTAGAGCTAGGGTTAGGGCTAGGGTTAAGGCTAAGGGTAAGGGTAGGGTTAGGGTTAGAGTTAGGGCTAAGGGTAAGGTTAGGGTTAGGGTTAGTGTTAAGTTTAGGTTTAGGGTTAGGGTTAGGGCTAGGGCTTATGTTAGGTTTAGAGCTAGGTTTAAGTCTAACGCTAGGATTATGGTTAGGAATAGGGTTAGGGTTAGGTTTAGGGTTAAAGTTGGGTTTAGGGCTAGGGTTAGGGTTGGGGTTTGGGCTAGGCCTTGGGTTAGGTTTAGAGTTAGGACTAGGTTTATTGATAGGGCTAGGGCTAATGTTAGGGTTAAAGCTAGGTTTAGGTTTAGGGTTAGGTTGTAGGTTTTGGGTTGGGTTATGGTTAGTTTTAGGGTTACGGTTAGGGCTAGGGTTTGGGTTAGAACTAGCAATAGGGCTAAGGCTAGGGTTAGGGCTAGGGCTAGGTTTAGGTTTAGTTTTAGGGGTAGGGTCATTGTTAGGGTTAGGGTTAGGGTTTTGTTTAGGTTTAGTTTTAGGTTTAGGGTTAGGGCTAAGGCAAGTGTTAAGATTAGCTCTAGGGTGTGTTCTAAGGCTAGGGTTAGGGTTAGGGATAGGGCTAGTGTTAGTGTTAGGTTTAGAGCTAGGGCTAGGGTTAGAGTTAGGGCTAGGGCTTGGGTAAGGTCTAAGGCTAGGGTTAGGGTTAGGGCTAGGGCTAGGATTAGGTCTAGGGTCAGGGTCATGGCTAGGCTTAGGGATAGGGTTAGGTTTAGGGTTAGGGCTAGGGTTAGCGTTAGGTCTATGTCTAGGGCTAGGTTAAGGGTTGATGTTAGGGTTAGGGCTAAGGCTAAGTTTATTGTTAAGGCTAAGTTTAGGGTTGGGGTTAGGGTTAAGGTTAGGTTTAGGGTTAGGGTTAGGGTTAGGTTTAGATTTAGGGTTAGGGTTGGGCTAGGGTTATGGTTAGGGGTAGGGCTAAGGTTAGGGTTGGGGCTATGGTTAGGTCTAAGGCTTGGTTGAGGTTTAGGGCTAGGGCTAGATTTAGGATTAAGGAAAGGAATTGGGCTAGGGTTAGGGTTAGGGCTACGTTTAGGGTTATGGTTAGTGTTATTTTTAGTGTTAAGGCTAAGGCTAGGTTTAGGTTTAGTGTTATGGTTAGGGTCAAGTTTAGGGTTAGTTTTAGGGCTAGTGTTAGGGTTAGGGCTAGGGCTAAGGTTATGGTTAGGCCTAGAGTTACGGTTATCTTTAGGGTTAGGGTTAGGCTTAAGGCTAGGGTTAAGATTAGAGCAAGGTATGGTCTAAGTCTAGGGTTAGGGTTAGGGCTAGTGCTAGGGTTAAGGTTAGGGCTAGGGTGTAGGCTAAGTGCAGGGTTAGGGTTAGGGCTAGGGTTAGGGTTAGGGTTATAGTTAGGGCTAGGGCTAGGGTTAGGTCTTAGCCTAGGGTTAGGGTTAAGACTTGTGTTAGGGTTGGGGTTAGGGCTAGGGTTAGGGTTAGAACTAGGGTTAGGGTTAGGAATAGGGCTAAGTGTAAGGTTAGGGTAAGTGTTAGGTTTAGAGTTATGGTTAGAGTCATGGCTAGGGCTTGGGTTAGGTTTAGAGCTAGCTTTAGGTCTAAGGCTAGGATTATGTTTAGTGCTAGATTTAGGGTTAGGTTTAGGGATAGGGTTAGGACTAGGGTTAGGGTTGGAGTTTTGGCTAGGCCTTGGGTTAGGTTTAGAGTTAGGGTTAGAGTCAGGGTTAGGGTGATGGTTAGGTTTAGAGTTAGGGCTAGGTTTAGGTTTAGGGCAAGGGCTAAGGTTAGGGTTTGGGCTAGGGTTAAGTGTAAGGCTAGGGTTAGGTGTATGGCTAGGGTTAGGGTTAGGGCTAGGGCTAGAATTAGGGCTAGGGTCAGGGTTATGGCTAGGCTTAGGGCTAGGGTCAGGGATAGGGTTAGGGCTAATGTTAAGGTTAGGTCTAGGTCTAAGGCTATGGTTAGGTTTGGGGTTAATGTTAGGGCTAAGGCTAAGGTTAGGATTAGGCCTAGGCTTAGGGCTAGGGTTAGGTTTAGGTTTTGGGTTAGGGTTAGGTTTAGGGTTAGGGTTACAGTTATGGCTAGGGTTAGGTTTAGGGCTAGGGTTAGGCTTAGGACTGGCAATAGGGCTAAGGCTAGGGTTAGCACTAGGGCTAGGGTTAGGTCTAAGGCTAGGTTTAGGGTTAGATGTAGGGTTGGGGTTAAGGGTAGGGTTAGAATTAGGGCTAGGGCTAAGGTTAGGGTTAGGGCTAGGTTTAGGGTTAGGTTTAGGGGTAGGGTTAGGGATAGGACTAGTGTTAGTGTTAGGTTTAGGGCTAGGGCTAGGGTTAGCGTTAGGGCTAGGGTTAGGTCTAAGGCTAGGATTAGGGTTAGGGCTAGGGCTAGGATTAGGGCTAGGTTCAGGATTATGGCTAGGCATAGAGATAGGGTTAGGGTTAGGGTTAGGGTTAGGGCTAGGATTAGGTTTAAGGCTAGGGCTAAGGTTAGGGTTGGGCTAGCGTTAGGTCTAAGGCTAGGGTTAGCCTTAGGTCTAGGGCTAGATTTATGGTTATGTCTAGGGTTAGGGTTAGGGTTAGGGTTAGGGTTAGGGTTAGGGTTAGGGTTAGGTTTAGGCCTAGGGCTAGGATTAGGGTTAGACCTAAGGTTAGGGTTAAGGTAAGGTTTTGGGCTAGTGTTAGGGTAATGATTAGGGTTAAGTTTAGGCGTTAGTGTTCGGGCTATGGTTAGGGTTAGATTTAGGGTTAGGGTTAGGGCTGGGGTTTGGGCTAGGGCTAGGTTTAGGTGTATTGTTAGGGTTAGGGTAAGGGCTAGGGTTAGGTTTAGTTTTAGGGTGAGCCTAGGGCTAGGGCTAAGGTTAGGGTTAGGGCTAGGTTTAGAGTTCAGTTCAGGTTAGGGCTAAGTTTAGGATTAGGGTTAGTGTTAGGTTTAGGGCTAGGGCTAGGGTTTGGTTTAGGGTTAGGGTTAGGGCTAGGGTTAGGGTTAGGGTTAGGGTTAGTGTTAGTCTTAGGGTTAGGGTTAGCGTTAGGGCTAGAGTTAGGTTTAAGGTTAGGGTTAGGGTTAGGGCTAGGGTTAGGGTTAGGGAAAAGGTCATGTTTATGGTTAGGGTTAGGTTTAGGGTTAGGGCTAGTGTTAGGTCTAAGGCTAGGGTTAGGGTTAGGGCTAGGGCTAGGGTTAGGGTTAGGATGAGGGCTAGGGCTATGTTTAGGTGTATTGTTAGAGTTAGGGTCAGGGTTAGGGTTAGGGCTAGGGTAAGTTTACGGTTATTGCTAGGGTTAGGTCTAAGGCTAGGGTTCGGGTTAGGCCTAGGGCTTGGGTTAGCGTTATGTCTAGGGTTAGGGTTAGGGTTAGGGTTAGGGTTAGGTTAGTGTTAGTTTTAGGCTCATGGCTCGGGCAATCGTTAAGGTTAGGTTTAGGGCTAGGGATAGGGATAGGGTTAGGTTTAGGGTTAGGGTTAGGGATAGGGATAGGGTTAGGGTTAGGGTTAGGGTTAGGGTTAGTGTTAGCCTTAGGGTTAGGGTTAAGGCTAGGGTTAGGGTTACAGATAGGCCTAGGGTTAGCGTTAGCATTTCAGGGTTTGGTTTAGTGTTAGGGTTAGGGCTAAGGCCAAGGTTAGCATTAGCACTAGGGTTAGGGTTAGATTTAGGGATAGGGTTAGGGCTAGGGCTAGGGTTAGGGTGATGTCTAGGTTTAGGGTTAGGGTTGGGGTTAGGGTCAGGATTAGGGCTAGTGTCAGCTTTAGGGCTAGGTTTAGGGTTAGTATTATTGTTAGGGTTAGGGTTAGGACTAATGTTAGGTTTAGGTCTAGGACTAGTGTTAAGGTTAGGGCTATTGTTAGGGTTAAAGCTAGGGTTAGGGTTAGGTTTAGGTTTAGGGTTAGGGCTAATGCTAGGGTTAAGTTTAGGGCTAGGGTGTGGGCTAAGGCTAAGGTTAGCGTCAGGGCTAGGGCTAGGGTTAGGTTTAGGGTTAGTGTTAACGCTAGGGTAAGGTTAGGTTTAGGGCTAGGGTTAGGTCTAAGGCTAGGGTTAGGGTTAGGATGAGGGCTAGGGCTAAGGTTAGGTTTATTGTTTTGTTAGGGTCTGATTAGGGTTAGGTTTAGGGTCGGGGCTAGGGTAAGGGTTAGGTCTAGGGCTAGGGTTAAGTTTAGGGCTAGGGCTAGGATTAGGGTTAGCGCTAGGGCTAGAGTTAGGGTTAGGGCTAGGGCTAGGGCTTGGGTAAGGGTTAGGGCTAGGGTTTGGGGTTAGGTTTGGTGTTTTGTTTAGGTCTAGGAATAGGGTTAGGTTTAGGGCTAGGGCTAGGGTTAGGGCTAGGGCTAGGTTTAGGGCGAGGGCTAGTGTTAGATCTAAGGCTAGTGTTAGGGTTAGGGCTAGGGCTAGGATTAGGGCTAGGGTCAGGCCTAAGGCTAGGTTTAGGTTAAGGCTTGGGCTAAGGTTAGGGTTAGGCTTAGTGTTAGGTTTAGGTTTAGGGTTAGTGTTAGGGCTAGGGCTTAGGTTAGGTTTAGGGCGAGGGTTAGGTCTAAGGCTAGGGTTAGGCTTAGGGCTAGTACTAGGGTTTTGGTTAAGGTCAGGTTTAGGGTTAGGGTTAGGGCTACGGTTCGGGTTAGGGCTACGGCTAAGTTTAGGTTTAGGGCTAGCGTTAGATCTAAGGCTAGGGTTAGCCTTAGTTCTAGGGGTAGATTTATGGTTATGTGTAGTGTTAAGGTTAGGGTTAGGTTTAGGGTTAGGTTTAGGGTTAGGGTTCGGGTTAGGGTTAAGTCTAAGGCTAGGGTTAGGGTTATGGCTAGGGGTAGAATTAGGGTTAGGGCTAGGGTTAGGGCTAGGATTAGGGTTAGACCTAATTTTAAGGTTAAGGTAAGGTTTTGGGCTAGTGTTAGTGTTATGGTTAGGGTTAAGGTTAGGCGTTAGGGTTAGGGCTAGGGTTAGGGTTAGGGTTATGGCTTGAGTTAGCTTTTTGATTACAGTAAGGATTAATCTAAGGGGTTGGGCTAGGGATAGGTTTAGGGCTAGGGTTAGGGTTAGGGATAGTGCTAGGTTTAGCATTAGCGTTAGGTCTTGGCTAGGGCTAGGTTTTGTGTTAAAGTTAGGGTTAGGGCTAAAACTAAGGTCAAGTTTATGGTTGGTTTAAGGCCAAGGCTAAGGTTAGGGTTAGCTTAGTGTTAGGTTTCGGTTTAAGGTTAGTGTTAGGGCTAGGGCTCAGGTTAGGTTTAGGGCTAGGGTTAGGTCTAAGGCTAGGGATAGGGTTAGGGTTAGGGTCAGGTTTAGGGTTAGGGTTAGGGCTAGGGTTCGGATTAGGGCTAGGGCTATGGTTAGGTTTAAGGCTAGCATTAGGTCTAAGGCTAGGGTTAGCCTTAGGTCTAGGGCTAGATTTATGGTTATGTCTAGGGTTAGGGTTAGGTTTAGGGTTAGAATTAGGGTTAGGGTTAGGGTTAGGGTTAGGGTTAGGGTTAGGGTTAGGGTTAGGGTTAGGTCTAAGGCTAGGGTTAGGGTTAGGGCTAGGTTTAGGGCTAGGGTTAGGTTTAGGTTAGGGTTAGGGCTAGTATTAGGGCTAGGATTAGGTTTAGGCCTAGTGTTAGGGTTAACGTAAGGTGTCGGGCTAGGGTAGGGTTAGGATTAGAGCTTGGCTTAGGATTATGGTTAGAGTTGGTTATTTGGCTTGGGCTAGGGTTAGGGTAAGGGCTAGGGTTAGGTTTAGGGTTAGGGCTATGGCTAAGGTTAGGGTTAGGGCTAGGTTTAGTGTTAGAATTCAGGTTAGGGCTAATTTTAGGATTAGGGTTAGGTTTAGGTTTAGGGCTAGGGATAGGTCTAAGGCTAGGGTTAGAGTTAGGTCTAAGGCTAGGGTTAGGGTTAGGGTTTGGGCTACGCCTAGGGTTAGGGCTAGGGCTAGGATTAGGGCTAGTGTCAGGTTTAGGGCTAGGGTTAGGGTTAGGGTTAGGTCTAGGACTAGGGTTAAGGTTAGGGCTAGGTTTAGGGTTAGGGCTAGGGCTAGGGCTAGGGTAGGGGTAGTCCTAGGTCTAGGGTTAGGGCTAGGGTTAGGCTTAAGTCTAAGGACAGGGTTAAGATTAGGGCTAGGATATGGTCTAAGTGTAGGGTTAGGGTTAGGGCTAGGGTTAGGGTTAGGGTTATGGTTATGGCTAGGGCTAGGGTTAACTTTAGGGCTAGGGGTAGGTCTAAGCCTAGGGTTAGAGTTAGGGCTACGGTTAGGGTTAGGAATAGGGATAGTGTTAGTGTTAGCAGTAGGTCTTGGACTAGGGCTAGGATTAGGGTTAGGACTATGGTTAGGGCTAAGGCTAAGGTTAGGGTTAGGGTTAGAGTTAGGGCTAAGGCTAAGGTTAGGGTTAGTGCTAGGGTTAGTTAGGGGCTATGGTTAGGGTTAGGGTTAGGGGTAGGGTTAGTTTTTGGTTTAGGGTTATGTTTATGGCTCGGGCTAGGGTTAGGTTTAGGGTTAGGGTTAGGGGTAGGGTTAGGGTTAGGGTAGGTCTAGGGTTCGGGTTAGAGCTATGGGTAGGGTTAAATTTAGGGCTAGGGTGTGGTCTAAGGCTAGGTTTAGGGTTACGGTTAGGGCTAGGGTTAATGTTAAGGTTAGGGCTAGGGTTAGGTCTAATGCTAGGGTTAGGGCTAGGGTTAGTGTTTCGGCTCGGTTAGGGTTAGGGCTAGCGTTAGGGCTAGGGCTAGGTTCAGGGTTGGGGCTAGAGTTAGGTTTAGGTTCAGGGTTATGCATGGTTAAGGCTAGGGTTAGAAATAGGTCTAGGGCTAGGGTTCAATTTTGGGCTAAGTTTAGGGTTAGGGCTTGGGCTAGGCCTAGGGCTAGGGCTAGGGGTAGGCCTAGGTCTCTGGTTAGGGCTAGGGTAAATGTTAAAGCTAGGGCTAGGTTTAGGGTTAGGGTTAGGTCTAGGTTTAGGGTTATGTCTAGATTTGGGTTAGGGTTTTGTTTAAAACTAGGATGTGGGTTAGGGCTAGGAATAGGGCTAGGGTCAGGTTTAGGGCTAGGGTTAGGGTTAGGTTTAGGTTTGGGTTAAGGGCTAGGGTTAGGCATAGGTCTAGGGCTTGGTTTAGTGTTATGGCTAGGGCTAGGCCTAGGTCTAGAGCTAGTGTTAGGGTTAGGGTTAGGGTGAGGTTTAGGTTTAGGGCTATTGTTAGGATTAGGTTTACTTCTAGGATAAAGCTAGGGTTAGTGTTAGGTCTAGGTCTAAGGTTAGGGTTAGCATTAGGTCTAGGGCTAGGTTTAGGGTTAGGGTTAGGGTTAAGTTTAGTGTTAGGTTTATTTCAAGGGTTAGGGTTAGGGCTAGGGCTAGGGTTAGGGATAAGGCTAGGGTTAGGGATAGGGCTAGGTTTAGCATAACCATTAGGTATTGGTCTAGGTCTAGGGTTAGGGTTACTATTACGGTTAGGGTTAAGTTTAGGCCTAAGGCTAAGTTTAGGGTTATGGCTAGGGCTAGGCCTAGGGTTAAATTTAGGCCTAGGGTTAGTTTTAAGGCTAGGGTTAGGGTTAGGGGTAGTGCTAGGGTTAGGGTTAGGATGAGGGCTAGGGCTAGGGTTAGGTTTATTGTTAGGGTTAGGTTCAGGGTTAGGGTTAGAGTTAGGATTACGGCTAGGGCTAAGGTCACTTTTCAGTTTTCCTCTATTCCTAATTGAGCGAGTGACACACATTTGATTTAGTTCACAACATAGTGCTTTGCGTTTCTGTTCCTTTGATGGTAACTTGTTTCTGTGCTTTTGAGTAGGATATATCACTTTTAAGTTTTCCTGTATTCCTAATTGAGCAAGCAACACACAAGCTAACAGCAGGGTTAGGGCTTGGTTTAGGGCTAGGGTTAGAGTAAGGTTTAGGGTTAGGGTTAGGGTTAGGTTTAGGGTTACGGTTAGGGCGAGGGTTAAGGTTAGGCCTAGGGCTAGTGTTACGGTTAGGGTTAGGGCTAGGTTAGGCTTTGAATTCAGGTCAGGGCTAGGTTTAGGATTAGTGTTAGGGTTAGGGTTAGGTTTAGGGTTAGGGTTAGGAGTAGGGTTAGGGTTTTGTCTAGGACTAGGGTTAGGTTAGGGCTAGGGTTTGGTCTAAGGCTAAGATTAGGGCTAGGGCTAGGATTAGGGTTCAGGTTAGTATTAGGGTTAGGGTTAAGGTAAGAGGTCTGGCTAGGTTTAGGCTTAGGTTTACGGCTAGGGCTAGGATTAGGGTTATGTCTATAACTAGAGTGTAGATGTAGGGCTAGGGTGAGTGCTAGAGTCTGGTTTAGGGCTAGGGTCAGGGTTAGGGCTAGGTTTAGGGTTAGCTTTACGGTTAGGGTTAGGGCCCGGCTTAGCTTCAGGTCTAGGGCTAGGGTTAAGGTTAGGGCTAGTGTGTGGGCTAAGGCAAGGGTTAGGTTTAGGTCTAGGGCTAGGGCTAGGGTCAGGGTTAGGGCTAGATTTAGGATTTAGGTTTAGCGTTAGGGTTAGGGCTAAGGTTAGGGTTAGGGCTAGGTTTAGGTTTAAGGCTAGGACCAGGGCTAGGGCTAGGTTAGGGTTGGGTTTAGGGTTAGGGCTAAGGCTAAGGTTAGGTTTAGGGATAGTTTTAGGGTTACGGTTAGGGCTAGGATTAGGGTTAGGGCTAGGGTTAGGTTTAGGACTAGCAATAGCGCTAATTCTAGTTAATTCTAGTGTTAGGGCTAGGGGAACGGTTACGGTTAGGGTTAGGTTAGGTTTAGGCTTAGAATTAAGGTTAGGGCTAGGTTTAGGATTAGGGTTTGGATTAGGGTTAGTGTTAGGGCTTTTGGCTAAGGTTAGGTTTAGGGTTAGGTGTAGGGCTAGGGTTAGGGTTAGGGTTAGGTCTTAGGCTAGGGTTAGTGTTAGTTCTTGTGTTAAGGTTAGGGCTAGGGCTAGGGTTAGGTTAAGGTTTAGGGCTAGGGTTAGGTCCAAAACTAGAGTTAGGGTTAGGGCAAGGTTTAAATTTAAGGCTATGGTTACGTCTAAGTATAAGTCTAAGGTTAGGTTTAGGGCTATGTTTAAGGCTAGGGTTAGGGTTAGCGTTAAGGCTAGGGCTCAGGATAGGGTTAGGTTTAGGGTTAGAGATAGTGGTAGGGTTAGGGTTAGGGCTAGGGTTAGGGTTAAGTTTAGGGTTAGGGCTAGGGCTAGGGCTAGGTTTATGTTTAGGGTTAGGGGTAGTGTTAGGTTTAGGGTTAGGGTTAGGGTTAGGGTTACAGCCAGGGTTAGGTTTAGGGAAAGGGTTATGGTTAGGGTTAGGTTTAGGGTTAGGCTTAGGGTTGGGGTTTGGGCTAGGGTTAGGTCTAAGTCTAGGGGTAGGGTTAGGTTTAGGATGAGGGCTATGGCTAGGGCTAGGGGTATTGTTAAGGTTAGGGTCAGGGTTAGGGTTAGCGTTAGGGCTAGGGTAAGGTTTAAGGCAAGGGCTAAGGTTAGGATTATTGCTAGGGTTAGGTGTAAGGCAAGGGTTCGTGTTACGCCTAGGGCTAGAGTTAGTGTTATGTCTAGGGTAGGTTTAGGGTTAGGGTTAGGTTAGCATTAGGTTTAGTGTTAGGGCTAGGGCTAGGGCTAGGGATAGGTTTAGGTTTAGGGTTAGGAATAGGGTTAGGGTTAAGTTTAGTGATAAGGTTAGGATTAGGGATAGGGCCAGGGTCAGGGTTAGGGTTAGGGTTAGGGTTAGTTCTAGTGTTAGGGCTAAGGCTAAGGTTATCATTAGCACTAGGGTTAGGGTTAGGTGTAGGGTTAGGGCTAGGGCTAGGGCTAGTGTCAGGGTTAGGGCTAGGGTTAGGGTTAGGTTTAGGTTTAGGATTAGGGCTAGTGTCAGTGTTGGGGCTAGGGTTAGGGTTAGTATTAGGGTTAGGGTCATGTTTAGGGCTAGTGTTTGGTTTAGGTCTAGGGATAGTTTTAAAGATAGGGCTATTGTTAGGGATAGGGCTAAGGTTATGGTTAGGTTTAGGGTTAGGGTTAGGGCTAAAGCTAGGGTTAAGTTTAGGGCTAGAATATGGGCTAAGACTAAGGTTAGCATCATGGCTAGGGCTAGGGTTAGGTTTAGGGCTAGAGTTAGGTCTAAGGCTAAGGTTAGGTTTAGTGATATGGATAGGTCTAAGGCTAGGTTTAGGGTTAGGTCTAAGGCTAGGGTTAAGGTTAGGGCTAGGGCTAGGGTTAGGGTTCTGGCTAGGTTTAGGGTTTTGGCTAGGGTTATGTCTAGGTTTAGGGTTAGGGTTAGGTTAAGGTAAAGTGTTGGGATAGGGTTAGGGTTTGGTTTAAGGCTAGGGTTAGGGTTAGGTTTAGTGTTAGGTTTATGGCTAGGGTTAGCGTTAGGTCTAGGGTTAGGGTTAGAGCTAAGGCTAGGGATAAGGTTAGGGCTAGGGTGTTGTTTAAGGCTAGGGTTAGGGTTAGGGCTAGGGTTAGGTTTAGGTTTACGTTTAGGGTAAAGGCTAGGGTTAGGTTTAAGGTTAGGGGTAGAGCAAGGGTTAAGGTAGGGCTAGGGTGTGGGCTAAGGGTAGGGTAAGGGTTAGGTCTAGGGCTAGGTTTAGGATTAGGGTTAGGGTTAGGGTTAAGTTTAGGGTTAGGGTCATGACAAGGGTTAGGGTTAGGTCTAGGGGTAGGGTTAGGTTTAGGGTTAGGGTTAGTGTTAAGTTAAGGGTTAGGGTTATGGCAAGGGTTAGGGTTAGGTCTAGGGCTAGGTATAGGGTTAAGGCTAGGGTTAGGGTCAATTTTAGGAATACGGTTAGGTCTAGGGTTAGGGTTAGGATTAGGTTTAGGGTTAGGGTTAGGTTTAGAGTTATTGTTAGGCCTAGGGTTAGGTTTAGGGTTAGGGTTAATGTTAGGACTAGGCTTAGGGTTAAGTCTAGGTTTAGGGTAGAGTTCGGATTAGGGCTAGGTTTCATATTAGGGATAGGGTTAGGGTTAGGGCTAGGGCTAGGGTTAGGTTTAGGCTTAGGGTTAGATCTAGGGTTAGGGTTAGGGCTAGTGCTAGGTTTAGGGTTAGGTCAAGCTTTAGGTCTAAATCTAAGGTTAGCGTTACGGCTAGGTTTTGGTTTAGGGCTAGGGCTAGGTTTAGGGTTAGGTCTAGGGTTACGTCTAAAACTAGGGTTAGAGTTAGGGCTAGGTTTAGCTTTAAGGCTAGGGCTAGTGTTACGTTTAGGTTTAGGGTTAGAGCTAGGTTTATCCTTAAGGTTAGGGTTAGGTTTAAGGTAAGGGGTCAGGCTAGGCTTAGGGTTAGGGTTAGGGCTAGGGCTAGGGTTAGAGTTAGAGCTAGTGTCAGGTCTAAGGCTAGTGTTAGGGTTAGGGCTAAGGCTAGGGCTACTGCTTCTCTCAGGGTTAGGGCTAGGGTTCCGGTTAGGTTTAGGGTTAGGTTTAGGGCTAGGGTTAGGTTAGGTCTAGGGCTAAGTTTAGGGTTAGTGCTAGTGTTAGTGTTAGGGGTATGGATAGGGTTAGGGTTAGGGATAGGGCTAGAGTTAGCACTAGTGTTAAGTATTGGGCTAGGTCTAGGGTTAGGTTTAGGATTACGGTTAGGGTTAGGTTTAGGGTAAGGATAAGGTTAGGGTTAGGTTTAGGATTAGGGTAAGGCTAAGGCTAAGTTTAGGTTTAGGGCTAGGGTTAGGGTTAGGTTTAGGGTTAGGGTCAGGGCTAGGCTTAAGGTTAAGTTTACCGCTAGAGTTTGTTCTAAGGCTAGGGTTAGGTTTAGGGCTAGGGCTAGGGTTAGGTTTAGGCTGAGGGCTAGGGCTGGGGTTAGGTTTATTGTTAGGGTTAGGATCAGTTTTAGGGTTAGGGTTAAGGTTAGGGCTAAGGTTAGTTTTAGGGCTAGGGCTAAGGTCACTTTTCAGTTTTCCTGTATTCCTAATTTATCGAGCGACATACATGTGAGTTAGTTTACAACTTAGTTCTTTGTGTTTCTTTTCTTTTGATGGTAACTTGTTTTTGTTTTGTAGAGTGCGATATATCACTTTTCAGTTTTCCTGTTATCATAATTGAGCGGGCGACAAGTATGTGAATTAATTTACAACATAGTGCTTTGCATTTCAGTTCTTTTTTTGGAAACTTGTTTCTGTGCCTTACAGTTTTAGATATCAATTTTCAGCTTTCATGTATTCCTAATTCAGTGAGCGACACATATGTGATTTAGTTTACAATGTACGGCTTTGCCATTCTCTTCTTTTGATGGTAAATTTTTTCTGTGCTGTAGAGTATGATATATCACTTTTCAGTTTTCCTGTTATCCTAATTGAGCGGGTGACATGTATGTGAATTAAATTACATTGTTTTGCTTTGCATTTCTGTTCTTACCTTGGAAACTTGTTTCTGTGCTGTACAGTGCGAGATATCACTTTTCAATTTTCGTGAATTCCTAATAGAGCCGGCGACACGTATGTGAATTAGTTTATAACGTTGTGCTTTGCCGTTCTGTTCTTTCGTTGGAAACTTGTTTCTGTGCTGTACACAGCGAGATATCACTTTTCAGTTTTCGTGAATTCCTAATAGAGCGGGCAACACACATGTGATTTAGTTTACAACGTAGTGCTTTGCGTTTCAGTTCTTTTGTTGGTAACTTGTTTCTGTGCCATATAGTGCGAGATATCACTTTTCACTTTTCCAGTATACCTAATTGAGTGAGCGTCACTCATGTGATTTAGTGTATAACGTAGTGCTTTGCGTTTCTCTTCTTCTGTTGGAAACTTGTTTCTGTGCCATATAGTGTGAGATATCACTTTTCAGTTTTCCTGTATTCCTAATTGACCGAGCGGCACACATGTGATTTAGTTGCAAACATTGTGCTTTGTGTTTCTGTTCTGTTTTTGGAAACTTGTTTCTGTGCTGTAGAGTGCGATATTTCACTTTTCAGTTTTCCTGTTATTGTAATTGAGTGGGTGACACGTATGTGAATTAGTTTACAACGTAGTGCCTTGCATAGTTTTGTTTGAAACTTGTTTCTGTGCCGTATAATGTGAGTTATCACTTTTCAGTTTTCCAGTATTCCTAATTGAGCGAGCGTCATACATATGATTTAGTTTACAACATTGTGCTTTCCGTTTTTGTTCTTTTCATAGTAACTTGTTTCTGTGCTGTACACTGTTAGATATCATTTTTCAGTTTTCCTGTATTCCTAATTGAGCGAGCAAAACGCATGGGATTTAGTTCACAATGTAGTTTTCAGTTTCTATTCTTTTGATGGTAACTTGTTTGTGTGCTGTAGAGTGTGCTCTATCACTTTTCAGTTTTCCTGTTATCCTAATTGAGCAGGTGACACGTATGTGAATTAGTTTACAATGTTGTGCTTTGTGTTTCAGCTCTTTTGTTGCAAACTTGTTTCTGTGCGTTATAGTGCGAGATACCACTTTTCAGTTTTCTTATATTCCTAATTGAGCGAGAGACACACATGTGATTTAGTTTCAAACATTGTGCTTTGCGTTTCTGTTCTTTCCTTGGAAATTGTTTTTGTGCTGTACACTGTTAGATATCACTTTTCAGTTTTCCTCTATTCCTAATTGAGCAAGTGTCACACATGTGATTTAGTTCTCATCGTAGTGCTTTGCTTTTCTGTTCCTTTGATCGTTCCTTGTTTCTGTGCTGTAGATTGCGATATATCACTTTTCAGTTTTCCTGTTATTGTAATTGAGCGGGC
>REGO01000259.1:2733943-2768625 GCA_010120015.1 Rhombomys opimus | reverse complement strand
GGTTAGGGCTAGGGTTAGGGTTAGGGCTAGTGTTAGGGTTAGCGATAGGGTTAGGGTTAGGGATAGGGTTAGGGTTAGGGCTAAGGCTAAGGTTAATGTTAGGGCCAGGGTTAGGGCTAAGACTAATTTACGGATAGGGTTAGGTTTAGGTTTAGGTTTAGGGTTAGGGTTAGGGCTAAGGCTAGGCTTAGGGCTAGGTTTAGGGTTAGGGCTAGGATTAGGGTTAGGCCTAGGATTATGTTTAAGGTAAGAGGTTGGGCTAGGGTTAGGGTTTGCGTTAGGGCTACAGTTAGGGTTAGGTCTAGGGTGTGGTTTAAGTCTAGTGTTAGGGTTAGAGCTAGGGCTAGGTTTAGGGTTAGGGATAGGTTTAGGGTTAGGGTTAGGGCTGGGGTTAGGGCTAAACCTAAGTTTAGGCTTAGGGCTAGGGTTAGGGTTAGGTTTAGGGTTAGGGTTAGGGTCAGGGCTAGGGTTAGGTTTAGGTTTAGGGCTAGGGTTAGGGCTAGGGCTAAGTTTAGGGTTAGGGCTAGGGTTAGGTCTAAGACTAGGGTTCGGGTTAGGGCTAGGGCTATGGTTAGGGTTAGGTCTAGGGTGAGGGTTAGGATTAGGGTTAGGGTTAGGGTTAGGGCTAGGGTGTGGGATGGGTTTAATGTCAGGTTTAGGGTTAGGTTTAGGGCTACGCTAGGGTCAAGGTTAGGGCTATTGTGTGGGCTAAGGCTAGGGTTAGAGTTTGCTCTAGCACTACGGTTAGTGTTAAGGCTCAGATTAGTGTTATGGTTAGTATAAGGGCGAGGGTTAGGGTTAGTGCTAGGTCTAGGTTTAGGGCTAGAGTTAAGGTTAGGGCTAGGGTGTTGGCTAAGGCAAGGGTTAGGGTTAGGGCTAGGGCTAGGATTAGGGTTAGGACTATGGTTAGGGCTAGGATTATTGTTAGGCCTAGTGTTAGGGTTAAGGTAAGGTGTCAGGGGTAAGGTTAGGTTTAGGGCGAGGGTTAGGGTCAATGTTAGGGCTCGGGTTAGGGTTAGGGTTAGTGCTAGGGCTAGGCTTAGTTTTGTGTTAGGGTTAGGGTCATGATTAGGATTAGGGTTAGGGTTAGGGTTAGGGCTAGGGTTTGGGTTAGGGCTAGGGCTAAGGTTAGGGTTAGGGCTAGGGTTAGCTTTAAGGCTAGGGTTAGGTTTAGGGCTAGGGCTACGTTTAGGGTAATGCTAGTGTTAGGTCTAAGGCTAGGTTTAGCATTGTGCTAGGGCTAGGGTTAGGGTTAAGTCTAGGGCTAGGATTAGGGTTAGGGCTAGGGTTAGCGTTAGGGCTAGGGTTAGCGTTAGGGCCAGGGTTAGGGCTAATGCTAATTTAGGGTTAGGGCTAGGGTTAGGGTTAGTGTTAGGGCTAGGTCTAAGGCTAGGGTAGGGTTAGGGCTATGGCTAGGACCCGGCCTACGGGTAGGCCTACGTGTAGGTTTAAGGCTATGGTTAGGGTTAAGTCTAAGGCTAGGGTTAGGGTTAGGGCTATGTCTAGGGTTAGGGTTAGCATTAGGTCTACGGCTAGGGCTAGGTTTAGCGTTAGGGTTAGTGTGTGGGTCAATGTTAGGGTTAGCGCTAGTGTTAGGGTTAGGTTTAGAGCTAGGGTAAGGCTAGGGTTAGGGTTATGCCTAGGTCCAGTGTTAGGGTTAGTGTTAGGGCTAGGGCTAGGGCTAGGGCTAGGGCTAGGGCTAGGGCTAGGGCTAGGGCTAGGGCTAGGGCTAGGGCTAGGGCTAGTCTTAGTGTTAGGGCTATGGTAGAGCAAGTGTTAGGGCTAAGGCTAAGGCTAGAATTTGGTTTTTTTAGGGCTAGGATTAGGGTTAGGGCTAGGGTTAGGGATAGGATTAGGGTTACCCCTAGTGTTAGGGTTAAGGTAAGGTGTCGGGCTAGGGTTAGGGTTAGATTTAGGGCAAGGGTTAGGGTCAATGTTAGGGCTATGGTTAGGGTTAGGGTTAGGGTTAGGGCTAGGGCTAGAGTTAGGTTTGGATTAGGGTTAGGGTCATGATTGGGATTAGGGTTAGGGCTAGGGTTTGGGTTAGGGCTAAGGCTAAGGTTAGAGTTAGGGCTAGGCTTAGGTCTAAGTCTAGGTTTAGGTTTATGGCTAGGGCTAGGTTTAGCGTAGGGTTATTGTTAGGGCTATAATTAGGGTTAGGCCTAGGATTAGGTTTAAGGTAAGGGGTTGGGCTAGGGTTAGGGTTATGGTTAGGGCTACGGTTAGGGTTAGGTCTAGGGTATGGGTTAAGTCTAGTGTTAGGGTTAGAGCTAGGGCTAGGTTTAGGGTTAGGGATAAGTTTAGGGTTAGGGTTAGGGTTAGGGCTAGGGTTAGTGCTAAAGCTAAGTTAAGGGTTAGGGCTAGGGTTAGGGTTAGGGTTAGGTTTAGGGTTAGGGTTAGGGCTAGGATTAGGGTTTGGCCTAGGTTTAGATTTAAGGTAAGGGGTCGGGCTAGGGTTAGGGTTAGGTCTACGGATAGGGTTAGCCTTAGGGCTAGTGTTAGGGTTAGGTTTAGGGTTAGGGCTAGGGTTCGGATTAGGTTTAGGGTTAGGTTTAGGGCTAGGGTTGGGGTTAGGTCTAGGTCTAGGGTTAGGGCTAGTGTAAGGGTTAGGGTTAGCGTTATGGTTAGGGTTAGGGTTAGGTTTAGGTTATGTCTAGTGTTCAGGTTAGGTTAAGGGTTAAATTTAGTTCTAGGGTTAGGGTTAGGTCTAGGACCTGGGTTACTGTTAGTGCTAGTGTTAGGGTTAGGGTTAGGATTAGGGTTAGGTTTAGGTTTAGGGCTAGGGTTCGGTTTAGATTTAGGGTTAGGTTTAGGGCTATTTTTAGGGTTAGGTCTAGGTCTAGGGTTAGGGTTAGGGTTAGGGCTAGTGTTACAGTTAGGGTTAGGGTTAGGGTTAGGGCTAGGGCTAAGGTTAGTGTTAGGGCCAGCTTTAGGCCTAAGGCTAAGGTTAGGGTTAGGGCTAGGGTTAGGGTTAGGGATAGGAATAGGGTTAGGGCTAGGGTTAGGGTTAGGGCTAGGTTAAGTGTTAGGTTTAAGGTAATGTGTCAGGCTAGGTTTTGGTTAGGGTTAGGGTTTGTTCTAGTGTTAGAGTTAGGGCTAGGGTTAGGGTTAGTGCTAGGTTTAGGGTTAGGGATAGGGATAGGGTTAGCATTAGCATTAGGTCTTGGGCTAGGGCTATGGTTAGGATTAGGTTTATTGTTAGGGCTAGGGCTTGGTTTAGCGCTAAGATTAGTGTTAGGCCCAAGTTTAGGGCTACGCTTAAGGTTAGGGTTAGGGCTAGGGTTAGGGTTAGGGCTACAATAGGGTTAGGGTTAGGGCTAGGGTTAAGTCTAAGGCTAAGGTTAGGGTTAGGGTTAGGGTTAGGGTTAATTTTAGGGCTAGTGGTAGGGTTAGGGTTAGGGTTAGGGTTAGGGCTAAGGCTAAGTTTTGGTCTAGGGATAGGCTTAGCTTTAGGGCGAGGGTTAGGGTTAGGTTTAGGGCTAGGGTTAGGGTTGAGGCTAGTGTCAGGTTTAAGTTTAGGTTTAGGGTTAGAGCTAAGTGTTAGGTTTAGGTCTAGCTCTAGGGCGAGGGGTAGGGCTAGGTCTATGATTATGGTTAGGGATAGTGCTAGCATTAAGGGTAGGGTTAGTGTTAGGGGTATAGGTCTAGGGGTAGGGTTAGGATTAAGGCTAGTGTTAGGGTTAGGTTTAGAATTAGGGTTAGGGTTAGTGCTAGGTCTAGGGCTAGGTTTAGGGCTAAGTCTAGGGTTATGGTTATTATTAGTGCTAGCATTAGGACTTGGGTTAGGGCTAGGGTTAGGGCTAGGGCTATGGTTAGGGTTAGGGCTAAGGCCAGGGTTAGGTTTAGGGCTAGGTCTATGGTTAGGATTTGGCTAGGGTAAGGGTTAGGGCTAGGACTAGGGTTAGGATTATGATAAAGGGTCCAGCTAGGGTTAGGTTTAGGTTTAGGGTTAAGTTTAGGGTTAGGGTTAGGGTTAGGGTTAGGATTAGAGTTAGGATTAAAGTTAGGTTTAGCGTTAGATTAGGGCTAAGGTTAGGTTTCTGGCTAGAGTTAGTGTTAGGTCTAGGGTTTGGGCTAAGGCTATGGTTAGGGCTAGGGATAGGTTTAGGGTTAGGATAGGGTTAGGGTTAGAATTCGGGTTAGGGCTAGGTTTAGGATTAGGGAGAGGGTTAGGTTTCGGGCTAGGGCTAGGGTTTTTTTTAGGTTTAGTGTTAGGGTTAGGGTTAGGGCTAGGTTTACGTTTAGGGCTAGGGCTAGGGTTAGATTTAAGGCTAGGGTTAGGTTTAAGGGTAGGGTAGGGCTAGGGCTAGGTTTAGGTTTAGGTCTAGGGTTAGATCTAAAACTAGGGTTAGGGTTAGGGCTAGGTTTAGTTTTAGGGCTAGGGCTAGGGCTACAGCTAGGTTTAGGGTTAGGGTTAGGGTTTGGGCTAGGGTTAGGGCTAAGGCTAAGGTTAGGGTTAGGGCTAGGGTTAGGGCTAGGGTTAAATAAAGGTTTAGTGTTAGATTTAGGGCTAAGTCTAGTGTTAAGGTTAGGTCTATGGTGTGGGCTAAGTTTGTGATAGGGTTTAGATCTAAGGCTAGGGTTAGGGTTAGGGCTAGGACTAGTGTTACGATTAAGGTTAGGGCTAGGGTTACCTTTAGGACTAGGGTTAGGTCTAGGTCTAGGGTTAGGGTTAGGGTTAAGATGAAGGTTAGGATTAGGGCTAGTGTTAGAGTTAGGTTTGGGGCTATGGAAAGGCTAGGTTTAGTGTTAGGGCTAAGGCTAGCGTTAGGGTTAGGGCTAGTTCTAGGTTTAGGTTTAGGGTTAGGGTTAGGGTTTGGGCTAGGGTTAGGGCTAAGGCTAAGGTTAGGGTTAGGGCTAGGGTTAGGGCTAGGGTTAAATAAATGTTTAGTGTTAGATTTAGGGCTAAGTCTAGTGTTAAGGTTAGGTCTATGGTGTGAGCTAAGTTTGCGATAGGGTTTAGATCTAAGGCTAGTGTTAGGGTTAGGGCTAGGACTAGTGTTACGGTTAAGGCTAGGGCTAGGGTTACCTTTAGGACTAGGGTTAGGTCTAGGGCTAGGGTTAGGGTTAGGGCTAGGGCTAGGGTTAGGGTTAAGGCTAGGGTACGGGTTAGGGTTAAGGTAAGGGGTCTGGCCAGGGTTAGGGTTAGGGTTAGGGTTAGGGTTCAGGTTAGGTTAAGGGTTAAATTCAGGGCTGGTGTTAGGGTTAAGTCTAGGGCTAGGGTTAGTGTTAGGGCTAGTGTTAGGGTTACGTTAGGGTTTGGGTTAGGGCTAGGGCTCGGGTTAGTTTTCTGGTTAGGTTTCGAGCTAGGGTTAGGGTTAGGGCTAGGTCTAGGGTTAGGGTTAGGACTAGTGTTAGGGTTAGGGCAACGGTTAGAGATAGTGCTAGGGTTAGGGTTAGGGATAGTGATAGGCATAGCGTTAGCGTTAGGTCTTGGGCTAGGGCTATGGGTTAGGGTTACGGTTTGGGTTAGGGCTAAGGTTAAGGCTAGGGCTAAGGTTAGTGTTAGGGTCAGTGTTAGGCCTAAGGCTAAGGTTAAAGTTAGGGCTAGGGTTAGGGTTTGGTTTAGGGTTAAGGTTAGGGCTAGGGCTAGGGTTAGGGTTAGGGCTAGGGTGTTCAGGTTAAGGTAAAGGTTTAAGCTAGGGTTAGGGTTAGGGTTAGGGCTAGGGTTCGGGTTAAGTTTATTGTTAGTTTTAGGGCTAGGTTAGGGTTAGGTCAAGGGCTAGGGTTATGGTTAGGGCTATGGTTAGTGTTAGGGTTAGGGTTAAGGTAAGGGTTCAGTCTAGGTTTAGGGTTAGGGTTCGGGTTAGGGCTAGTGTTAGAGTTAGGGCTAGGCTTAGGGTTTGTGGTACGGTTAGGGTTAGAGACAGGGATAGGATTAGCATTAGCATTATGGCTTGGGCTATGGCTATTGTTAGGGTTAGGGTTAGGGCTAGGGTTTGGTTTAGGGCTAAGATTAGTGTTAGGGCTAAAGGCTAAGGTTAGGGTTAGGGCTAGGGTTATTGTTAGGTTTAGGGTTAGGGTTAGGGCTAGAATAGGGTTAAGGTTAGGGCTAGGGTTAGGTCTATGTCTAAGGGTAGATATAGGGCTAGGGCTAGGGTTAGGGTTAGGGCTAGGGCTAGGGTTAGGTTCAGGGTTCGGGTTTGGGTCAGGGTTAGGGTTAGGGTTAGGGCTAGGGTTAGGGCTAGGGCTAAGATTAGGGTTATGGCTAGGATTAGGTCTAAGGCGAGGGTTCGGTTTAGGGCTAGGAATAGGATTAGTTTAGGGCTAAAGTTAGGTCTAAGGTTAGGGTTAGGGCTAGGATTAGAATTAGGCCTAGGGTTAACGTTAAGGTAAGGGGTTGGGCTAGGTTTAGGGTTAATGTTATGGCTAGTGCTAGGGTTAGGGTTAGGGCAAGGCTAAGTTTTGGTCTAGGGCTAGGCTTAGCTTTTGGGCGAGGGTTAGGGTTAGGTCTAGGGCTAGGGTTAGGGTTAAGGCTAGTGTCAGGGTTAGGTTTAGTTTTAGGGTTAGGGCTAAGGGTTAGGTTTAGGTCTAGCTCTAGGGCTAGGAGTAGGGCTAGGTTATGGTTAGGGATAGTGCTAGCATTAATGCTAGGGTTAGTGTTAGGGTCAGGTCTAGGGTTAGGGTTAGGATTAAGGCTAGTGTTAGGGTTAGGTTTAGAATTAGAGTTAGGATTAGGGCTAGGGCTACGGCTAGGTGTAGGGCTATGTCTAGGTTTATTGTTATGGTTAGTGCTAGCATTAAGGCTTGGGTTAGGGCTAGGGTTAGGGCTAGGGCTAGGGTTAGGGTTAGGGCTAAGGCTAGCGTTAGGATTAGGGCTAGGTCTATGGTTAGGATTTGGCTAGGGTAAGGGTTAGGGCTAGGGTTAGGGCTAGGACTAGGGTTAGGCATAGGGTTAGGATTAAGATAAAGGGTCCAGCTAGGGTTAGGTTTAGGGCTGAGGCTAAGTTTAGGGTTAGGGCTAGGGTTAGGGTTAGGATTAGGGTTAGGTTTAGGGTTAGATTAGGTCTAGGGTTACGTTTCTGGCTAGGGTTAGGGTTAGGTCTAGGGTTTGGGCTAAGTCTATAGTTAGGGTTAGGGCTAGGTTTAGGGTTAGGGCTAGGTTTAGGGTTAGAATTCGGGGTAGGGCTAGGTTTAGGATTAGGGAGTGGGTTAGGTTTAGGACTAGGGCTAGGGTTTGGTTTAGGTTTAGTGTTAGTGTTATCGTTAGGGCTAGGGTTAGGTTTAGGGCTAAGGCTAGGGGTAGAATTAGGGTTAGGTTTAATGTTAGGGTTAGTTTAGGTCTAGGGTTAGATCTAAAACTAGGGTTAGGGTTAGGGCTAGGTTTAGGTTTAGGGCTAGGGTTAGGGCTAAGGCTAAGGTTAGTATTGGGACTATGTTTAGGGCTAGGGTTAGGGTTAGGTTTAGGGTTAGGGTAAAGGTTAGGGTTAGGGTTAGAGTTAGGTTTAGGATTAGGGTTAGGGTTCGGGTTAGGTTTAGGGCTAGGGCTAGGGTTAAGTTTAGAGCTAGGATGTGGGCTAAGGGTAGGTTTACATTTTGGTCTAGGGCTAGGGTTAGGGCTAGGGCTAGGGTTAGGTTTAGGGCTAGGGTTAGGTTTAAGGTTAGGCCTAGGGTTAGGGTTAAGGTAAGGGTTTGGGCTCAGGTTAGGGTTAGGGTTAGGGTTAGGTTTATTGTTGGGTTTAGGGCTCGGGTTAGGTTTAGGGTTAGGGTTAGGGTCAAGGTTAGGGTTAGGGTTAAGGCGAGGGCTAGGGTTAAGTTTAGTGCTAGGGTTAAGTTTAGGGCTAGGGTGTGGTCTAATGCTAGGGTTAGAGTTAGGGATAGGGCTAGGGTTATGGTTAGGACTAGGGCCTAATATTAACTTTAGGGCTTGGTTTAGGTCTAAGGCTAGAGTTAGGGCTAGAGTTAGGGTTAGGACTAGGGTTAGGGCTAGGGTTAGGTCTAAGGCTAGGGTTAGGTTTAGGGCAAGGGCTAGGGTTAGGGTTTGGCTATGGGTAAGGGTTAGGGCTAGGGTTAGGGAAAGGACTAGGGTTAAGCCTAGGGTTAGGATTAAGGCAAGGGGTCCAGCTAGGGTTCGGATTCGGGTTAGGTTTAGGGCTAGGGTTAGGGTTAAGCTAAGGTGTCCAGTTTGTTTTACATTTAGGGTTAGGGCTAAGGTTATGATTAGGGTTAGGGTTAGGGCTAGGGCCAGGATTAGGTTTAGGGTTAGGGTTAGGGTTAGGTCTAGGGCTAGGTTTAGGGTTAGGGATAGGGTTCGGTTAGGGATAGGGATAGGGTTGGCATTAGTGTTAGGTCTTGGGCTAGGGCTTGGGTTAAGGCACGGGTTAGGGTTAGGTTTAGGGTTAGGTCTAGGGCTAGGGTTAGGGTTAAGGCTAGTGTTAGGTTTAGGTTTAGGGTTAGGGTTAGGGCTAGGGTTAGGTTTAGGGCTAGGTCTAGGGTAATGGTAGGGCTAGGTCTAGGGTTACGGTTAGGGTTAGTGCTAGCATTAGGGATAGGGTTATTGTTAGGGTTAGGGATAAGTCTAGGGTTAGGGTTAGGGTTTGGGCTAGGGTTAGGGCTAAGTCTAAGGCTAAGGCTAAGGTTAGGGTTAGGTCTAGGGTTAGGGTTAGGTTTAAGGTTAGGTTTAGTGTTAGGTTTAGGGCTAAGTCTACGGTTAAGGTTAGGTCTATGGTGTGGGCTAATGTTGGGATAGGGTTAGGGCTAGGGTTATGTTTAGGGCTAGGTTTAGGTCTAAGGCTAGGGTTAGCGTTTGGGCTAGGGTTAGTGTTACGTTTAGGGTTAGGGCTAGAGTTACGTTTAGGACTTGGGTTAGGTCTAGGACTAGGGTTAGGATTAGGACTAGGGTTAGGGTTAGGGCTAGGGCTAGGGTTAGGTTTAAGGCTAGGATTAGGTCTAAGGCAAGGGTTCGGTTTAGGGCTAGGGCTAGGATTAGGTTAGTCCTAAAGTTAGGTCTAAGGTTAGGGTTTGGGCTAGGATTAGTATTAGGCCTAGGGCTAGGGTTAAGGTAAGGGGTTGGGCTATGGTTAGGGTTAATGTTAGGGCTAGTGCTAGGGTTAGGGTAGGGCTAGGGTTAGGGCTAAGGCTAAGATTTGGTCTAGGGCTAGGCTTAGCTTTAGGGCAAGGGTTAGGGTTAGGTCTAGGGCTAGGGTTAGGGTTAAGGCTAGTGTCAGGGTTAGGTTTAGGATTAGGGTAAGGGCTAACGGTTAGGTTTAGGTCTAGGTCTATGGCTAGGGGTAGGGCTAGGGCCAGGGTTTTGGTTAGGGATAGTGCTAGCATTAAGGCTATGGTTAGGGTTAGGATTAAGGCTAGTGTTAGGGTTACGTTTAGAATTAGGGTTACGGCTAGGGTTAGTGTTAGGGCTAGGTGTAGGGCTAGGTCTACGGTTATGGTTATGATTAGTGCTAGCATTAGGGCTAGGGTTAGGGCTAGGGATAGGGTTAGGGCTAGGGATAGGGTAAGTCTAGGGTTAGGGTTAAAGCTAAGGCTAGGGTTAGGATTAGGGCCAGGTCTAGGATAAGGGTTTGGCTAGGGTAAGGGTTAGGGCTAGGGTTAGGGCTAGGACTAGGGTTAGGCCTAGGGTTAGGATTAAGGTAAAGGGTCCAGCTAAGTTTAGGTTTAGGGCAAAGGCTAAGGTTAGGGTTAGGGCTAAGGTTAGGATTAGGGTTAGGTTTAGGGCTAGGGCTAGGGTTAGGTTTAGGGTTAGTGTTAGTGTTAGGGTTAGGGTTAGGCTTAGGTTTAGGTTTAGGGTTAGTGTTAGTGTTAAGTTAAGGGGTCAGGCTATGGTTAGTGTTAGGTTTAGGGCTATGGTTAGGGTTAGGGTTAGGGTTATGTCTAAAACTATGGTTAGGGTTAGGGCTAGGGCTAGCGTTAGGGTTAGGGCAAGGGTTAGGCTTAGGTTTAGGGTTAAGGTTAGGACTAGGGTTAGGGTTAGGGCTAGGGCTAGGGCTAGGGCTAGGGGTAGCCCTAGTTCTAGGGTTAGGATTAGGGTTGGGTTTAGGGCTAAGGCTAGTGTTAGGTTTAGGGCTAGGTCTAGGGTTAGGGTTAGGTTTAAGCTGAGGGTTAGGATTAGGGCTAGTGTTAGACTTAGATTTGGGGCTAGGGAAAGGCTAGGTTTAGGTCTAGGTCTAGGGCTAGGGTTAGGGGTAGGGCTAGGGCTAGGGCTAGGGCTAGGGCTCCTGTCAGGGTTAGGGCTAGGGTTCCGGTTAGGTTTAGGTTTTGGTTTAGGGCTAGGGTTAGCGTTAGTGCTAGGGTTAGGGTTAGGATTAGGGTTAGGGATATGGCTAGAGTTAGCATTAGCTTTAGGTCTTGGGCTAGGGCTAGGGTTAGGGTTAAGGCTAGTTTTAGGTTTAGGGTTAGGTTTAGGATTAGGGTTAGAGCTAGGGTTAGGTCTAGGAATATGTCTAGGGTAATGGTAGGGCTAGGTCTAGGGTTACGGTTAGGGTTAGTGCAAGCATTATGGCTAGGGTTAGGGCCAGGGTTATGGTTAGGGTTAGGGTTAGGTTCTAGTTATATTTAGGGCTAAGTGTAGGGTTAAGGTTAGTTCTATGGTGTGGGCTAAGTTTGGGATAGTGTTAGCGCTACGGCTAGGGTTAGGGTTACGGCTAGGGTTAGGATTAGGGATAGGGTTAGGGTTAGGAATAGGGCTAGGGTTAGCATTAGCATTAGGTCTTGGGCTAGGGCTAGGGTTAGGGTTAATGCTAGTGTCAATGTTAGGGTTAGGTTTAGGATTAGGGTTAGGTCTAGGGTTAGGGTTAGGTCTAGGTCTAGGGTAATGGTAGGGCTATTTGTAGGGTTACGGTTAGGGTTAGTCCTAGCATTATGGCTAGGGTCAGGGCTAGAGTTAGGGTTAGGGTTAGGGCTAAGACCAAGGTTAGGGTTAGGCCTAGGGTTACGGCTAGTGTTAGGTTTAGGGTTAGATAGGGCTAGGTTTAGGGCTAGGATTAGGATTAGTTTTAGGGTTAGGTTTAGGGTTAGGATTAGGGTTAGGTTTAGTGTTAGGTTAGGGCTAGGGTTAGGTTTAGGACTAGGTTTAGTGTTAGGAGTAGGAATAGGGCTAACGGTAGGTTTAGGGCTAGGTTTAGGGGTAGGGCTAGATTTAGGGTTAGGGCTAGGTTTAGGGTTAGAATTCGGGTTAGGGCTAGGTTTAGGCGAAGGGATAGGGTTAGGTCTAGGGCTAGGGCTAGGGGTAGGTTTATGTTTAGGGTTACGGTTAGGGCTAGGGTTAGGGTTAGGGCTAGGGATAGAGTTAGGGTTGGGTTAGGGTAAGGTTTAGGGTTAGGTGTAGGACTACGGTTAGGGTCAGGACTATGATAAAGCCTAGGTTTAGGGTTAGGATTAGGGCTATGGCTAGGATTAGAGCTAGGGATATTGTTAGGTCTAAGGGTAGTGTTAGGTTTAGGGCTAGGTCTAGGGCTGGGTCAGCGTTAGTGCTAGGGTTAGGGTTAGGTTTAGGGTTAGGGTTAGGTGTAGGGTTAAGGTTAGGTCTAGGGTTAGGGTTAGGGCTAGGGTTAATGTTAGGGTTATGGTTAGGGCTGCTGTAACATTTAGGGTTAGGTTTAGGGCTAGTGTTAGGGCTAAGACTAAGGTTAGGGTTAGGGCTAGGCTTAGGGCTAGGGTTAGGTTTAGGGTAAGGGTTAGGGTTAGGTTTAGGGTTAGGGCTAGTGTTAGGGTTAGGATTAGGATTGGGGCTAGGGTTAGGTTTAAGGCTAGGGCCAGGGCTAGGGCTAGGTTAAGGGTTAGGGCTAGGGTTTGGTCTAAAACTAGGGTTAGGGTAAGGGCTAGGTTTAGGTTTAGAGCTAGGGTTAGGGCTAAGGCTAAGTCTAAGGTTATGGTTAAGGCTAGGTTTATGACTAGGGTAGTGTTAGGATTAGGGCCAGATTTAGGGTTAGGTTTATGGCTAGAGTTAACGTTAGTGTTAGGGTAAGGGTTAAGGTAATGGGTTGGGCTAGGGTTAGGGTTCGGGCTAGGGCTAGGTCCTGCAGAAGAGTTAGGGCTAGGGTTCGGGTTAGGTTTAGGGCTAGGTTTAGGGTTAGGTCTAGGGCTATGGTCAGGGTTAGAAATAGGGTTAGGATAAGGGATTGGGCTAGGGTTAGGGCTAGGGCTAGGGTTATGTTTAGCGTTAAGGCTAGGGTTAGGATTAGATTTAGGGTTAGGGTTAGGGCTAGGGTTAGGTTCAGGTTTAGATTTAGGGTTAGGGTTAGGGCTAGGTTTACGTTTAGGGCTAGGACTAAGGTTAGGGTTAGGGCTAGGGTTAGGTCTAAGGCTAGGGTTAGGCTTAGGGCTAGGGCTAGGGTTAAGGATAGGGCTAGTGCTAGTGTTAGGTTTAGGCCTAGGGTTAGGGCTAAGGCTAAGGTTAGGGTTAGTGCTAGGGTAGGGCTAGGGTTAGGGTTAGGATGAGGGCTAGGGCTAGGGTTAGGTTTATTGTTAGGGTTAGGATCAGGGTTAGGGTTAAGGTTAGGGTTAGGCCTGAGGTTAGGGTTAGGGCTAGGGCTAAGATCACTTTTCAGTTTTCCTGTATTCCTAATTGAGTGAGAGACACACATGTGATTTATTTCAGAACATAGTGCTTTGCGTTTCTGTTCCTTTGATGGTAACTTGTTTCTGTGCTGTAGAGTACGATATATCACTTTTCAGTTCTCTTGTTATCCTAATTGAGCGAGAGACACACATGATTTAGTTTGCAACGTAGTGCTTTGCATTTCTCTTCTTTCGTTGGAAACTTGTTTCTGTGCTGTATAGCGCAAGATATCACTTTTCAGTTGTCCTGTATTCATAATTGTGCGAGCGATACATATGTGATTTCGTTTACAACATTGTGCTTTCCGTTTCTATTCTTTTGATGGTAACTTGTTTCTGTGCTGTAGAGTGCAATATATCACTTTTCAGTTTTCCTCTTTTCCTAATTGTGCAGGCTACACGTATGTGAATTTGATTACAACTTTGTGCTTTGCGTTTCTGTTCTTTCGTTGGAAACTTGTTTCTGTGCTGTACAGTGCGAGATATCACTTTTCAGTTTTCCTGTATTCCTAAATGAGCGAGCGACACACATATGAATTAGTTTACAAGGTATATCACTTTTCAGTTTTCCTGTTATCCTAATTCAGCGAGCGACACAAATGTGATTTAGTTTACAATGTAGTGCTTTGCGTTTCAGTTCTTTTCTTTGAAACTTGTTTCTGTACTGTAGATTGCGATGTATCACTTTTCCGTTTTCCTGTTATCCTAACTGAGCAGGTGACACGTATGTGAATTAGTTTACAAAGTTTTGCTTTGTGTTTCTGTTCGTTCATTGGAAACTTGTTTCTGTGCTGTACAGTGCGAGATATCACTTTTCAGTTTTCCTGTATTCCTAATTGAGTGAGTGACACACTTTTGATTTACTTCACATCGTAGTGCTTTGGGTTTCTATTCTTTTGATAGTAACTTGTTTCTGTGCTGTAGAGTGCGATATATCACTTTTAAGTATTCCTCTTATCCTAATTGTGCGGGCTACATGTATGTGAATTTCTTTACAACTTTGTGCTTTGCGTTTCTGTTCTTACCTTTGAAACTTGTTCCTGTGCTGTAGAGTATGATATATCACTTTTCACTTTTCCTGTATTCCTAATTGAGCGAGTGACACACATGTGATTTAGTAGACAACTTTATCCTTTGCGTTACTGTTCTTACGGTGGAAACTTGTTTCTTTGCTGTACACTGTGAGATGTCACTTTTCAGTTTTCCTGTATTCCTAATTGATCAAGCGACTCACATGTCATTTAGTTCAAAATGTAGTGCATTGCGTTTCTGTTCTTTTGATGGTAACTTGTTTCTGTGCTGTAGAGTGTGCTCTATCACTTTTCAGTTTTCCTGTTATCCTAATTGAGCAGACAACACGTATTTGAATTAGTTTAAAATGTTGTGCTTTGCGTTTCTTTTCTTTCGTTGGATACTTGTGTCTGTGCTATAGAGTGCGAGATATCACTTTTCAGGTTTCATGTATTCCTAATTGATCGAGCGACACACATGTGATTTAGTTCAAAACGTAGTCTTTGCATTTCTGTTCCTTTGATGGTACCTTGTTTCTGTGCTGTAGAGTGTGATATATCCCTGGTAGGAGCCTAGGGCAAGAAATGAGTGGGGAGGAGCAAGGGCAAGGAGAGCTTGGAGCAGAGCTAGAGGAGAGATCTGGTAACAAGGTGGAGAGATGGACTAGACCTAAGATATCACTAAAAGGAAGTATAATGTGCGAAATCTAAATGTTAGGAAACTATGAGGGCTTGGAGGTTTGGGAGGGAGTAACTCTTGCCCAGCATTGTGTTCAAGGTTAACTAAATAATCCCAGTCTCTGTGTGGTGATTTGATTATACAACTGTTTAGGATTAACAGCAAGCTTAACTAAAAGATAATCATTAGTCAATATTAATCACCACCACCAACAGTTAACTTTGGGTTTTGGGTTAGGGTTAGGATTAGGGATTAGGGTTAGGGTTAGGATTAGGATTAGGTTAGTGTTAGGTTTAGGATTAAGGTTAGGGCTAGAGGTTAGCGTTAAGGTTCGAGTTAGGGTGTGGCTTAGGGGTGAGGGTTAGGGGTTAGGGTCAAAATTAAGGGTTATTGTTAGGCTTAGGGTTAGGGGTTAAGGTTAGGTTAGGGGTAGGGTTAAATTAGAGTTAGGGTTAGGGCTAGGGTTAGGACTAAGTCTAAGGTTAGGGTTAGGACTAGGTTTAGGGCTAGGGTTAGTGTTAGGTTTAGTGTTAGGGTTAGGGTTAGGATTAAGGTTAGATTTAGGGTTAGGTTTGGAGCTAGGGTAAGAGTTAGGGTTTGTGTTGGGGCTGAGACTAGGATTAGGGTTATTATAAGGGCTAGGTTTAGCGTTAGGGCTAGGTCTAGGGTTATGGTTTAGGGGTAGGGCTATGTTTAGGGTTAGGGTTAGGGTTAAGGCTAGGGCTAGGGTTAGGGTTAGGGCTATGGTTAGGGCTAGGATTAGGCGTAGGATTAGGTTTAAGGTAAGGGGTTGGGCTAAGGTTAGGGTTAGGGTTAGGTTTAGGGCTAGGGCTAGGTTTAAAGTTAGGTTAGGGTTAGGGTTAGGATTAGGTCTTGTGCTAGGGTTAGGTTTAGGGCTAGTGTTATTTTAGGGCTAACGCTAGGGTTAGGGTTAGAGCTAGGGTTAGGGTTTGGGATATGGCTAGGTTTAGCATTAGCGTTAGGTCTTGGGGTGGGGCTAGGGTTAGCGCTAGGGTTAGGGTTAGGGCTAGGGTTAGGGCTAAGGCTAAGTTTAGGGTTAGGGCTAGGTTTAGGCCTAAGGCTAATGTTAGTGTTAGTGTTAGTTTTAGGGTTAGGTTAGGTTAGGGTTAGGGTTAGTGTTAGTTTTAGGGTTAGGGTTAGTGTTACAGCTTGGGCTTGGGTTAGGTTTAGGGCTAGGGTTAGGTCTATGGCTAGGATTATGGTTAGGGCTAGGGCTAGGGTTAGGTTTAGGTTTAGGGCTAGGGCTAGGACTAGGGTTAGGGTAGAGTTAGGGTTAGGGCTAGGATTACGTTTAGGGTTAGGGTTAGGGTTGGGGTTTGGGCTAGGCCTACAGTTAGGTCTAGAGTTATGGTTACATTCAGGTTTAGTGTTAGGCTAGGGATAGGGTTAGGGCTAGGGCTAAGGTTAGGTTTGGGGCTAGGGTTAGTTAGAAGGCTAGGTTTAGGTTTACGGCTAGGGTTAGGGTTACAGTTAGAGTTAGAGTTAGGGCTAGGATTAGGTCTAAGGCTAGGGTTAGGTTTAGGGCTAGGGCTAGGGTTAGGATTTGGCCGTGGGAAGGGTTAGGGCTAGGGTTAGGGTTAGGACTAGGGTTAGGCCTAAGGTTAGGATTAAGGTAAAGTGTCCAGCTAGGTTTAGGTTTAGGTCTAAGGCTAAGTTTCGGGGTTAGGGCTAAGGTTAGGGTTAGGGTTAGGTTTAGGGTTACTTTTAGTGTTAGGGTTAGGGTTAGAGCTAGGACTAGGGTTAGGTTTAGGGTTACTGTTAGGGTTAGGGTTAGGATTAGGTTTAGGTTTAGCATTAGATAAGGGTAGGGTTAGGTTTTGGTCTAGGGTTAGGGTTAGGTCTATGGTTTGGGCTAAGGCTAGGGTTAGGGCTAGGGCTAGGTTTAGGGTTAGGGCTAGGTTTAGGGTTAGAATTCCGGTTAGGGCTAAGTTTAGGATTCGGGATAGGGTTAGTTTTAGGGCTAGGGCTAGGGTTGGGATTAAGTTTAGTGTTAGCATTAGGGTTAGGATTAGGGTTAGGGTTAGGGCTAGGTCTAGGCCTAGGTTTAGGTTTAGGTTTAGGGTTAGTGTTAGAGTTAGGGTTAGGGTTAGGTTTAGATTTAGGGTTAGGGTTAGGGTTAAAGTTAGGGGTCGGGCTATGGTTAGTGTTAGGTTTAGGGCTATGGTTAGGGTTAGTGTTAGGGTTATGTCTAAAACTAGGATTGGGTTTAGGGCTCGGGCTCGGGTCAGGGTTACAGCAAGGTTAGGCTTATGTTTAGGGTTAGGGATAGGGCTAGGGTTAGGGTTACATTTAGGACTAGGGTTAGGGTTAGGGCTTGGGCTAGGGTTAGGGCTAGGGGCAAGCCTAGTTCTAGGGTTAAGACTAGGGTTAGGTTTAGGGCTAGGTCTAGGGTTAGGGTTAGGTTTCATGTGAGGGTTAGGATTATAGCTAGTGTTAGAGTTAGGTTTGGGCCTAGGGAAAGGCTAGTTTTAGGGTTAGGGCTAAGGCTAGGTTTAGGGTTAGGGCTAGGTCTAGGGTTAGGGCTAGTGTTAGGGTTAGGGCTAGGTCTACGGTAATTGTAGGGCTAGGTCTAGGGTTATGGTTAGGGTTAGTGCTAGCATTAGGGCTAGGGTTAGGGTTAGGTTCAGGGTTAGGGTTAGGGCTAAGGCCAAGGTTAGGGTTAGGTCTAGTGTTAGGGTTAGGGTTAGGGTTAGCGTTAGGGCTAGGGCTAGGGTTAGGGTTAGGGCTAGGGTTAGGTCTAAGTGTAGGGTAGGTCTAGGGCTCAGGTTAGGGTTATGGCTAGAATTAGAGTTAAGGTTAGGTTAGGATAAGTGTTAGGGTTAGGTTTAGCGTTAGGGTTAGGTGTAGGGATAGGGTTAGGTCTCAGGCTAAGGTTAGGGTTAGGGCTCGTGTTAGGGTTAGGGCTAGGGTTAGTGTTAGGGTTAGGGTTAGGGCTAGGGTTTCGGTTAGGTTTAGGGTTAGGGTTAGGGCTTGGGTTAGGGCTAAGACTAAGGTGAGGGTTAGGGCTAGGTTTAGGGCTAGGGTTAGGTTTAGGGTTAGGGTTAGGGTTAAGTTAATGGGTCAGGCTAGGGTTAGGGTTAGGGCTAGGATTAGGTCTAAGGTTAGTGTTAGGGTTAGGGCTAGGTGTAGGGCCTTGGTCACAGTTAGGGCAAGGGTTCGGTTCAGGTTTAGGGTTAAGTTTAGTGCTAGGGTTAGGGTTAGGTCTAGGGCTAGGGTTAGGGATAGGGCTATAGTTTGGGTTAAAGGTAGGTCTAGGGTTAGGGTTAGAAATAGGGTTAGTTTAAGGGATTGGGCTAGGGTTAGGGCTAGGGCTAGGGTTAGGGTTCGGTTTAGGGTTAAGTTTAGGGGTAGTGTTAGGTTCAAGTTTAGGTTTAGGGTTAGGGTTAAGGCTAGGTTTAGGGTTAGGGCTCGGACTAATGTTACGGTTAGGGCTAGGGTTGGGTCTAAGGCTAGGGTTAGGTTTAGGGCTAGGGCTAGGTTTAGGGTTAGGGCTAGTGCTAGGGTTAAGGTTAGGGATAGGGTGTGGGCTAAGGCTAAGGGTAGGGTTAGGGCTAAGTCTAGGGCTAGGGTTAGGGTTAGGGCTAGGGTTAGGGTTAAGGCAAGGTGTCGGACTAGGGTTAGGGTTAGGGTTAAGGCTAGGGTTAGGGCTAGCACTAGAGTTAGGGTTAGGATGAGGGATAGGGCTAGGGTTAGGTTTATCTTTAGGGTTAGGGCTAGGGTAAGGGTTAGGGCTAGGGCTAATTTTAGGCTTAGCGCTAGGGTTAGGTCTAAGCCTAAGGTTCGGGTTAGGGTTAGGGCTAGGGTTAGACTTATGTCTAGGGTTAGGGTTAGGGTTAGGTTAGGTTTAAGTTAAACGTTAGGGCTAGGGCTAGGGTTAAGGTTAGGTCTAGGGTGTTGGCTAAGGCTAGGGTTAGGGTTATCCCTAGGGCTGGGGTTATGGTTATGGTTAGGGCTAGTGCTAGGTTTAGGGTTAGCGCTAGGGTTAGGGTTTTGTCTAGGACTAGGGTTAATGTTAGGGCTAGGGTTTGGTCTAAGGCTAAGTTAGGGCTAGGGCTAGGA
The DNA here is from genome assembly GCA_010120015.1 of Rhombomys opimus. Taxonomy (NCBI): domain Eukaryota; kingdom Metazoa; phylum Chordata; class Mammalia; order Rodentia; family Muridae; genus Rhombomys; species Rhombomys opimus. The sequence goes on along the minus strand of REGO01000259.1, from coordinate 2,750,343 downwards.
TTAGGGTTAGGGTTAGGGTTAGTGTTAGGCTTAGGGTTAAGGTAAGAGGTCTGGCTAGGGTTAGGTTTAGGTTTAGGGCTAGGGTTAGGGTTACGGTTAGGGTTATGTCTATAACTAGAGTTAGGTTTAGGGATAGGTCTAGGGCTAGAGTCTGGGTTAGGGCTCCCGTTAGGGTTAGGGTTAGGACTAGGGTTCGGGTTAGGTTTAGGGATACGGTTAAAGTTAGGTCTAGGGTTAGGGGTAGGGCTAGGGCTAGAGCTAGGGGTAGGCCTAAGTCTAGCTTTTGGGCTAGGGTTAGGGTTAGGGTTACGGCTAGGTCTAGGGTTAGGGATAGTGTTAGGTCTACTGCTAGGGATAGGGCTACTGTTAGGGTTAGGGTTAGGGTTAGGGTTAGCGTTAGGGTGATGGTTAGTGTTAGGGTGAGGTCTAGGGTTAGGGCTAGTGTTAGGGTTAGGGTAAGGCTAGATTTAGGTTTAGTGCTAAGGCGAGGGTTAGGGTTAGGGCTATTTCTAGGCTTAGGGTTAGCTTTGGGTTAGGGTTAGGGTTATGTCTAGGCTAGGCTTAGGGTTAAGGTTATGTCTCTGGCTAGGTCTAGGTTTATGTTTAAGGTTAGGGTTGGGTTAGGGCTAGGGTTATAGTTAGAGTTAGGGTTAGTGTTAGGTTTAGGTTCAGGGTTAGGTTTAGGATTAGGGTTAGGTTTTGTGTTAGTGTGATTGTTAGGGTTAGGTCTAGGGCTAGGGTTAGGGTTAAGGCTAGTGTTAGATTTAGGTTTAGGATTAGGGTTAGGGCTTGGTTTAGGGTTAAGGTTAGGTCTAGGGCTAGGGGTAGGGCTATTTCTAGTGTTATGGATAGGGATAGTGCTAGACTTAGGGTTAGTGTTAGGTCTCAAGGCTAGGTCTAGGTTTAGGGTTATGGTTAGGGTTAGGTTTTGGGCTAGGTTTAGGGCAAAGGCTAAGGTTAGGGATAGGGCTAGGATTTTGGTTAGATTTAATTTTAGGATTAGGGCTAAGGCTAGGGTTAAGGTCAAAGCTAGGGTGTGGACTAAGTCTAGGGTTAAGGTTAAGGCTAGGGTTAGGGTTAGGTTTGGGGCTAGGGTTATAGTTAGGTTTAGTGCTAGGGTTAGGTCTAAGGCTAGGGTTAGGGTTAGGTCTAGGGCTAGGGCTGGTGTTAGGTTTTTTGGTTAGGGTTATGGCTAGGGTTAGGTTTAGGGTTAGGGTTAGGGTTGGGTTTTGGCCTAGGCCTAGGGTTAGGTTTAGAGTTAGGGTTAGATTCAGGGTTATGGTTAGGGCTAGGGTTAGGATTAGGGCTAGTGCTAAGGTTAGGGCTGGGGCTAGGGTTAGGTCTAAGGCTAGGGTTAGGGTTAGAGCTAGGGCTAGGGTTAGGGTTAGGATGAGGGCTAGAGCTAGGGTTAGGTTTATTGTTAGGGTTAGGGTCGGGGTAGGGTTAGGTTTAGGGTTGGGGCTAGGGTAAGGTTTAGGGCTAGGGCTAGGGTTAAGTTTACGGCTAGGGTCTGTGCTAAGGCTAGGGCTAGGGTTATCGCTAGGGCTAGGGTTAGGTTTATGGCTCGGTCTAGGGTTAGGTTTAGGGCTAAGGTTAGGTTTAGGGCTAGGGTTAGGGTTAGGGCTAGGGCTCGGGTAAGGGTTAGTGCTAGGGTTCAGGGTTAGGTTTAGAGTTTTGTTTAGGTCTAGGGTTAGGGCTAGGGCTAGGGTTAGGGCTAGGGCTAGGTTTAGGGGGAGGGCTAGGATTAGGGCTAACGCTAGGTTTAGGGTTAGGGCTAGGGCTAGGATTAGGCTAAGATCAGGGATAGTTTTATGGTTAGGGTTAGGTCTAGGGCTAGGGTTAAGTTTAGGGCTAGGGTTCGGGTTAGGGCTAGGGCTAGGGCTAGGGCTGGGGTAGCCCTAGGTCTAGGGTTAGGACTAGGGTTAAGGTTAAGTCTAAGGATTGGGTTAAGTTTAGGGCTAGGGTGTTGGCTAAGGCTATGGTGAGGGTCAGGCATAGGCTAGGGTTAACTTTAGGGCTAGGGGTAGGTCTAAGGCTCGGGTTAGAGTTAGGTCTAAGGCTAGGGTTAGGGTTAGGGTTAAGGTAAGGGGTCAGGCTAGGGTTATGGATAGGTTTAGGGCTATGGTTAAGGTTAGGTTTAGGGTTAGGGTTAGGGCTTGGGTTAGGGTTAGGTCTAGGGTTAGGGTTAGGGATAGGGCTAGGGTTAGAGTTATGGCTAGAGTTAGCATTTTGTTTAGAGTAAGGATTAATGTTTGGGGTGGGTTTAGGGTTAGGGTTAGGGCTAGGGTTAGGGTTAGGGTTAGGATGAGGGCTAGTGCTAGGGTTAGGATGAGGGCTAGTGCTAGTGTTAGGTTTATTGTTAGGGTTAGCATCGGGTAGGGTTAGGTTTATGGTTGGGGCTAGGGTAAGGATTAGGGCTATGGCTAGGGTTAAGTTTAGGACTAGGGTGTGGGCTAAGGCTAGGGTTAGGGTTAGCGCAGGGGCTAGGTTTAGGGTTAGGGCTAGGGCTAGGGCTAGGATTAGGGTTAGGGCTAGGGTTAGGTTTAGGCCTAGGGTTAGGGTTAGGGCTAGGGTTCGGGTTTAGGTTTAGGGTTTTGTTTAGGTCTAGGGTTAAGTTTAGGGTTCAGGCTAGGGCTAAGGTTAGGTTTAGGGCTAGGTTTAGGGCAAGGGCTAGGGTTAGGTCTAAGGCTAGGGTTAGGGTTAGGGCTATGGCTAGGATTAGGGCTAGGTTCAGGGTTATGGATAGGGTTAGGTTTACGGTTAGGGTTAGGGCTAGGGTTAGGGTTAGGGATAGGACTAGGGTTAGTGTTAGCATTAGGTCTTGGGCTAGGGCTAGGGTTAGGTTTAGGGTTTGGGTTAGTTCTAGTGTTAGGGCTAAGTCTAAGGTTAGGTTTAGGATTAGGGTTAGGGCTAAGGCTAAGGTTAGCATTAGCACTAGGGTTAGGGTTAGGTTTAGGTTAAGGGTTAGGGCTAGGGCTAGTGTTAGGGTTATGTCTAGGTTCAGGGTTAGGGTTAGGTTTAGGGTTAGGATTATGGCTAGTGTCAGGGTTAGGGCTAGGGTTAGTGTTAGTATTAGGGTTGGGGTTAGGTTTAGGGCTAGTGTCTAGGTTAGGGCTAGGGTTAGTGTTAGTATTAGGGTTGGGGTTAGGTTTAGGGCTTGTGTTATATATAGGTCTAGGGCTAGTGTTAAGGTTAGGGCTATTGTTAGGGTTAGGGCTAGGGTTAGGGTTAGGGTTCGAGTTAGGGTTAGGGCTAAGGCTAGGGTTAAGCTTAGGGTGTGGGCTAAGGCTAAGGTTAGCATCAGGGCTAGGGCTAAGGTTAGTGTTATGCCTAGAGTTAGGGTTATGGCTAGGGTTATGGCTTGGTTTAGGTTTGGGTTTAGGGTTAGGTTTAGGGTTAAGGTAAGGTGTGGGGCCAGGGTTAGGTTTAGGTATAGGGCTAGCGTTAGGGTTAGGTTTAGTGTTAGGGTTAGGGCTAGGGTTAGGGTTAGGTCTAGGGTTAGGGTTAGAGCTAAGGCTAGGGTTAAGTTTAGCGCTAGGGTGTGGTCTAAGTCTAGGGTTAGGGTTAGGGCTAGCGTTAGGTTTAGGTTCTCGTTAGGGTTAAGAGGAGGGTTAGGGATAGGTCTAGGGGTAAGTTCAAGAGTAGGGCTAGCTTTAGGGTTAGGGCTTGGCTAGGGCTAGGGCTAGTTCTAGGGGTAGGCCTAGGTCTAGGTTTAGGGCTAGTGTTAAGGTTAGGGCTAAGGCTAAGTTTAGGGTTATGTCTAGGGTTAGTTTTAGGTTTAGGGTTATGTCTAAAACTAGGGTGAGGGTTAGGGCTAGGGATATGGATAGGGCTAGGGTCAGGCTTAGGGCTAAGGTTAGGTTTAGGTTTAGGTTTAGGTTTATGTTTAGGGTTAGGGTTAGGGTTAGGGTTAGGTCTAGGGCTGGGGTTAAGGTTAGGGCTATGGTTAATGTTAGGGCTAAGGCTAGGGCTAGGGTTAGGCCTAGGTCTAGGTTTAGGGGTAGGGTTAGGTTCAGGGCTAAGGCTAGGTTTAGGTTTAGAGCTAGGTCTAGGGTTAGGGTTAGCGTTAGGTCTACTGCTAAGGCTAGGGCTAGTGTTAGGGTTAGGGTTAGGGTGAGGTTTAGGTTTAGGGCTAGTGTTAGGGTTAGGTTTAGTGTTAGGATAATGCTAGGGTTCAGTTTAGGTTTAGGGCTAGGATTAGGTTTAGGCCCAGGGTAAGGGTTAAGGTAAGGTTTCCGGCTAGTGTTAGGGTTATGGTTAGGGTTAAGGTTAGGTGTTAGGGTTAGAGCTAGGGTTAGGGATAGGGTTAGGGTTGGGGTTTGGGCTAGGGCTAGGGTAGGTTTAGAGTTAGGGTTAGGGTCAGGTTTAGTTTTAGGGTTAGGGCTAGGGTTAGGTTTAGGTTAGGGTTAGGCCTAGTGTTAGGGTATAGTTAAGGTGTTGGGCTAAGGCTAGGGTTAGGTTTAGGTTAGGGTTAGGGCTAGGATTAGGGTTAGGGCTAGGGTTAGGGCTAGGATTAGTTTTAGGCCTAGTGTTAGGGTAAAGTTAAGGTGTCGGGCTAGCGTTAGGGTTAGGGTTAGAGCTAGGCTTAGGCTTAGGGTTAGGGTTGGGTTTGGGTAGGGCTAGGGTTACGTTTATTGTTAGGGTTAGGGCAAGGGCTAGGGTTAGGTTTAGGGTTACGCTAGGGTTAGGGTTAGTGTTAGGGCTAGGGCTAGGGTTAGGTTAGGGCTTGGGTTAGGTCTAATTCTAGGTTTAGGGCCTGGGCTAGGGTTAGGGTTAGGTCAAGGGTTTGGTTTAAAACTAAGGTTAGGGTTAGGGTTAGGGCTAGGGTTAGGTTTAGGGCTAGGGCTAGGGCTAGGTTAAGGGTTAAGGCTAGGTTTAGGCCTAAAACTAGGGTGAGGGTTAGGGCTAGGTTTATATTTATGGCTATGATTAGGGCTAAGTTTAAGGTTAAGTTTGGGGTTAGGGCTAAGTTTAGGGCTAGGGTTAGGGCAGGCTTAGGGCTAGGGTTAGGGTTAGGGTTAGGGCAAGGGCTAGGGTTAGGGTTATAGCTAGAGTTAGCGTTAGGGTTAGGGTAAGGTTTAAGGTAATGGGTCGGGCTAGGGTTAGGGTTAGGGCTAGGGCTATGGTTAGAGTTAGGGCTAGGGTTAGGTCTAAGGCTAGTGTTAGGGTTAGGGCTAAGGCTAGGGCCTGTCTCAGAGTTAGGGCTAGACTTCGGTTTTGGTTTAGGATTAGGTTTAGGCCTAGGGTTAATGTTATGTCTAGGGCTAGGGTTAGGGTTACGGTAGGGTTAGGGTTAGGGCTAGGGCTAAGGCTAAGGTTAGGTTTAGGGCTACGGTTAGGTATAAGGCTAGGGTTAACATTAGGACTAGGGCTATGTTTAGGGTTATGTCTAGTGTTAGGTTTAGGGTTAGGGCTAGGGTTAGGGTTAGGGTTATGTCTAAGGCTGGGGTTAGGGTTAGGGGTAGGGCTAGGATTAGGGTTATGTCTAGGGTTAGGGATAGGGCTAGAGTTTGGCCTAGGATTAGTGTTAGGCCTAGGTTTAGGGTCAAGGTAAGTTGTCGGGCTAGGGTTAGGGTTAGAGTTAGGTTTAGGGCTAGGGTAAGGGTTAGGGTTAGGTTTAGGGTTAGGCTAGGGTTAGGGTTATGGTTAGGGTTAGGTTTAGGGTTAGGGTTAGGGTTGGGGTTTGGGATAGAGTTAGGTCTAAGGCTAGTTTTAGGGTTAGGGCTTGGACTAGTGTTAGGGTAAGGATGAGGGCTAGGTCTAGGATTAGGTGTATTGTTAGGGTTAGGGTCAAGGTTACAGTTAAGGTTAGGGCTAGGGTAAGGTTTAGGGCTAGGGCTAAGGTTAGGGTTGTTGCTAGGGTTAGGTCTAAGTCTAGGGTTTGTGTTAGGCCTAGGGCTAAGATCAGATTTATGTTTAGGGTTAGGGTTAGGGTTAGGGTTAGGTTGGGGTTAGGTTTAGGGTTAGGGATAGGGCTAGGGTTAAAGTTTGGTGTAGGGCTAGGGCTAGGGCTAGGGTTAGGTTTAGGGTTAGGGTTAGGGATAGGGTTAGGGTTAGGGTTAGGGTTAGGGTTGGGGTTAGGGTTAGGGTTAGGGTTAGGGCTAGGATTAGGGTTAGGAATTGGGTTAGGGTTAGGGATAGGGTTAGGGTTAGGGCTAGGGTTAGGGTTAGGGCTAGGGTTAGGGTTAGGGATAGGGCTAGGGTTAGCATTAGCATTAGGTCTTGGGCTAGGGCTAGGGTTAGTTTTAGGGTTAGGGTTAGTTCTAGTGTTAGGGCTAAGTCTAAGGTTAGGTTTAGGCATAAGTTTAGGGCTATGGTTCGCATTAGCGCTAGGGTTAGGGTTAGGTTTATGGTTAGGGTTAGGGCTAGGATTAGGGCTTGGGCTAGGGTTAGCGTTATGTCTAGGTTCAGGGTTTGGGTTAGGGTTAGGGTTAGGATTACGGCTAGTGTCAGGGTTAGGGCTACGGTTAGAGTTAGGTTTAGGTTAGGCTTAGGTCTAGGGCTAGTGTTAAGTTTAGGGCTATTGTTAGGGTTAGGGTTAGGGTTAGGTTTAGGTTTATGGTCAGGATGTGGGCTAAAGCTAAGGTTAGCATCAGGGCTAGGGCTAGGGTTAGGTTTAGGTTTAGGGTTAGTTCTAAGGCTAGGGTTAGGGTTAGGGTTAGGGCTAGGGCTAGGGTTATGGCTAGGGTTAGGGTTATGGCTAGGTTTAGGGTTAGGGTTAGGGTTAGGGTTACATTTAGGGTTATGGTAAGGTGTGGGGCCATTGTTAGGGTTAGGTTTAGGGCTAGGGTTAGGGTTAGGTTTAGTGTTAGGGTTAGTTCTAGGGTTAGGGTTAGAGCTAAGGCTAGTGTTAAGTTTAGCGCTATGGTGTGGTCTAAGGCTAGGGTTAGGTTTAAGGATAGGGTTAGGGATAGGTCTATTGCTAAGTTTAAGGTTAGGGCTAGTTTTAAGGTTAGGGCTTGGCTAGGGCTAGGGCTAAGGCTAGGGCTAGGCCTAGGTCTAGGGTTAGGGCTAGGGTTAAGGTTAGGGCTAAGGGTAGGTTTAGGGTTATGTCTAGGGTTAGTTTTAGGTTTAGGTTTATGTGTAAATCTAGGGTGAGGGTTAGGGATAGGGATAGGGCTAGGGTCAGGGTTAGGGCTAGGGTTAGGGTTAGGTTTAGGTTTAGGTTTAGGTTTAGGTTTAGGTTTAGGTTTAGGTTTAGGTTTAGGGCTAGGGCTAGGGTTAGGGTTAGGTCTAGGCCTACTGTTAAGGTTAGGGCTAGGGTCAGGGTTAGGGTTAGGTTTAGGTTTAGGTCTAGGTTTAGGTTTAGGTTTAGGTTTAGGGCTAGGGTTAGGGTTAGGGGCAGGCCTAGGTCTAGGGCTAGTGTTAGGGTTAGTGTTAGGATGAGGTTTAGGTTGAGGGCTAGTGTTAGGGTTAGGTTTAGGGCTAGAATAAAGCTAGGGTTAGGGTTAGGGCTAGTGTTAGGGTTAAGCTTAGGATCAGGGTTAGGGCTAGGTTTAGGGTTAGGGTTAGCTCTAGGGCTAGGGTTAAATTTAGGGTTAGGGTTAGGGCTAGCGTCAGGGCTAGGACTAGGATTAGGGTTAGGGTTAGGTGTAGGGTTAAGGTTAGGGTTAAGTTTAGAGTTAGTGTTAGGGCTAGGGTTAGGTTTAGGGCTAGGGTTAGGGTTAGGCCTAGGGTTAGGGTTAGGGCTAGGTTTAGGGTAGAATTCGGGTAAGGCTAGGTTTAAGATTAGGGATAGGGTTAGGGTTAGGGCTAGGGCCTGTGTTAGGTTTAGGTTTAGGGTTAGAGCTAGGGTTATGGTTAGGGTTAGGTCTAGGGTTAGGTCTAAGGCTACGGTAGGGCTAGGGCTAGGTTTAGGGTTAGGTCTAGAGTTAGGTCTAAAACTAGAGTTAAGGTTAGGGCTAGGTTTAGGTGTAGGGCTAGGGCTAGTGTTCGTTTTAGGGGTATGGTTAGAGCTAGGGTTATCCTTAAGGTTAGGGTTAGGTTTAAGATAAGGGGTCGGGCTAGGCTTAGGTTTAGAATTAGGGCTAGGGCTAAGAATAGAGTTAGAGCTAGTGTTAGGTCTAAGGCTAGTGTTAGGTTTAGGGCTAGGGCTAGGGCTACTACTCCTGTCAGGGTTTGGGTTAGGTTTCCGGTTAGGTTTAAGGCTAGGGTTAGGTTTAGGTCTAGGGCTAGGTTTAGGGTTGGGGCTAGTGTTAGGGTTAGGGCTAGGGTTAGGGTTAGGGATAGGGTTAGGGTTATGAATAGTTCTAGGGTTGGCATTAGCGTTAGGTCTTGGGCTAGGGCTAGAGTTAGGGTTAGGATTACATTTAGGGCTAGGTTTACGGCTAAGGCTAAGTTTAGGGTTAGGTTTAGGATTAGGGCTAAGGCTAAGTTTAGGGTTAGGGCTAGGGTTAGGTTTAGGTTTAGGTTAAGTGTTAGGGCTAGGGCTAGGTTTAAGTTTAGGGCTAGGGTTAGTTGTAAGGTTAGGGTTAGGGTTAGAGCTAGGGCTAGGGTTATGGTTAGGATGAGGGCTAGGGCTAGGGTTAGGGTTATTGTTAGGGTTAGGATCAGGGTTAGGGTTAGGGTTAAGGCTAAGGTTAGGTTTGGGGTTAGGGGTAAGGTTACGGTAGGGCTAGGGCTAGGGTTAAGTTTAGGGCTAGGGTGTGGTCTAAGGCTAGGGTTAGGGTTAGGTCTAGGGCTTGGTTTATGGTTAGGGCTAGTGTTAGGGTTAGGGCTAGGGATAGGGTTAGGTCTATGGTTAGAGTTAGGGATAGGGATATGGTTAGTGTTAGCATTAGGTCTTGGGCCAGGGCTAGGTTTAGGGTAAGGTTTAGGGCTAGGGTTGGGGTTAAGGCTAAGGTTAGGGTTAGGGTTAGGGCTAAGGCTAAGGTTGGAGTTAGCGCTTGTGTTAGGGTTAGTACTAGGGCTAGGGTTAGGTTTATGTCTAGGGTTAGGGGTAGGGGTAGGTTCAGGGTTAGGGTTCTGGCTAGGGCTAGGGTTAAGTTTAGGGCTAGGGTGTGGGCTAAGGCTAGGGTTAGGGTTAGGGTTAGGCCTAGGGGTATTGTTAGGGTTATTGCTAGGAATAGGTTTAGGGCCATGTGTAGGTTTAGATCTAAAGCTAGGGTTATGGTTACGGCTAGGGCTACGATTAGGGTTAGGGCTAGGGATAGGGCTAGGATTAGGGTTAGGCCTAGGGTTAGGGTTAAGGTAAGGTGTGGGGCTGTGGTTAGGATTAGGGTTAGGTTTAGAGCTAGGGTTAGAGTTAGGGCTAGGGCTGGGGCTAAGGTTAGGGTTAGGGCTTGGTTTATTGCTAGGGATAGGTTTAGGTTTAGGGTTAGGTTTAAGGCTAAGGCTAGGGTTAAGGTTTGGTCTAGGGTGTGGTCTAAGGCTAGGGTTAGGTTTAAGGCTATGGCTAGGGTTAGTGTGAGGGCTAGGGTCAATGTTAAGGTTAGGAATAGGGTTAAGTCTAAGGCTAGGGTTAGGGTTACACTTAGGGTTAGGGTTAGTGTTCGGTGTAGGTTTAGGATTATGGTTATGGTTATGGTTAGGGTTAGGGCTATGGTTAGGGTTAGGGCTAGGGCTAGGTTTAGGGTTATGACTAGATTAGGATTAGTTGTAGGTTTAGGGTTCAAATAAGGGGTAGGGCCAAGGTTATGGTAAGGGTTAGGGCTATGGTTCGGGTAAGGGTTAGGGTTAGGCTAGGGCTTGGGTTAGGTTTAGGTTTACAGTTAGGGTTACAGTTAGGGCTTGGGTTACAGTTAGGGTTAGGTGAGGGTTAGGGTTAGGGCTAGGGTTAGACCTAAGCCTAAGGCTAAGGTTAAGTTTAGGGTAGGTTTAGGGCTAGGGTTAGGGTTACGTTTAGGTTTAGGGTTAGGTTTAGGGTTACGGTTATGGTTAGAGTTAGATCTATGGTTAGGGTTAGGGCTAGGGTTAGGGTTAGGACTAGGGTTAGGGCTAAGGGTAGGGTTAGGGTTAAAGCTAGGTCTAGGGTTAGGGTTAGGTTTAGGTCTAGGCCTAGGGTTAGGTTTAGGGTTAGGGTTAGGGCTAGGGTCAGTGTTTGACTAGGGTTAGGGTTAGGGTTAGGGTTAGGGTTAGGGTTAGGGTTAGGGTTAGGGTTAGAGTTAGGGTTAGGGTTAGAGTTAGTGTTAGGGCAAGGGTTAGGGTTAGGGATAGGGATAGGTTTAGGGCTAGGGCTAGGTTTAGGGTTTGTCTAGGGTTAGGGTTGGGGTTAGATTTAGGTTTAGGGTTAGGGTAAGGCCTTGGGTTAAGGTTAGAGCTAGGATGTGGGCTAAGGCTAGGGTTAGGGCTAGGACTAGGGTTAGGGTTAAGGCTAGGGCTAGGCTTAGGATTAGGGCTAGAGCTAGGTTTAGGCTTAGGGTTAGGGCTAGCGCTAGAGTTACTGCTAGGCCTAGGGTTAGGTCTAAGGCTATGGTTAGGGTTAGGGTTAGGGCTAGGATTAGGTTTAGGGCTAGGAATAGGATTAGGCCTAGGGTTAGGTGTAAGGCTAGGTTTAGGGCTAGGGCTAGGGCTAGTGTTAAGTTTATTGTTAGGGTTAGGGTCAGGGTTAGGGTTAGGGTTAGAGTTAGGGCCAGGGTAAGGGTTAGGGCTAGGGCTAAGTTTAGTGTTAGGGCTCGGGTTAGGTCTCGGTTTAGGGCTAGAGCTAGGGTTAGCGTTATGTCTAGGGTTAGGTTTAGTGTTAAGTTAGGGTTAGGTTTAGGGTTAGGGCTAGGGCTAAGGTTAAGGTTAGGGCTAGGGCTAGAGTTAGGGTTAGGGCTAGGGCTAGGAATCGGGTAAGGGTTAGGGCTAGGGTTCGGGTTAGGTTTAGGGTTTTGTTTAGGTCTAGGGTTAGGGATAGGTCTAGGGTTAGGTTTAGGGTTAGGGCTAGTGTTAAGGTTAGGGATAGGGTTATGGTTAGGAATAGGGATAGGGCTAGGGTTAGTGTTAGCATTAGGTCTTGGGCTAGGGCTAGGGTTAGGGTTAGAGCTAGGATTAGGGCTAAGGCTAAGGTTATGTTTAGGGTTAGGGTTAGGGCTAGGGTTAGGGTTAGGGCTAGGGTTAGTGTTAGTACTAGGTTTAGGGCTAAGGTTAAGGTTAGGTCTAGGGCTAGGTTTAGGGTTAGAGTTCAGGTTAGGGTTAGGTTTAGGGTTAGGATTAGGGTTAGGTTTAGGGTTAGGGTTAGGGTCAGGGTTAGGGTTAGGGTTAGGTTTAGGGTCATGGCTAGGGTTAGGGTTCGGGTTAGGGTTAGGGCTAGGGCTAAGGCTAAGTTTAGGTTTAGGGCTAGGGTTAGCGCTAGGGCTAGGTTTTAGGTCTATGGTTAGGTCTAAAACTAGTTTTAGGTTTAGGTCTAGGTTTAGGTTTAGGGCTAGGGTTACTGCTAAGGCTAAAGGCCAAGTTTAGGGTTAGGGCTAGGTTTAGGGCCAGGGTTAGTGTTAGGTTTAGGGTATGGTTTAGGGTTAGGGCTAGGGTTAGGGTTAGGTTTAGGGCTAAGTTTAGGTTTAGGTTTAGGGTTAGGTCTTAGGCTATGGTTATGGTTAGGGCTAGGGGTAGGTTTAGGGTTATGTCTGTGGTTAGTGTTGGGGTTAGGTTTAGGTTTAGGGTTAGGATTAGGGCTAGGGTTACGGTTAGGGCTAGGGTTAGGTCTAAGGCTAGGGTCAGGGTTAGGGCTGGGGCTAGGGTATTGTTAGGGCTAGGTCTAAGGTTAGGGTTAGCGTTAGGTCTACTTCTAGGGCTACTGCTAGCGTTTGGGTTAAGGTGAGGGATAGGGTTAGGTTTAGGGCTAGTGTTCGGGTTAGGTTTAGGGCTAAGGTAGGGCTAGGGTTAGGGGTAGGGGTAGGTCTAGGGTTAGGGCTAGTGATAGGTCTACACCTAGTGCTAGGGCTAGGCATAGGGTTAGAGTTAGCGTGAAGGTTAGGTTTAGGGCTAGGGTAAGGCTAGGGTTAGGGCTAAGGCTAGGTTTAGGGTTAAAGCTAGATCTAGGGTTAGTGTTAGGTTTAGGTCTAGGCCTAGGGTTAGGTTTAGGATTAAGGTTAGGGTTAGGGCTAAGGTCAGGGCTAGGACTAGGTTTAGGGTTAGAGTTAGGTTTAGCATTAATATTAGGCTTAGTTTTATAGTTAGTGTTAGGGCAAGGGTTAGGTTTAGGGCTAGGGATAATGTTAGGGCTAAGGCTAGGTTTAGGGTTATGTCTAGGGTTAGGGTTAGGGTTAGGGTTACATTTAGTTTTAGGGTTAGGTTTAGGGTTAGGGTAAGGGCTCAGGTTAAGTTTAGAGCTAGGGTGTGGGCTAAGGCTAGGGTTAGGGTTAGGGCTAGGGCTAGGGTTAGGGTTAGGGCTAGGACTAGGCTTAGCGTTAGGGCTAGGGCTAGGGTTAGGGTTAGGGTTAGGGCTAGGGCTAGGGTTACTGCTATTCCTAGGGTTAGGTCTAAGGCTACAGTTAGGGTTAGGGATATGGCTAGGATTATGTTTAGGGTTAGCGTTAGGGCTACGAATAGGATTAGGCCTAGGGTTAGGTGTAAGGCTAGGTTTAGGTTTAGGGCTAAGGCCAGTGTTAAGTTTATTGTCAGGGATAGGGTCAGGGTTAGGGTTAGGCTTAGGGTTAGGGCTAGGGTTAGGTCTAAGGCTAGGGTTAGTGTTAGGGCTAGGGCTAGGGTTAGGGTTAGGGCTAGTGCTAGGATTAGGGTTAGGTCTAGGGCTAGGGTTAGATCTAAGGCTAGGTTTAGGTTTAGGTCTAGGGTTAGGTCTAAACTAGGGTTAGGGTTAGGGCTAGGTTTAGGGTTAAAGTTCAGGTTAGGGCTAGGTTTAGATTTTGGGTTAGGGTTAGGGTCAGGTTTATGGCTAGAGTTAGGGTTAGGGGTAGGGCTAATTAGAGGTTTAGGGCTAAGTTTAGGTCTAAGGCTGCATTTAGGGTTAGGTTTAGGGTTAGGTCTAAACTAGGGTTAGGGTTAGGCCTAGGATTTGGGTTAGGGCTAGAGCTAGGGTTAGAGTTATGTCTAGGGTTAGGTTTAGCGTTAGGGCTAGGTGTTGGCTAAGGCTAGGGTTAAGGTTAGTGCTAGGGCTACGGTAAGGGTTAGGGCTAGGGTTAGGTCTAGGGCTAGAGTTAGGGTTAGGGTTAGGCTTTTGTTTAGGTCTAGGGTTAGAGTTAGGTCTAGGCCTAGGTGTATGGTTAAGGCTAGTTTTAAGGTTAGGGCTAAGGTTAATTTTGGGGATAGGGTTAGGTTTAGGAATAGGGATAGGGCTAGGGTTAGCATTAGGATTAGTTCTTAGGCTAGGGTTAGGGCTAGGGTTAGGTCTAAGCTAGGTTTAGGGTTAGGTCTAGGGTTAGGTCTAAACTAGGGTTAGGGTTAGGGCTAGGTGTAGGGTTAGAGTTCAGGTTAGGGCTAGGTTTAGTTTTAGGTTTAGGGTTAGGGTTAGGTTTAGGGTTAGGGTTAGGGTCAGGGTTAGGGTTAGGTTTAGGGTTAGGGCTAGGGTTAGGGTTAGGTCTAGGGCTATGTTTAGGTTTAGGGCTAGGGTTAGGTATAAGGCTATGTTTAGTGTTAGGTCTAGGGTTAGGTCTAAACTAGGATTAGGGTTAGGGCTAGGGTTAGTGTTAGGGCTAGGGTTAGGGCTAGGTTTGGGGTTACAGCTGGGGTTAGGTCTAAGTCCAGGTTTAGGGTTAGATCTAGGGCCAGGGTTAGGGTTAGATGTAGGGTTAGGTTTAGGCCTGGGTTAGGGCTAGGGTTAGGTTTAGGCCTAAGGTTAGGGTTAATAGAAGTGGTCGATCTAGGGTAAGGGTTAGGGCTAGGTCTAAGGCTAAGGTTAGGTTTAGGGCTAGGGTTAGGTCCAAGGCTAGGGTTCATGTTAGGGTTAAGGCTAGGGTTAGAGTTATTTCTAAGGTTAGGGCTAGAGGTTTCTGAATTTCATTGTTTTTTGTGTAGTGCGATATATCACTTTTCAGTTTTCCTGTTATCCTAATTGAGCGGGTGACAAGTATGTGAATTAGTTTCAACATTGTGAATTGCGTTTCTATTCTTTCGTTGGAAACTTGTTTCTGTGCCATATAGTGCGAGATATCACTTTTCAGTTTTCCTGTATTCCTAATTTAGCGAGCGACACACATGTGATTTAGTTCACAACTTAGTGCTTTGCTTTTCTGTTCCTTTGATGGTAGTTTGTTGCTGTGCTGTAGAATGTGATATATCGCTTTTCAGTTTTCTTGTTATCCTAACTGAGCGGGCGACACATATGTGAATTAGTTCACAACGTAGGCCTTGGCCTTTCTGTTCTGTTGTTGGAAACTTGTTTCTATACTGTACAGTGCGAGATATCACTTTTCAGTTTTCCTGTATTTCTAATTGAGCGGGCCACACATATGTGAATTAGTTTACAACGTTGTGCTTTGCGTTTTTGTTCTTTTTTGGAAACTTGTTTCTGTGCTGTGGTGTGCGAGATATCACTTTTCAGTTTTCCTGCATTCTTAATTGAGCTAGCGACAAACATGTGATATAGTTTATAACGTGCTTTGTGTTTCTGTCTTTCGTTGGAAACTTGTTTCTGTGTTGTAGAGTTTGATATATCACTTTCCAGTTTTTGTGTCACCCTAACTGAGCGGGCGACAGGTATGTGAATTAGTTCATAACGTTGTGCTTTGCGTTTCTGTTATTTCTTTGGAAACTTTTTTCTGTGCAGTAGAGTGCGATATATCACTTTTCAATTTTCCTGTATTCCTAATTGAGCGAACTACACACATGTGATTTAGTTTACCATGTAGTGCTTTGCGTTTCAGTTCTTTTGTTTGAAACTTGTTTCTGTGCTGTAGAGTGTGATATCACTTTTCCTTTTTCCTGTTATCTAATTGAGCGGGAGACACATATGTGAATTAGTTTACAACGTTTTGCTTTGCCTTTCTGTTTTTTGATGGTAACTTGTTTCTGTGCTGTACAGTGCGAGATATCACTATTCAGTTCTCCTGTATTCCTAGTTGAGCAAGCGACACACATGTGAATTAGTTTACAACTTTGTGCATTGTGTTTCTGTTTTTTTGTTGGAAACTTGTTTCTGTGCCGTAGAGTGTGAGATATCACTTTTCAGTTTTCCTGTATTCCTAATTGAGCGAGTGACACACCTGTGATTTAGTTCTCTACGTAGTGCTTTGCATTTCTATTCTTTTGATGGTAATTTGTTTCTGTGCTGTAAGAGTGTGATATATCACTTTTCAGTTTTCCTGTTATCCTAATTGAGCGGGTGACACACATGTGATTTAGTTCATAACTTTGTGCTATGGTTTCAGTTCTTTTGTTGGAAACTTGTTTCTGTGCTGTATAGTGTGAGATTTCACTTTTCAGTTTTCCTGTATTCCTAATTGAGCGAGCGACACACATATGATTTTTTTCACAACGTGGTGCTTTGCGTTTCTGTTCTTTTGATGGTAACTTATTTCTCTACTATAGAGTGCAATATATCTACTTTTCACTGTTCCTGTTATCCTACTTGCACGGGCGACACGTATGTGAATTAGCTTACAGCTTTGTGCTTTCCATTTCTCTTCTTTTGTTGCAAACTTGTTTCTGTTCCGTATACTGAGAGATAGCACTTTTGAGTTTTCCTGTATTCATAATTGAGCAAGTGACACATATGTAATGTTTAAACATTGTGCTTTCCTTTCTGTTCCTTTGATGGTAACTTGTTTCTGTGCTGTAGAGTGTGATATATCACTTTTCAGTTTTCTTGTTATCCTAATTGAGCGGGTGACACGTATGTGAATTAGTTTACAATTTTGTGTTTTGCATTCCTGTTCTTACATTGAAAACTTGTTTTTGTGTTGTAGAGTACTCTATATCTATTTTCAGTTTTCCTGTTATCCTAACTGAGCGGGCGACACATATGTGAATTAGTTTACAATGTTGTGCTTTGTGTTTTCGTTCTTTCGTTTCAAACTTGATTCTGTGCAGTAAAGTGCGATATCACTTTTCAGTTTTCCTGTTATCGTAATTGAGCAGGCGACACATATGTTTATTAGTTTACAATGTTGTGCTTTGTGTTTTTGTTCTTTCGTTTCAAACTTGATTCTGTGTGGTAAAGTGCGATATCACTTTTCAGTTTTCCTGTATTCCTAATTGAGCGAGATACACACATGTGATTTAGTTCACAACGTAGTGCTTTGCGTTTCCGTTCTTTTGATGGTAACTTGTTTCTGTGCTATAGATTGCGATATATCACTTTCAGTTCTCCTGTATTCCTAATTGAGCAAGTGATACACATGTTAGTTAGTTTACAAATTTGTGCTTTGCGTTTCTGTTTTTTTGTTGGAAACTTGTTTCTGTGCCATAGAGTGCGTTATTTAGTTCATAACGTTGTGCTATGGTTTCAGTTCTTTTGTTGGAAACTTGTTTCTGTGCTGTATAGTGTGAGATATCACTTTTCAGTTTTCCTGTATTTCTAATTGAGC
>REGO01000259.1:2709568-2733608 GCA_010120015.1 Rhombomys opimus | reverse complement strand
TGTGAGATATCACTTTTCAGTTTTCCTGTATTTCTAATTGAGCGAGTGGCTCCAACATGTGATTTTCTTTCAAACATTGTGCGTTGTGTTTCTGTTCTTTTTTGTAAACTTGTTTCTGTGCTGTAGAATGCGATATATCACTTTTCATTTTTCCTGTATTCCTAATTCAGTGAGCGACAAACATGTGATTGAGTTTCAAACATTGTTTTTTGTGTTTCTGTTATTTTCTTGGAAACCCTTTTCTGTGCTGTAGAGTGCGATATATCACTTTTCAGTTTTCCTGTTACCCTAATTGAGCGGGTGACACGTATGTGAATTAGTTTACAACTCTGTGTTGTGCCTTTCTGTTCTTACATTGAAAACTGGTTTTTGTGCTTTTGAGAACTCTATATCTCTTTTCCGTTTTTCTGTTATCCTACCTGAGAGGGCGACACATATGTGAATTAGTTTAAAAAGTTTTGCTTTGTGTTTCTGTTCATTCATTGGAAACTTGTTTCTGTGCTGTACAGTGCGAGATATCACTTTTGAGTTTTCCTGTATTGCTAATTGAGCGGGCGACACGTATGTGAATTAGATTACAACTCTTTGCTTTGCCTTTCTGTTCTTTTGATGGTAATTTGTTTCTGTGCTGCAGAATGCGATATATCACTTTTCAGTTTTCCTGTATTCCTAATTTAGCGAGCGACACACATGTGATTTAGTTCACAAAGTAGTGCTTTGCTTTTTTTCTTTCATTGGAAACTTGTTTCTGTGCTGTACAGTGCGAGATATCACTTTTCAGTTTTCCTGTAATTGTATTTGAGCGGGCGACACACATGTGATTTAGTTTACAAAGTTGTGTTTTGCTTTTCTGTCTCTCCTTGGAAACTTTTTTTCTGTGCTGTATACAGCGAGATATCACTTTTCAGTTTTCCTGTATTCCTAATTGAGCGAGCTATACACATGTGATTTAGTTGACAACGTTGTGCTTTGCGTTTCTGTCTTTCGTTGGAAACTTGTTTCTGTCATGTAGAGTTCGATATATCACTTTTCAGTTTGCGTGTTATCCTAATTGAGCGGACGACATGTATGTGATTTAGTTTACAACGTTGTGCTTTGCATTTCTGTTCTTTCGTTGGAAACTTGTTTCTGTGCTGTACAGTGTGAGATATCACTTTTCAGTTTTTCTGTATTCCTAATTGAGCTAGTGACACACATGTGATTTAGTTTACAACATTGTCCTTTTCGTTTCTGTTCTTTTGATGGTAACTTGTTTCTGTGCTGTAGAGTTCGATATATCACTTTTCAGTTTTCCTGCTATCTTAATTGATCAGGCGACACGTATGTGAATTACTTTACAACGCATTGCTTTGTGTTTCTGTTCTTTCATTGGAAACTTGTTTCTGTGCTGTACAGTGTGAGATATCACTTTTCAGGTTTCCTGTATTCCTAATTGATCAAGCGACACACATGTGATTTAGTTCACAATGTAGTGCTTTGTGTTTCTGTTCCTTTGATGGTTCCTTGTTTCTGTGCTGTAGAGTGTGATATATCACTGGTAGGAGCCAGAGGGCAAGAAATGAGTGGGGAGGAGAAAGGGCAAGGAGAGCTTGGAGCAGAGCTGGAGGAGAGATCTGGTAACAAGGTGGAGAGATGGACTAGACGTAAGATATCACTAAAAGGAAGTATAATGTGGGAAATCTAAATGTTAGGAAACTATGATTGCTTGGAGGTTTGGGAGGGAGTAACTATTGCCCAGCACTGTGTTCAAGGTTAACTAAATAATCCCAGTCTCTGTGTGGTGATTTGATTATACAAATATTTAGGATTAAGAGCAAGCTTAAATAAAAGATAATCATTAGTAAATATGAATCACCACCACCAACAGTTAGCTTTGGTTTTGGGGTCAGGGTTAGGGATTACGGTTAGGATTCGGATTAGGTTAGTGTTAGGTTTAGGATTAAGGTTAGGGCTAGAGATTAGGTTTAGGGTTCGAGTTAGGGTGAGGCTTAGGGGTAAGGGTTAGGGGTTAGGGTTAAAATTATGGGTTATTGTTAGGCTTAGGGTAGGGGTTAAGGTTAGGTTAGGGGTAGGGTTAGATTAGGGTTAGGGTTAGGGCTAGGGTTAGGACTAAGACTAAGGTTAGGGTTAGGGCTAGGTTTAGGACTAGGGTTAGGGTTAGGTTTAGGGTTAGGACTCAGACTAGGGTTAGATTTGGGTTAGGGTTAGGGTCAGGGTTAGGATTAGGGTTAAGGTTTAGGTTAGGGCTAGGGTTAGGGTTAGGGCTAGGGCTAAGGTTAGGGTTAGGGCTAGTGTTAGGTCTAAGGCTAGGTTTAGCATTGTGCTAGTGCTAGGGTTAGGGTTAGGGCTAGGGTGTGGGTTGGGTTTAGTGTTAGGTTTAGGGTTAGGGTTAAGGCTAGGGCTAGGGTTAAGGTTAGGGCTAGGGTGTAGGCTAAGGCTAGGGTTAGGGTTAGGGCTAGGGCTATGATTAGAGTTAGAGCTAGGGTTAGGTCTAAGGCTAGTGTTAGGGTTAGGGTTAGTGCTAGGGCTAGGGCTAGGGCTAAGATTACTTTTAGGGCTAGGGTTAGGTCTAAGGCTAGGGTTAGGTTTAGGGTTAGGGTTAGGTTTAGGGCTAGGGCTAAGGTTACCATTAGGGCTAGGGTTAGGTCTAAGGCTAGGTTTAGGGTTAGGGCTAGGGCTAGTGTTAGGCTTAGGGCTAGGGTTAGGTTTAGGTTTAGGTTTAGGGCTGGGACTAACGTTAAGTTTTGGGGTAGTGTTAGGTCTAAGGCGAAGGTTATGTATAGGGCTAGCGCTAAGGTTAGGGTTAGGGCTAAAGTTCGGTCAAAGGCTTGGGTCATGTTTAGGGCTAGGTTTAGGGTTTGGCCTAGGGTTAGGGTTAATGTAAGTGGTTGGGCTAGGGTTAGGTTTAAGGTTAAGGCTAGTGCTAGGGTTAGGGGTAGGGCTAGGGTTAGGGCCAAGGCTAAGGTTAGGGTTAGGGCTTGGGCTAGGGGTGTGAGCTATGGCTATGGCTAGGGTTATGTCTAGGGTTAGGTTTAGGTTTAAGGCTAGTGTCAGCGTTAGGACGTTAGGATTAGGGTTAGGGTTAGGGTTAAGGCTAGTGTCAGGTTTAGGATTAGAGTTAGGGTTAGGGTTAGAGTTAGGGCTAGGTCTAGGGCTAGGGGTAACGCTATGTCTAGGGTTATGGTTAGGGATAGTGCTAGTATTAGGGATAGGGTTATTATGGTTAGGGCTAAGTCTAGGGTTAGGGTCAGGGCTACGTCTAGTTTTAGGGTTAGGGTTAGGGTTTGGGCTAGGGTTAGGGCTAAGTCTAAGGCTAAAGTTAGGGTTAGGTCTAAGGTTAGTGTTAGGGTTAAGGTTAGTTTTAGTGTTAGGTTTAGGGCTAAGTCTAGGGTTAAGGTTAGGTCTTTGGTGTAGGCTAAGGTTGGGATAGGGTTAGGGCTAGAGCTAGGGTTATGTTTAGGGCTAGGGTTAGGTTTAAGGCTAGGGCCAGGGCTGGGGCTAGCTTAAGGGTTAGGGCTAGTGTTAGGTCTAAAACTAGGGTTGGGGTTAGTGCTAGGTTTAGGTTTAGAGCTAGGGTTAGGGATAAGGCTAAGTCTAAGGTTAGGGTTAAGGCTAGGTTTAGGGAAAGTGTTAGGGTTAGGATTAGGGCTAGGGTTAGGGTTAGGTTTATGGCGAGAGTTATCATTAGGGGTAGGGTAAGGGTTAAGGTAATGGGTCAGGCTAGGGTTAGGGTTAGGGTTAGGACTAAGGCTAGGGCCTGGGTCAGGATTAGGGCTAGGGTTCTGGTTATGTTTAGAGCTAGGTTTAGGGTTAGGTCTAGGACTATGGTTAGGGTTAGAAATAGGGTTAGGGTAAGGGATTGGGCCAGGTTTAGGACTAGGGGTAGGGTTAGGTTTTGTTTTAGGGCTAGGTTTAGGGTTAGGGCTAGGACTAAGGTTAGGGTTAGGGCTAGGGTTAGGTCTAAGGCTAGGGTTACGTTTAGGGCTAGGGCTAGGGTTAGGGTTAGGGCTAGTGCTAGCGTTAGGGCTAAGGTTAGTCTTAGGGCTAGGGTTAGGTTTAAGGCTAGGGTTCGTGTTAGGGTTACTGCTAGGGTTAGACTTATGTCTAGGTTAGGGTTAGGGTTAGGTTAGGTTTAATGTTAGGGCTAGGGCTAGGGTTAAGTTTAGGACTAGGGTGTGGGCTAAGGCTAGG
Organism: Rhombomys opimus; assembly: GCA_010120015.1. NCBI lineage: Eukaryota > Metazoa > Chordata > Mammalia > Rodentia > Muridae > Rhombomys > Rhombomys opimus. The sequence goes on along the minus strand of REGO01000259.1, from coordinate 2,729,417 downwards.
GTAAGGGTTAGGGTTAGGGCTAGCGCTATTTTTATGGTTAGGCGTAGGATTAGTTTTACATTAGGAATAGGGGTAGAGCTTCGGTCAGGGTAAGAGCTAGGGTTCGAGTTAGGGTTACAGTTAGGTTTAGGGCTAGGTCTAGGGCTAGGGTTAAGGTTAGGGATAGGTGTGGGCTATGGCTCGAAGTAGGGTTATGGCTAGGGCTAGGGTTAGGGTTATTGCTAGGGTTAGGGCTAGGGTTAGGGTTAGGACTAGGGGTAGGGTTAAGGTAAGGGGTCGGGCTTGGGTTACGGTTAGGGTTAGTGCTAGGTTTAGGTTTAGGATTAGGGCTGGGGTTAGGGTAAGGCCTAAGTTTAGGGTTACGGCTAGGGTTAGGTCTAAAACTAGGGTTAGGGTTAGGCATAGGGTTAGGGTTAAGGTAAGGTGTTGCGGTAGGGTTACATTTAGGGTTAGGGCTAGGATTAGGGTTAGGGTTATGGTTGGGGTTAGGGCTAGGGCTAGGTTTAGGTTTAGTGTTAGGGTTAGGGTCAAGGTTAGGGTTAGGGTTAGGGCTAGGGTTAGGGTTAGGGCTAGATCTAAGGTTATTGTTAGGGCTTGGGTTAGGGTTAGGTTTAGGGTTAGGGTTAGGGCTATAGCTAGGTTTAAGATTAGGACTAGGGTGTGGTCTAAGGCTAGGGTTAGGGTTAGGGCTAAGGCTAGGGTTAAGGTTAGGCCTAGGGTTTGGGCTAAGGCTAGGTTTAGGGTTAGGTCTTGGGCTAGTGTTAGGGTTAGGGTTAGCGCTAGGGCTAGGGTTAGGTCTAAGGCTAGGGTTAGGGTTAGGGATTGGGCTAGGATTAGGGCTAGGGTCAGGGTTATGGATAGGCTTAAGGATAGAGTTAGGGTTACGGTTAGGGCTAGGGTTAGCGTTAGGCCTAGGTCCAGGGCTAGGTTTAGGTTTGTGTTAGGGTTAGGGCTAAGGCTAAGGTTAGGTTTATGGATAGGTTTAGGTTTAGGGTTAGGGTTATGTTTAGGGTTAGGTTTAGGGTTAGGGTTAGGTTTAGGGCTAGGGCTAGGGCTAGGGCTTGGGTTAGTTTTATGGCTCGGGTTAGGTCTAAGGCTAGGGTTAGGGTTAGGGCTAGTTCTAAGATTAGAGCTAGGGTCACGGTTATGGCTAGGTTTAGGACTAGGTTTAGGGTTAGGTCTAGGCCTAGGCCTAGGGTTAGGGTTAGGGCTAGGGTTAGGGATAGGGTTAGGGTTAGGGTTAGGGTTAGGTTTAGGGTTAGGGTGAGGGTTAGGATTAGGGTTAGGGATAGGTTTATGTTTACGGTTAGGGTTAGGGTTAGGTTTAGGTTTAGGGTTAAGTTTAGGACTAGCCCTAGGGCTTGTGTTAGTTTTATGGTTAGGGTTAGGTCTAAGGCTAGGTTTATGGTTAGGGCTAGGGATAGGGTTAGGGTTAGGGTTAGGGTTAAGGTTAGGGTTAGGGTTAGGGTTAGGGCTAGGGTTAGGTTAGGGTTAGGTTTTGGTTTTGGTCTAGGCCTAGTGTTAGGTTTAGAGTTAGGGTTAGAGTCAGAGTTAGTGTTAGGTTTAGGGCTAGATTAGGGTAAGGGTTAGGGCTAAGGATAGGGTTGGGGCTAGTGTTAGGTCTAAGGCTAGGGTTAGTTTAGGGCTAGGGCTAGGTTTCGGGTTAGGGTTAGGCCTAGGGTTAGAGTTAAGATAAGGAGATGGGCTAGGGTTAGGGTCTAGGGCTAGGGCTAGGGTTACGGTTAGGGTCATTTTGGGGGTTAGGGCTAAGGCTAGGGATAGGTTTAGTGTTATAGTTAGGGTCAAAGTTAGGGTTAGGGTTAGGGCTAGGGTTAGGGTTAGGGCTAGGACTAAAGTTAGGGTTAGGGCTAGGGTTGCGGTTAGCTTTAGGGTCAGGGTTAGGGCTAAGGCCTGGTTTAAGATTAGGGCTATGGTGTGGTATAAGGCTAGGGTTAGTGTTATGGCTAGGGCTTGGGTTAAGGTTTGGGATAGGTGTGGGCTATGGCTAGAAGTAGGGTTATGGCTATGGCTAGGGCTAGGGTTAAGGTTAGGACTAGGGGTAGGGTTAAGGTAAGGGGTCGGGCTTGGGTTATGGTTAGGGTTAGTGCTAGGGTTAGGGTTAGGTTTAGGGTTAGGGCTAGGGCTAGGTTTAGGTTTAGGGTTAGGGCTAGGGATTGGTTTAAGGCTAGGGTTAGGTCTAAGGCTAGGGTTAGCGCAAGTGCTAGGGTTAGTGTTAGGATGAGGGATAGGGCTAGGGTTAGGCTTATTGTTAGGGTTAGGGTTAGGGTAAGGGTTAGGGCTAGGGCTAAGGTTAGGGCTAGGGTGTGGGCTAAGGCTAGGGTAAGGGTTAGGGTTAGGGCGAGTGCTATTTTTAGGGTTAGGCCTAGCATTAGGGTTAGTTTTAGGAATAGGGTTAGTGCTAAGGCTAGGGTTAGGGTTAGGTTTAGGGTTAGGATTAGGGCTAGGGTTAGGGTTAGGGTTATGATTAGGGCTAGGGTTAGGGTTAGGGTTAGGGCAGTGCTAGGTTTAGGGTTAGAGCCAGGGTTAGGGCAGTGCTAGGTCAGGGTTAGAGCTAGGGTTTGATTTAAGTTGACAGTTAGGTTTAGGGTTAGGTCTAGGTCTAGGTTTAGGGTTAGGGCTAGTGTTAGGGTTAGGGTTAGGGTTAGGGTTAGGGTTAGGGTTAGGGTTAGGGTTAGCGATACCGTTAGGGTTAGGGATAGGGATAGGGTTAACCTTAGCATTAGGTCTTGGGCTAGGGCTAGTGTATGGATTAGGGTTATGGTTAGGGCTAGGGTCAGGGCTAAGGCTAAGTTTAGGGTTAGGGTTGGGGTTAGGGCTAAGGCTAAGGTTAGGGTTAGCGTTAGGGTTAGGGTTTGGTTTAGGGTTAGGTTTAGGGCTAGGGCTAGGGTGAGGGCTAGGGCTAGGTCTAGGGCTAGGGCTAGGGCTAGGGTTAGTTTTACGGCTAGGGTTAGGTCTAAGGCGAGGATTATGGTTAGGGCTACTGATAGGGTTAGGTTTAGGGTTAGGGTTAGGGTTAGGGTTAGGGCTAAGGCTAAGGTTAGTGTTAGAGCTAGGGTTAGGGTTAGGTTTAGGGTTAGGTTTAGGGCTAGGTCTAGGGTAAAGGCTAGGGCTAGGGCTAGGGTTAGGTCTAAGGCTAGGGTTAGGGTTAGGGCTAGGTCTAAGATTAGAGCTAGGGTCACGGTTATGGCTAGGCTTAGGGCTAGGGTTAGGGTTACGTCTAGAGCTAAGGCTAGGGTTCGGTTTAGGGTTAAGGCTAAGGCTAAGGCTAAGGTTAGGGTTAGGGCTAGGTTTAGGACTAGGGTTAGGGTTAGGGTTAGGGTTAGGGTTACGATTAGGGCTAGATTAGGGTTTTGGCTAGCATTAGGGTTAGGACTATGGATAGCGCTAAGACCAGGTTTAAGGTTAGGTCTTGGTTTAGGGCTAGGGTTAGAATTAGGTTTATGGTTATGGTTACCGTTAGGTTTAGGGTTACGGTTAGGGCTAGGGTTACGCTTAGGCTTAGGGCTAGGTTCAGGCTTTGATTTCAGTTTAGGGCTTGGATTAGGATTAAGGTTTGTGTTAGGGCTAGGACTAGGGTTAGGTTTAGGTTAGGGTTAGGGCTAGGGTTTGGTCTAAGGGTAAGGTTAGGGCTAGGGCTTGGATTAGGGTTAGGGTTACTCTTAGGGTTAGGGTTAAGGTAAGATGTCTCACTAGAGTTAGGCTTAGGTTTAGGGCTAGGGTTAGGGTTAGGGTTATTTCTATAACTAGAGTTAGGTTTAGCGCTAGGGCGAGGTCTAGAGTCTGGATTAGGGTTAGGGTTAGGGTTAGTTTTAGGACTAGGGTTAGGGTTAGGTTTAGGGCTACGGTTAAGTTTAGGGGTAGGGTTAAGGTTGGGGCTAGGGTTAGGGCTAGGTTTAGGGTTAGGACTAAGGCTAGGGTTAGGGTTACGGCTAGGTCTAGGTTTAGGGTTAGCATTAGGTCTACTGCTAGGGCTAGGGCTAGCATTAGGGTTAGGGTTAGGGTTAGGGTTAGGGTTAGGTCAGGGTTAGGGTTAGGGTTAGGGCTAGGGTTAGGGCTAGTGTTCGGGTTAGTTTTAGGGTTAGGGTAAGGCTAGAGTTAGGGTTAGTGCTAAGGCTAGGGTTAGGGTTAGGGCTATTTCTAGGGTTAGGGTTAGCTTTATGTCTCTGGCTAGGTCTTGGTTTAGGGTTAAGTTTAGGGTTAGGGTTTGGGCTAGGGTTAGGGCTAGGGCTTAGGTTAAGATTAGGGTTGGGTTAGGGCTAGGGTTAGGCTTAGGTTTAGGGTTAGTGTGAGCGTTAGGGTTAGGTCTTGGGCTAGATTTAGGGTTAAGTCTAGTGTTAGATTTAGGTTTAGGGTTAGGGTTAGGGTTAGGGTTAGGGTTAGGATTAGGGTTAGGGTTAGGGTTAGGGTTAGGAACTGGTTTAGGCCTAGTGTTAGGATTAATGTTCGGGGTCAGGCTAGGGTTAGGGTTAGGGTTAAGGTTAGGGCTAGGGTTAGGGTTAGGGTTAGGGTTAGGGCTAGGGTTAGGGTTAGGTTAGTGCTAGGTTTAGGGTTAGGTTTAGGGTTAGGGTTAGTGCTAGGTTTAGGTTTAGGATTAGGGCTGGGGTTAGGGTAAGGGCTAAGTTTAGCGTTAGGTCTAAAACTAGGGTTAGGTCTAAAACTAGGGTCAGGGATAGGCACAGGGTTAGGGTTAAGGTAAGGTGTTGGGGTAGGTTTACAGTTAGGGTTAGGGCTAGGGTTAGGGTTAGGGCTCGGGCTAAGGTTAGGTTTAGGAATACGTTTAGGTTTAGTGTTAGGGTTAGGTTTAGGGTTAGGGTTATGTTTAGGTTTAGGGTTAGGTTTAGGGCTAGGGCTAGGGCTAGGGCTAGGGCTAGGGCTAGGGCTTGGGTTAGTTTCATGGCTAGGGTTAGGTCTAAGGCGAGGATTATGGTTAGGGCTAGGGATAGGGTTAGGTTTAGGGTTAGGGTTAGGGTTAGGGTTAGGGTTAGGGCTAGGGTTTGGGTTAGGGTTAGGGTTGGGGTTTGGTCTAGGCCTAGTGTTAGGTTTAGAGTTAGGGTTAGAGTCAGGGTTAGGGTTAGTGTCAGGTTTAGGGCTAGGGTTAGGGTTAGTGCTAGGTCTAAGGTTAGGGTTGGGGCTAGGGTTAGGTCTAAGGCTAGGGTTAGTTTAGGGGTAGGGCTAGGTTTCAGGTTAGGGTTAGGCCTAGGGTTAGGCTTAAGGTAAGGAGTTGGGCTATGGTTAGGGTTAGGGTTAGGGCTAGGGTTAGGGTTACGGTTAGGGTTATTTTTGGGGTTAGGGCTACGGGTGGGGTTAGGTTTAGTGTTAGGGCTAGTGTCAAGGTTAGGGTTAGGGTTAAGGCTCTGGTTAGGTTTAGGGCTAGGGCTAAGGTTAGGGTTAGGGCTAGGGTTACGGTTAGCTTCATGGTCAGGGTTAGGGCTAAGGCTAGGCTTAAGATTACTGCTAGTGTGTGGTCTAAGGCTAAGGTTAGGGCTAGGGCTCGGGCTAGGGTCAAGGTTAGGGCTAGGGTGGGGGCTAAGGGTAGGGTTAGGGTTTGGGCTAGGGCTTGTGTTAGGATTAGGGTTAGGGCTAGGGCTAGTTTTAGGGCTAGGGTCAGGGTTAGGGTTAGGGCTAAGGGTTTGGTTAGGTCTAGGTCTAGGGCTAGGGCTAGGGTTAGGGTTGGCGTTAGAGTTAGGGCTAAGGCTAAGGTTAGGGTCAGGGCTAGGTTTAGGACTAGGTTTAGGGTTAGGTTTTGGTTTAGGGTTAGGGTTAGGTTTAGGGTTAGGACTAGCGATAGGGCTAAGGCTAGGGTTAGGGCTAGGGCAAGGGTTACTGTTAGGGTTAGTGTAGGTTTAGGCTTAGGCTTAGAATTAAGGTTAGGGCTAGGTTTAGGATTAGGGGCTGGATTAGGGTTAGTGTTAGAGCTAGGGCTAAGGTTAGGTTTAGGTTTAGGGGTAGGGTTAGGGTTAGGGTTAGGTCATAGGCTAGGGTTAGGGTTAGGGCTTGTGTTAGGGTTAGGGCTAGGGATAGGCTTAGGGTTAGAGGTAGGGTTAGGGTTAGGGATAAGGCTAGGTTTAGCATTAGCGTTAGGTCTTGCGCTAGAGCTAGGGTTAGGGCTAGGGTTAGGGCTAAGGGTAAGGTTAGGGTTAGGGTTAGAGTTAGTTCTAAGTGTAAGGTTAGGGTTAGGGTTAGTGTTAAGTTTAGGTTTAGGGTTAGGGTTAGGGCTTGGGTTTGGGTTAGGTTTAGAGCTAGGGTTAGGTCTAACGCTAGGATTATGGTTAGGGCTAGGGTTAGGGTTAGGTTTAGGGTTAGAGTTGGGGTTAGGGCTAGGGTTAGGGTTGGGGTTTGGGCTAGGCCTTGGGTTAGGTTTAGAGTTAGGGTTAGAGTCCGGGTTAGGGTGAGGGTTAGGTTTAGAGTTAGGACTAGGTTTATTGATAGGCTAAGGTTTAGTTTAGGGTTAAGGCTAGGTTTAGGTTTAGGGTTAGGTTTTAGGTTTTGGGTTGGGTTAGGGTTAGGACTAGCAATAGGGCTAAGGCTAGGGTTAGGGCTAGGGCTAGGTTTAGGTTTAGTTTTAGGGTTAGGGTCAATGTTAGGGTTAGGGTTAGGGCTTCGGTTAGGGTTAGTTTTAGGTTTAGGGTTAGGGCTAAGGCTAGGGTTAAGATTAGCTCTAGGTTGTGTTCTAATGCTAGGGTTAGGGTTAGGGATGGGGCTAGTGTTAGCGTTAGGGTTAGGGCTAGGTCTAGGGTTAGAGTTAGGGCTAGGGCTTGGGTTAGGTCTAAGGCTAGGGTTAGGGTTAGGGCTAGGGCTAGGATTAGGTCTAGGGTCAGGGTTATGGCTAGGCTTAGGGATAGGGTTAGGGTTAGGGTTAGGGCTAGGGTTAGCCTTAGGTCTATGTCTAGGGCTAGGTTAAGGGTTGATGTTATTGTTAGGGCTAAGGCTAAGTTTAGTTTTAGGGCTAAGTTTAGGGTTGGGGTTAGGGTTAAGGTCAGGTTTAGGGTTAGGGTTAGGTTTAGGTTTAGGTTTAGGGTTAGGTTTAGGGCTATGGCTAGGGCTTGGTTTAGGTTTAGGGCTAGGGTTAGGTCTACGGCTAGGATTATGGTTAGGCCTAGGGCTAGGGTTAGGTTTAGGGCTAGGGCTAGGGTCAGGTTTAGGGTTAGGGTTAGGGTTTAGTGTTAGGGTTAGGGCTAGGGTTATGGTTAGGGCTAGGGCTAAGGTTAGGGTTGAGGCTATGGTTAGGTCTAAGGCTTGGTTTAGGTTTAGGGCTAGGGCTAGGTTTGGGTTAGGGTTAGGCCTAGGGTTAAGGTTAAGGAAAGGAATTGGGCTAGGGTTAGGGTTAGGGTTAGCGCTAGGTTTAGGGTTATGGTTAGTGTTATTTTTAGTGTTAGGGCTAAGGCTAGGGTTAGGTTTAGTGTTATGGTTAGGGTCAAGTTTAGGGTTAGGTTTAGGGCTAGTGTTAGGGTTAGGGCTAGGGCTAAGGTTAGGGTTAGGCTCAGAGTTACGGTTATCTTTAGGGTTAGGGTTAGGCCTAACGCTAGGGTTAAGATTAGGGCTAGGGTGTGGTCTAAGTCTAGGGTTAGGGTTAGGGCTAGGGTTAGGGTTAGGGATAGGGCTAGGGTTAGCATTAGCATTAGGTCTTAGGCTAGAGCTATGTTAGGTCTAGGTTTAGGGCTAAGGGTAAGGTTAGGGTTAGGGTTAGGGTTAGGGCTACGTGTAAGGTTAGGGTAAGTGTTAGGTTTAGGTTTAGTGTTAGTGTTAGGGCTAGGGCTTAGGTTAGGTTTAGAGCTAGGGTTAGGTCTAAGGCTAGGATTATGGTTAGTGCTAGGTTTAGGGTTAGGTTTAGGGTTAGGCTTAGGGTTAGGACTAGGGTTAGGGTTGGAGTTTTGGCTAGGCCTTGGGTTAGGTTTAGAGTTAGAGTTAGAGTCAGGGTTAGGGTGAGGGTTAGGTTTAGAGTTAGGACTAGGTTTAGGGTTAGGGCTAGGGCTAAGGTTAGGGTTTGGGCTAGGGTTAGGTCTAAGGTTAGGGTTAGGTGTAAGGCTGGGGTTAGGTTAGGGCTACGGCTAGAATTAGGGCTAGGGTCAGGGTTACAGCTAGGCTTAGGGCTAGGGTCAGGGATAGGGTTAGGGCTAATGTTAGGGTTAGGTCTAGGTCTAAGGCTAGGGTTCGGTTTGGGGTTAATGTTAGGGCTAAGGCTAAGGTTAGGGTTAGGCCTAGGTTTAGGTGTTGGGTTAGGTTTAGGTTTAGTGTTAGGGTTACGGTTATGGCTAGGGTTAGGTTTAGGGCTAGGTTTAGGGTTAGGACTTGCAATAGGGCTAAGGCTAGTGTTAAGGCTAGGGCTAGGGTTAGGTCTAAGGCTAGGTTTAGGGTTAGGTCTAGGGTTAATGTTAAGGGTAGGGTTAGAGTTAGGGCTAGGGCTAAGGTTAGGGTTAGGGCTAGTTTTAGGGTTAGGTTTAGGGTTAGGGTTAGGGCTGGGACTAGTGTTATTGTTAGGTTTAGGGCTAGGGCTAGGGTTAGGTTTATGGCTAGGGTTAGGTCTAAGGCTAGGGTTAGGGTTAGGGCTAGGGCTAGGATTAGGGCTAGGGTCAGGGTTATGGCTAGGCATAGGGATAGGGTTAGGGTTAGGGCTAGGGTTAGGTTTAAGGCTAGGGCTAAGGTTAGGGTTGGTCTAGTTTTAGGTCTAAGGCTGAGGTTAGGTTTAGGGCTAGGGCTAGGTTTACGGTTAGGGTTAGGGCTAGGGTTAGAGTGAAGGAAAGGAGTTGGGCTAGGGTTAGGGTTACGGTTAGGGCTATGGTTAGGGTTACGGTTAGGGTTATTTTTGGGGTTAGGTCTACGGCTAGGGTTAGGTTTAGTGTTAGAGTTAGGGTCAAGGTTAGGGTTAGGGGTAGTGTTAGGGTTAGGGCTAGGGCTAGGGTTAGGGCTATGGCGATGTTTAGGTCTAAGGCTAGGGTTAGGGTTAGGGCTAGGGCTAAAATTAGGGCTAGGTTCAGGGTTATGGCTATGCTTAGGGCTAGTGTCACGTTTAGGTTTAGGGCTAAGGTTAGGTTTAGGTCTAGGTCTAGGGCTAAGGTTAGGTTTAGGTCTAGGTCTAGGGCTAAGGTTAGGGTTAAGATTAGGGCTAGGGTGTGGTCTAAGGCTAGGTTTAGGGTTAGGGCTGGGGCTAGAGTTAGGGTTAGGGTTAGGTCTACGGCTAGGGTTAGGGCTATGGCTAGGGTTAGGTCTTCGGCTAGGGTTAGGGTTAGGGCTTGTGTTAAGGTTAGGGATAGGGATAGAGTTAGGGTTAGATCTAGGGTTAGGGTTAGGGATAGGGCTAGGGTTAGCATTAGCATTAGGTGTTTGGCTAGAGCTAGGGTTCGGGCTAAGGGTAAGGTTAGGGTTAGGGTTAGGGTTAGGGCTAAGCGTAAGGTTAGATTTAGGGTTAGTGTTAGGTTTAGGTTTAGGGTTAGGGCTAGGGCTTGGGTTAGATTTAGAGCTAGGGTTAGGTCTAATGCTAGGAGTATGGTTTTGGCTAGGGTTAGGGTTAGGTTTAGAGTTAGGGTTGGGGTTAGGTCTAGGGTTAGGATTGGGGTTTGGACTAGGCCTAGGGTTAGGTTTAGCGTTAGGGTTAGAGTCCGGGTTAGGGTGAGGTTTATGTTTAGAGTTAGGGCTAGGTTTAGGGTTAGGGCTAAGGTTAAGGTTAGGTTTGGGGCTAGGGTTACGTCTAAGGCTAGTGTTAGGTTTAGGGATAGGGCTAGGTTTACGGTTAGGGTTAGCGCTAAGGCTACGGCTAAGGTTAGGTTTTGGGCTAGCGTTAGGTCTAAGGCTAGGGTTACCAGATGTCTAGGGCTAGATTTATGGTTATGTCTAGGGTTAGGGTTAGGGTTAGGTTTAGGTTTAGGGTTAGGGTTAGGTTTAGGGCTAGGGCTAGGATTAGGGTTAGACCTAGGGTTAGGGTTAAGGTAAGGTTTTGGGTTAGTGTTAGGGTAATGGTTAGGGTTAAGGTTAGGCGTTAGGGTTCGGGTTATGTTTAGGGTTAGGTTTAGGGTTAGGTTTAGGGCTGGGGTGGGCTAGGGCTAGGGTTAGGTTTAGAGTTAATGTTAGGGTCAGGTTTAGTTTTAGGGTTAGGGCTAGGGTTAGGTTTAGGTTAGGGTTAGGGCTAGTATTAGTGCTAGGATTACGGTTAGGCCTAGTGTTAGTGTTAAGGTAAGGTGTCGGGCTAGGGTTAGGGTTAGGTTTAGAGCTAGGCTTAGGGTTAGGGTTAGGGTTGGGGTTTGGGCTAGGGCTAGGTTTAGGTGTATTGTTAGGGTTAGGGTAAGGGCTAGGGTTAGGTTTAGGTTTAGGGTGAGCCTAGGGCTAGAGCTAAGGTTAGGGTTAGGGCTAGGTTTAGGGTTCAATTCAGGTTGGGGCTAAGTTTAGGATTAGGGTTAGTGTTAGGTTTAGGGCTAGGGCTAGGGTTAGGTTTAGGGTTAGGGTTAGGGTTAGGGCTAGGGTCAGGGTTAGGGTTAGGGTTAGTGTTAGGGTTAGGGTTAGTGTTAGGGCTAGGGCTTGGGTTAGGTCTAAGGCTAGGTTTAGGGCTAGGGCTAGGTTTAGGGTTAGGTCAAGGGTTACGTCTAAAACTAGGGTTTGGGTTAGGGTTAGGGCTAGGTTTAGGCTTAGTTCTAGGTCTAGGGCTAGGGCTAGGGGTAGGTTAGGGCTAGCGTTAGGTCTAAAACTAGGGTTAGGGTTAGGGCAAGGTTTATGTTTATGGCTATGGTTAGGTCTAAGTCTAAGTCTAAGGTTAGGTTTAGGGCTAAGTTTAGGCCTATGGTTAGAGTTAGGGTTAGGTTTTGGGTTAGGGATAGGGTTTGGGTTAGAGTTAGGGTTAGGGTTAGGGCTAGAGTTAGGTTTAAAGTTACGGTTAGGTTTAGGGCTAGGGTTAAGGTTAGGGAAAGGGTTATGTTTATGGTTAGAGTTAGGTTTAGGGTTAGGGTTAAGGTTGGGGTTTGGGCTAGGTTTAGGTCTAAGGCTATGGTTAGGGTTAGGATGAGGGCTAGGGCTATGTTTAGGTGTATTGTTAGAGTTAGGGTCAGGATTAGGGTTAGGGCTAGGGTAAGGTTTAGGGCTAGGGCTAAGTTTATGGTTATTGCTAGGGTTAGGTCTAAGGCTAGGGTTCGGGTTAGGCCTAGGGCTTGGGTTAGAGTTATGTCTACGGTTAGGGTTAGGTTAGTTTTAGGTTTAGGCTCAGGGCTAGGGCTAGGGTTAAGGTTAGGTTTAGGGCTAGGGCTAGGGCTAGGGCTAGGGCTAGGGCTAGGGCTAGGGCTAGGGATAGGGTTAGGTTTAGGGTTAGGGTTAGGGATAGGGTTAGGTTTAGATTTAGGGATAGGGTTAGGGCTAGGGTTAGGGTTATGGTTATGTCTAGGTTTAGGGTTAGGGTTATGGTTAGGATTAGGGCTAGTGTCAGGGTTAGGGCTAGGTTTAGGGTTAGTATTATTGTTAGGGTTAGGTTTAGGGCTAGTGTTAGGTTTAGGTCTAGGACTAGTGTTAAGGTTAAAGCTAGGGTTAGGGTTAGGTTTAGGTTTAGGGTTAGGGTTAGCGTAATGCTAGGGTTAAGTTTAGGGCTAGGGTGTGGGCTAAGGCTAAGGTTAGCGTCAGGGCTAGGGCTAGGGTTTCGTTTAGGGTTAGTGTTAAGGCTAGGGCTAGGGTTAGGTTTAGGGCTAGTGTTAGGTCTAAGGCTAGGGTTAGGGTTAGGGCTAGGGCTAGGGTTAGGGTTAGGATGAGGGCTAGATCTATGGTTAGGTTTATTGTTATTGTTAGGGTCGGGGTAGGGTTAGGTTTAGGGTTGGGGCTAGGGTAAGGGTTAGGTCTAGGGCTAGGGTTAAGTTTAGGGCTAGGGCTAGGGTTAGGGTTAGCGCTAGGGCTAGAGTTAGGGTTAGGGCTAGGGCTACGGCTCGGGGAAGGGTTAGGGATAGGGTTCGGGGTTAGGTTTAGGGTTTTGTTTAGGTCTAGGAATAGGGTTAGGTTCAGGGGTAGGGATAGGGTTAAGGCCAGGGCTAAGTTTAGGGAGAGGGCTAGGGTTAGGTCTAAGGCTAGTGTTAGGGCTAGGGCAAGGGCTAGGGCTAGGTTTAGGGCTAGGGTCAGGTTTACGGCTAAGGTTAGGGTTAGTATTAGGTTTAGGGTTATGGTTAGGGCTAGTGTTAGGTTTAGGTCTAGGGCTAGTGTTAAGGTTAAGGCTATTTTTAGGGTTATGGCTAGGGTTAGGGTTAGGGTTAGGGTTAGGGTTAGGGCTAAGGTTTAGGTTAGGTTTAGGGTGAGGGTTAGGTCTAAGGCTAGGGTTAGGGTTAGGGCTAGTGCTAGGGTTAGGGTTAGGGTTAGGGTCAGGTTTAGGGTTAGGGTTAGGGCTAGCGTTCGGGTTAGGGCTAGGGCTAGGATTAGAGTTAGAGCTAGTGTCAGGTCTAAGGCTAGTGTTAGGGTTAGGGCTAGGGCTAGGGCTACTCCTTCTCTCACAGTTAGGGCTAGGGTTCCGGTTAGGTTTAGGGTTAGGTTTAGGTTTAGTGCTAGTGTTAAGGTTAGGGGTATGGATAGGGTTAGGGTTAGGGATAGGGCTAGGGTTAGGTTTAGGATGAGGGCTATGGCTGGGGTTAGCTTTATTGTTAGGGTTAGGATCAGTTTTAGGGTTAGGGTTAAGGTTAGGGCTAAGGTTAGGTTTAGGGCTAGGGTTAAGGTTATCGTCATTGAGCGGGCAACAAGTATGTGAATTAGTTTACAACATAGTGCTTTGCATTTCAGTTCTTTTTTTGGAAACTTGTTTCTGTGCCTTACAGTGTGATATATCACTTTTCAGTTTTCATGTATTACTAATTCAGTGAGTGACACATATGTAATTTAGTTTACAATGTACTGCTTTGCCATTCTCTTCTTTCGATGGTAACTTTTTTCTGTGCTGTAGAGTGCAATATATCACTTTTCAGTTTTCCTGTTATCCTAATTGAGCGGGTGACACGTATGTGAATTAAATTACAATGTTTTGCTTTGCATTTCTGTTCTTACCTTGGAAACTTGTTTCTGTGCTGTACAGTTCGTGATATCACTTTTCAGTTTTCGTGAATTCCTAATAGAGCCGGTGACTCGTATGTGAATTAGTTTATAACGTTGTGCTTTGCCGTTCTGTTCTTTCGTTGGAAATTTGTTTCTGTGCTGTACACAGCGAGATATCACTTTTCAGTTTTCGTGAATTCCTAATAGAGCGGGCAACACACATGTGATTTAGTGTATAACGTAGTGCTTTGCGTTTCTCTTCTTTTGTTGGAAACTTATTTCTGTGCCATATAGTGTGAGATATCACTTTTCAGTTTTCCTGTATTCCTAATTGACCGAGCGGCACACATGTGATTTAGTTTCAAACATTGTGCTTTGTGTTTCTGTTCTGTTTTTGGAAACTTGTTTCTGTGCTGTAGAGTGCGATATTTCACTTTTCACCACCACCACCAGTTAACTTTGAGCTTTGGGTTAGGGTTAGGATTAGGGATTAGGATTAGAGTTAGGATTAGGTTAGTGTTAGGTTTAGGATTAAGGTTAGGGCTAGAGGTTAGGTTTGGGTTCGTGTTAGGGTGAGGCTTAGGGGTGAGGGTTAGGGGTTAGGGTCAAAATTAGGGGTTATTGTTAGGCTTAGGTTTAGGGGTTAAGGTTAGGTTAGGGGTAGGGTTAGATTAGCGTTACGGTTAGGGCTAGGGTTACGACTAAGTCTAAGGTTAGGGTTAGGACTACGTTTAGGGCTAGGGTTAGGGTTAGGTTTAGTGTTAGGGTTAGGGTTAGGATTAAGGTTAGATTTAGGGTTAGGTTTGGGGCTAGGGTTAGGGTTAGGGTTAGTGTTTGTGTTAGGGCTCAGACTAGGATTAGGGTTATTATAAGGGCTAGGGTTAGGGTTAGGGCTATGTCCAGGGTTATGGTTTAGGGGTAGGGCTATGTTTAGGGTTAGGGTTAGGGTTAGGGCTAAGGCTAGGGCTAGGGTTAGGGGTAGGGCTATGTCTAGGGTTAGGGTTAGGGTTAGGGCTAGCGCTAGGGCTAGGTATAGGCCTAAAGTTAGGGTTAGGGCTAAGGCTACGGCTAAGGTTAGGGTTAGAGCTAGAGTTAGGTCTAAGACTAGGTTTCAGGTTAGGGCTAGGGCTAGGGTTAAGATTAGGTCTAGGGTGAGGGTTTTGATTAGGGTTAGTGTTAGGGATAGGGTTAAGATTAGGTTAGGTTTAGGGTTAGGGTTAGGGGTAGGGGCAGGTCTTGTGCTAGGTTTAGGGTTAGGGCTAGTGTTATTTTAGGGCTAGCACTAAAGTTAGGGTTAGAGCTAGGGTTAGGGTTTGGGATAATGCCAGGTTTAGCATTAGCGTTAAGTCTTGGGCTGGGCCTATTGTTAGCGCTACGGTTAGGGTTAGTGCTATGGTTAGGGCTAAGGCTAAGGTTAGGGTTAGGGTTAGGTTTAGGCCTAAGGCTTAGTTTAGGGTTAGGGTTATTGTTAGGTTTATGTTTAGGGTTAGGGTTACGGCTAGGTCTTGGGTTAGGTTTAGGGCTAGGGTTAGGTCCAAGGCTAGGATTATGTTTAGGGCTAGGGCTAGGGTTAGGGTTAGCTTTAGGGCTAGGGCTAGGGTTAGTTGTAGTGTTAGGGTTAGGGTTAGTGATAGGGTTAGCTTTAGAGTTAGGGTTAGATTCAGGGTTAGGGTTAGGCTAGGGCTAAGTTTAGGGTTGGGGCTAGGGTTAGGTTTAGGGTTAGGGCTAAGGCTACAGTTAAGATTAGGGTTAGGGTTAGGTCTAAGGCTAGTGTTAGGGTTAGGGTTAATGCTAGGGCCTGTCTAGAGTTAAGGCTAGGCTTCGGTTTTTGTTTAGGATTAGGTTTAGGGCTAGGGTTAGGGTTAGGGCTAGTGTTAGGGTCAGGGCTAGGGCTAGGGCTACAGTTAGGATTAGGGTTAGGGTTAGGGTTAGGGCTAGTGTTAGTGTCAGGGCTAGGGCTAGGGCTAGAGTTAGGATTAGGGTTAGGGCTAGGGTTAGGGTTAGGGATAGGGCTAAGGTTAGCATTAGCATTCGGTCTTGTGCTAGGGCTAGGTTTAAGTTTAGAATTAGGTTTAGGGTTACAGCTAAGACTAAGGTTAGGGTTAGGGTTAGGTTTAGGGTTAGGGTTAGGGCTAAGGTTAGGGTTAGGGTTAGTGTTAGGTTTAGGTTTAGGGTTAGTTATAGGGCTAGGGCTTGGGTAGGTTTAGTGCTAGGGTTAGGTATAAGTCTAGGGTTAAGGTTAGGGCTTGGGCTACGGCCAGGTTTAGGGTTAGAGTTAGGGCTAGGGCTAGGGTTAGATTTAGGGTTACGGTTAGGGTCAGGGTTAGGGTTAGCATTAGGGTTAGGGTAGGGTTAGGGTTATTGCTAGGGCTAAGGTTAGGTTTAGGGCTTGGGTCAGGTCTCAGGCTAGGGTTAACATTAGTACTAGGGCTAGGTTTAGGGTTATGTGTAGGGTTAGGGTTAGGGTTAGGCTTAGGTCTAAGACTAGGTTTAGTGTTAGTGCTAGGGCTAGGATTAGGGTTATGTCTAGGGTTAGGTTTAGGGCTAGGGTTAGGCCTAGGTTTAGGGTTAAGGTAAGTTGTCGGGCTAGGGTTAGGTTTAGAGTTAGGTTTAGGGCTAGGGTTAGTGTTAGGGTTAGTGTTAGGCTAGGGTTAGGTTTAGGTTTAGGGTTAAGGTTGGTGTTTGGGCTAGAGTTATGTCTAAGGCTAGGGTTAGGTTTAGGGCTTGGACTAGGGTTAGGGTTAGGATGAGGGCTAGGTCTAGGTTTAGGTATATTGTTAGGGTTAGGGTGAGGGTTAGGGTTAGGGTTAGGGCTAGGGTAAGTGTTAGGGCTAGGGCTAGGGCTAATGTTAGGGTTATTGCTAGATTTAGGTCTAAGGCTAGGGTTCGGGTTAGTCCTAGGGTTGGGGTTAGAAATGTCTAGGGTTAGGGTTAGGGTTAGGGTGAGGTTAGCGTTAGGTTTAGGGTTAGGGCTAGGGCTAGGGTAGGGCTAGGGTTAGGTCTAGGGATAGTGTCAGATTTAGGGTTAGGCTTAGGGATAGGGTTAGGGTTAGAGATAGGGTAGGGTTAGCGTTAGCATTAAGTCTTGGGCTATGGCTAGGGTTAGGTTTAGAGTTAGGGTTAGTTACGGTTAGGGTTAGGGTTAGGGTAAAGTGTGGGGCCAGGGTTGGGGTTAGGTTTAGGGCTAGCGTTAGGGTTAGGGTTAGTATTAGGGTTAGGTCTAGGGTTAGGGTTAGAGCTAAGGCTACGGTTAAGTTTAGCACTAGGGTTTGGACTAATGCTAGGGTTAGGTTTAGGGCTAGTGTTAGGGTTAGGGTTAGGGTTATGGGAAGGGTTAGCGTTAGGTCTAGGGCTAGGTTTAGGGTTGGGTTAGGTTTAGGATCAGGGTTAGGGCTAGGGTTAGGGTTAGTTTTAGGGCTAGGATTAGTTTTAGGGTTATGGTTAGGGGTAGGGTCAGGGCTAGGACTAGGGTTAGGGTTAGTAAACTTGTTTCTGTGCTGTAGAGTGTTATATATCAGTTTTCAGTTTTCCTGTATTCCTAATTCAGCGGGTGACAGTTATGTGAATTAGTTCACAACTCTGTGTTTTGCCTTCCTGTTCTTATGTTGAAAACTTGTTTTTGTGCTGTAGAGTACTCTATATCTCTTTTCCGTTTACCTGTTATCCTACCTGAGCGGGCGACATGTATGTGAATTAGTTTACAAAGTTTTGCTTTGTGTTTCTGTTCGTTCATTGGAAACTTGTTTCTGTGCTGTACAGCGTGAGATATCACTTTTCAGTTTTCCTGTATTCCTAATTGAGCGAACGACACACATATGATTTAGTACACAACGTAGTGCTTTGCATTTATATTCTTTTGATGGTAACTTGTTTCTCTGCTGTAGAGTGCGATATATCTACTTTTCACTTTTCCTGTTATCCAACTTGAGTGGGCGACACGTACACGAATTAGTTTACAGCTTTGTGCTTCCCGTTTCTCTTCTTTTGTTGGAAACTTGTTTCTGTGATGTATAGTGCGAGATATCACTTTTGAGTTTTTCTGTATTCCTAATTGAGCAAGCAACACATATGTAATTTAGTTTACAACATTGTGCTTTCCGTTTCTGTTCTTTTGATGGTAACTTGTTTCTGTGCTGTAGAATGTGATATATCACTTTTCAGTTTTCCTGTTATCCTACTTGAGCGGGTGACACGTATGTGAATTAGTTTACAACTTTGTGTTTTGCATTCCTGTTCTTACGTTGAAAACTTGTTTCTGTGCTGTACAGTGTGAGATATCACTATTCAGTTTTCCTGTATTCCTAATTGAGCGGGTGACACGTATGTGAATTAGTTTACAATTTTGTGTTTTGCATTCCTGTTCTTACGTTGAAAACTTGTTTCTGTGCTGTACAGTGCGAGATATCACTATTCAGTTTTCCTGTATTCCTAATTGAGCGGGCCACAAGTATGTGAATTAGTTTACAAAGTTTTTCTTTTCTTTTCTTTTCTTTTCGTTGGAAACTTGTTTCTGTGTTGTACACTGTGAGATATCACTTTTCAGTTTTCCTGAATTTCTAATTGAACGGATGACATACATGTGATTTAGTTTACAACGTTGTGCTTTCGATTCTGTTCTTACGTTGGAAACTTGTTTCTGTGCTGTACAGTGCGAGATATCACTTTTCAGTTTTCCTGTATTCCTAATTGAGCGATGGACACACATGTGCTTTTTTTCACAACATAGTACTTGCATTTCTGTTCTTTCGTTGGAAACATTTTTCTGTGCTGTACACTGTGAGATATCAATTTTCAGTTTTTTCTGTATTCGTAATTGAGCGGGAGACACACGTGTGATTTAGTTTACAACGTAGTGCTTTGTGTTGCTCTTCTTTTGTTGGAAACTTGTTTCTGTGCCGTATAGTGCAAGATATCACTTTTCAGTATTCCCTATTGAGTGAGCGACACATATGTGATTTAGTTTACAACATTGTGCTTTCCTTTTCTGTTCTTTTGATAGTAACTTTTTTCTGTGCTGAAGAGTGCGATATATCACTTTTCAGTTTTCCTGTTAATGTATTTAATAGGGCGACATGTATGTGAATTAGTTTACAACTTTGTGCTTTGTGTTTCTGTACTTTCTTTGGAAACTTGTGTCTGTGCTGTACAGTGCGAGATATCACTTTTCAGTTTTCCTGTATCCCTATTTCAGCGAGCGACACAAATGTGATTTACTTTACAGCTTTGCGTTTCTGTTCTTTTGTTGGAAGCTTGTTTCTGTGCTATAGAGTGTGATATATCACTATTCTGTTTTCCTGTTATCCTAATTGAGCAGGCAACACTTATGTGAATTCGTTTACAACTTTCTGCTTTGCCTTTCTGTTCTTTTGATGGTAACTTGTTTCTGTGCTGTAGATTGCGATGTATCACTTTCAGTTCTCCTGTATTCCTAATTGAGAGAGTGACACACATGTGATTTCGTTTACAACTTTGTGTTTTGCCTTTCTTTTCTTAGGTTGGAAACTTGTTTCTGTGCTGTACAGTGGGAGATATCACTTTTCACTTTTCCCGTAATCATAATTGAGCGGGCGACACACATGTGATTTAGTTTACAACTTTTTGCTTTGTCTTTCTGTTTTTTTGATGGTAACTTGTTTCTGTGCTGTAGATTGCGATATATCACTTTCAGTTCTCCTGTATTCCTAGTTGAGCAAGCGACACACATGTGAATTAGTTTACAACTTTGTGCTTTGCGTTCCTGTTCTTTCGTTGGAAACTTGTTTCTGTGCTGTACACTGTGAGATATCACTTTTCAATTCCCTGTATTCCTAATTGAGCGAGCGACACACATGTGATTTAGTTCACAAAGTATTTCGTTGTTTTTCCCTTTTTTCGTTGGAAACTTGTTTCTGTGCTATAGAGTGTGATATATCACTTCTCAGTTTTCCTCTTATCGTAATTTATCGGGCAATACGTATGTGAATTAGTTTACAACATTGTGCTTTGCCTTTCTGTCTCTCGTTGGAAACTTGTTTCTGTGCTGTATACAGCGAGATATCACTTTTCAGTTTTCCTCTGGGTCTAGGGTTAGGATTAGGGTTAGAGTTAGGGCTAGGGCTAGTGTTAGGGTTAGGGCTAGCGCTAGGGCTAGGTTTAGGGCTAAGGTTAGGGTTAGGGTTAGGGCTACGGTTAGGGCTAGGATTAGGGTTAGGCCTAGGATTAGGTTTAAGATAAGGGGTTGGGCTAGGGTTAGGGTTAGGGTTAGGGCTACGGTTAGGGTTAGGTCTAAGGTGTGGGTTAAGTCTAGTGTTAGGGTTAGAGCTAGGGCTAGGTTTAGTGTTAGGGATAGGTTTAGGTTTAGGGTTAGGGCTAGGGTTAGGGCTAAAGCTAAGTTTAGGGTTAGGGCAAGGGTTAGGGTTAGGGTTAGGGCTAGGGATAGGGCTAGGTTTAGGTTTAGGGCTTGGACTAGGGTTAGGTTTAGGATTAGGGTTAGGGCCAGGGCTAGGGTTAGGTTTGGGTTAGGGTTAGTATCAGGGTTAGGATTAGGGTTACGGTTAGGGCCATATTTAGGGCTAGGGCTAGGGTTAGGTCTAAGGCTAGGGTTATGTTCAGGGCAAGGGCTAAGTTTAGGGTTAGGGCTCAGACTAGTGTTATGCTTAGTATAAAGGCAAGGGTTAGGGTTAGTGCTAGGTCTAGGTTTAGGGTTAGGGTTAAGGTTAGGAATAGGGTGTGGGCTAAGGCAAGGGTTAGGGTTAGGGCTAGGGCTAGGGCTAGGGTCAGGGATAGGGTTAGGGTTAGGGTTAAGTTTAGGTTTAGGTTTAGGGTTAGGGTTAGGGTTAGGATTAGGTTTAAGGTAAGGGGTTGGGCTAGG
>REGO01000259.1:2672558-2691109 GCA_010120015.1 Rhombomys opimus | reverse complement strand
GTTAGGGTTAGGGCTAGGGCTAGGGCCTTGGTCACAGTTAGGGCTAGGGTTCGGTTTATGTTTAGGGTTAGATTTAGGGCTAGGTTTAGGGTTACGTCTAGGGCTAGGGTTAGGAATAGGGCTAGAGTTTGGGTTAAAGGTAGGTCTAGGGTTAGGGTTAGAAATAGGGTTAGTTTAAGGGATTGGGCTAGGGTTAGGGCTAGGGCTAGGGTTAGGTTTTGGTTTAGGGTTAAGTTTAGGGCTAGTGTTAGGTTCAGGTTTAGGTTTAGTGTTAGGGTTAAGGCTAGGTTTAGGGTTAGGGCTAGGACTAAGGTTAGCGTTAGGGCTAGGGTTAGGTAGAAGGCTAGGGTTAGGTTTAGGGCTAGGGCTAGGGCTAGGTTTAAGGTTAGGGATAGGTTGTGGACTAAAGCTAAGGGTAGGGTTAGGGCTAAGTCTAGGGCTAGGTTTAGGGTTAGGGCTAGGGATAGGGTTAAGGCAAGGTTTCGGGCTAGGGTTAGGGTTAGGGTTAAGGCTAGGGTTAGGTTTAGGGTTAGGGCAAGGGTTAGGGATAGGTTCAGGGCTAGGGTTAGGTCTAAGGCTAGGGTTAGGGCTAGGGTTAGGGTTAGGCCTCAGTTAGGGTTAGGGCTAGGGCTAGGGTTAGGGCTAGGACTAGGGTCAGGGTTAGGGCTAGGGTTAGGGTTAGGTTTAGGTTTAGGGTTATGGTTAAGGCTAGGGTTAGGAATAGGTCTACAGCTAGGGTTAAGGTTTGGGCTAGGTTTAGGGTTAGGGCTCGGGCTAGGGGAAGGGCTAGGGCTAGGGCTAGGGGTAGGCCTACGTCTAGGGTCAGGGCTAGGGTTAAGGTTAAAGCTACCGCTAGGGTTAGGTTTTGGTCTAGGTCTAAGTTTAGGGTTATGTCTAGGGTTAGGGTTAGGGTAAGGGTTATGTCTAAAACTAGTTTGTGGGTTAGGCCTAGGGATAGCTCTAGGGTCAGGGTTAGGGCTAGGGTTATTGTTAGGTTTAGGTTTGGGTTAAGGGCTAGGGTTAGGGTTAGGGCTAGGGCTAGGATTAGTGTTAGGGCTAGGGCTAGGGCTAGGGGCACTCCTAGGTCTAGGGCTAGTTTTATGGTTAGTGTTAGGGTGAGGTTTAAGTTGATGGCTAGTGTTAGGGTTAGGTTTAGGGCTAGAATAAAGCTAGGGTTAGGGTTAGGGCTAGTGTTAGGGTTAAGCTTAGGATCAGGGTTAGGGCTAGGTTTAGGGTTAGGGTTAGCTCTAGGGCTAGGGTTAGGTTTAGGGTTAGGGTTAGGGCTAGCATCAGGGCTAGGACTAGGATTAGGGTTAGGGTTAGGTGTAGGATTAAGGTTAGTGTTAAGTTTAGAGTTAGTGTTAGGGCTATGGTTAGGTTTAGAGCTAGGGTTAGGGTTAGGCCTAGGTTTAGGGTTAGGGCTAGGTTTAGGGTAGAATTCGGGTTAGGGCTAGGTTTAATATTAGGGATAGGGTTAGGGTTAGGGCTAGGGCCTTTGTTAGGTTTAGGTTTAGGGTTAGAGCTAGGGGTAGGGTTAGGGCTAGGGCTAGGGTTAGGTCTAAGGCTACGGTAGGGCTAGGGCTAGGTTTAGGGTTAGGTCTAGGGTTAGGTCTAAAACTAGAGTTAGGGCTAGGTTTAGGTGTAGGGCTAGGGCTAGTGTTCGGTTTAGAGGTATGGTTAGAGCTAGGGTTATCCTTAAGTTTAGGGTTAGGTTTAATGTAAGGGGTCGGGCTAGGCTTAGGTTTAGGGTTAGGGCTAGGGCTAGGAATAGAGTTAGAGCTAGTGTTAGGTCTAAGGCTAGTGTTAGGTTTAGGGCTAGGGCTAGGGCTACTACTCCTGTCAGGGTTAGGGTTAGGTTTCCGGTTAGGTTTAGGGCTAGGGTTAGGTTTAGGTCTAGGGCTAGGTTTTGGGTTAGAGCTAGTGTTAGGGTTAGGGCTAGGGTTAGGCTTAGGGATAGGATTAGGGTTAGGAATAGGTCTAGGGTAGGCATTAGCGTTAGGTCTTGGGCTAGGGCTATAATTAGGGTTAGGATTACGTTTAAGGCTAGGTTAACGGCTAAGGCTAAGTTTAGGGTTAGGTTTAGGATTAGGGCTAAGGGTAAGTTTAGGGTTAGGGCTAGGGTTAGGTTTAGGTTTAGGTTTAGTGTTAGGGGTAGGGCTAGGGTTAAGGTTAGGGCTCGGGTTAGTTCTAAGGTTAGGGTTAGGGTTAGAGCTAGGGCTAGGGTTAGGGTTAGGATGAGGGCTAGGGCTAGGGTTAAGTTTATTGTTAGGGTTAGGATCAGGGTTAGGGTTAGGGTTAGGGTTAAGGCTAAGGTTAGGGTTAGGGTTAGGGGTAAGGTTACGGTTAGGGTTAGGTTTGGGTCTAAGGCTAGGGTTCATTTTAGGGTTAGGGCTAGGGTTAGGGTTAAGGATAGGGCTAGGGTGTCGTCTAAGGCTAGGGTTAGGGTTAGGTCTAGGGCTTGGTTTAGAGCTAGTGTTAGGTTAGGGCTAGGGATAAGGTTAGGTCTATGGTTAGGGTTAGGGATAGGAATAGGGTTAGTGTTAGCATTAGATTTTGGGCTAGGGCTAGGTTGAGGGTAAGGGTTAGGGCTAGGGTTGGGGTTAAGGCTAAGGTTAGGGTTAGGGTTAGGCCTAAGTCTAAGGTTAGGGTTAGCGCTAGGGTTAGGGTTAGGGCTAGGGCTAGGGTTATTGTTAGGGTTAGTGCTCGGACTAGGTTTAGGGCTAGGTGTTGGTTTAGGTCTAAAGCTAGGGTTATGGTTACGGCTAGGGCTATGATTAGAGTTAGGGCTAGGGATAGGGCTAGGATTAGGGTTAGGCCTAGGGTTAGGGTTAAGGTAAGGTGTGGGGCTATGGTTAGATTAGGGTTAGGTTTAGAGCTAGGGTTAGAGTTAGGGCTAGGGCTGGGGCTAAGGTTACGGTTAGGGCTTGGGTTATTGCTAGGGATAGAGTTAGGTTTAGGGTTAGGTTTAAGGCTAAGGCTAGGGTTAAGGTTAGGGCTAGGGTGTGGTCTAAGGCTAGGGTTAGGTTTAAGGCTATGGCTAGGGTTAGTGTGAGGGCTAGGGTCAATGTTAAGGTTAGGGCTAGGGTTAGGTCTAAGGCTAGGGTTAGGGTTACGCTTAGGGTTAGGGTTAGGGCTTGGGGTAGGTTTAGGGTTAGGTTTATGGTTATGTTTATCGTTACAGTTAGGTCTATGGTTAGGGTTAGGGCTAGGGCTAGGTTTAGGGTTATGGCTAGATTAGGGTTAGGTTTAGGGTTAGGGTTAAAGTAAGGGGTAGGGCCAGGGTTAGGGTAAGGGTTAGAGCTAGGGTTAGGGTAAGGTTTAGGGTTAGGCTAGGGCTTGGGTTAGGTTTAGTTTTAGGGTTAGGGTTAGAGTTAGGGCTTGGGTTACAGTTAGGGTTAGGTTAGGGTTAGGGTTAGGGCTAGGGTAAGCCTAAGCCTAAGGCTAAGGTTAAGTTTAGGGTAGGTTTAGGGCTAGGGTTAGGGTGAGGATTAGGGGTAGGGTTAGGGTTAGAGTTAGATCTATGGTTAGGGTTAGGGCTAGGGTTAGGGTTAGGACTAGGGTTAGGGCTAAGGGTAGGGTTAGGACTACTGCTAGGGTTTGGTTGTGCTTAGGGCTAGTTTTAAGGCTACAATTCATGTTAGGGCTAGGTTTAGGATTACCTTTAAGGTTAGGTTTAGGGTTAAGGCTAGGGCTAGGGTTAGGCCTAACCCTAGGGTTAGCGCTAAGGCTAGGTTTTAGGTCTATGCTTAGGTCTAAAACTAGGATTAGGGTTAGGTCTAGGTTTAGGTTTAAGACTAGGGTTACGGCTAAGGCTAAGGCTAGGGTTACGGCTAGGTTTAGGGCTTGGGTTAGGGTTAGGTTTAGGGTCTTGTTTAGGGTTAGGGCTAGGGTTAGGGTTAGGTCTAGGGCTAAGTTTAGGTTTAGGTTTAGTGTTAGGTCTTAGGCTATGGTTAGGGTTAGGGCTAAGGCTAGGTTTTGAGTTAAGTCTGTGGTTAGTGTTAGGGTTAGGTTTAGGTTTAAGTTTAGGATAAGGGCTAGGGTTACGGTTAGGGCTAGGGTTAGGTCTAAGGCTAGGGTTAGGGTTAGGGCTGGGGCTAGGGTATTGTTAGGGCTAGGTCTAAGGTTAGGGTTAGCGTTAGGTCTACTGCTAGGGCTAGGGCTAGCGTTTGGGTTACGGTGAGGGATAGGTTTAGGTTTAGGGCTAGTGTTCGGGTTAGGTTTAGGGCTATGGTAGGGCTAGGGTTAGGGTTAGGGGTAGGTCTAGGGTTATTGCTAGCGATAGGTCTACTCCTAGGGCTAGGGCTATAGTGTTAGGGTTAGGGTTAGGGTGAAGGTTAGGTTTAGGGCTAGGGTAAGGCTAGGGGTAGGGTTAGTGCTAAGGCTAGGTTTAGGGTTAAGCTAGGTTTAGGGTTAGGGTTAGGTTTAGGTCTAGGCCTAGGGTTAAATTCGGATTAGGGTTAGGGTTAGGGCTAGGGTCAGGGCTAGGACTAGCCTTAGGGTTAGGGTTAGGTTTAGCGTTAAGATTAGGCTTAGTTTTATAGTTAGTGTTAGGGCAAGGGTTAGGTTTAGGAATAGGGATAATGTTAGGGCTAAGGCTAGGTTTAGGGTTATGTCTAGGGTTAGGGTTAGGGTCAGGGTCACAACAGGTTAGGGTTAGGTTTAGGGTTAGGGTAAGGGCTCGGGTTAAGGTTAGAGCTAGGATGCGGGCTCAGTCTAGGGTTAGGGTTAGGGCTAGGGCTAGGGTTAGGTTTAGGGTTAGGGCTAGGACTAGGCTTAGTGTTAGGGCTAGGGCTAGGGTTAGGGTTAGGTTTAGGGCTAGGGCTAGGGTTACTGCTAGGCCTAGCGTGAGGTCTAAGGCTACAGTTAGGGCTAGGGCTATGGCTAGGATTAGGTTTAGGGCTAGGGTTAGGGGTAGGAATAGGATTAGGCCTAGGGTTAGGTGTAAGGCTAGGTTTAGGTTTAGGGCTAAGGCCAGTGTTAAGTTTATTGTTAGGGTTAGGGTCAGGGTTAGGGTTAGGCTTAGGGTTAGGGCTAGGTTTAGGTCTAAAGCTAGGGTTAGGGTTAGGGCTAGGGCTAGGGTTAGGGTTAGGGCTAGGGCTAGGGTTAGGGTTAGGGCTAGTGCTAGGATTAGGTTTAGGGCTAGGGTTAGGGTTAGGAATAGGGTTAGGCCTAGTGTTAGGTCTAAGGCTAGGTTTAGGTTTAGGGCTAGGGCTACGTTTAGGGTTAGAGCTAGGTTTAGGGTTAGAATTCAGGCTAGGGCTAGGTTTAGGATTAGAGATAGGGTTAGGGTTAAGGCTAGGGCTAGGGCTAGGGTTAGGTTTAGGGTTAAAGTTAGGGATAGGGTTAGGGTCAGACCTAGGACTAGGGTTAGGGTTAGTTCTAGGGTTAGGTCTAAAACTAGGGTTAGGGTTAGGGCTAGGTTAGGCTTAGGGCTAGGGCTAGGTTTTGGATGTGGGCTAGGACTAGTGTAAGTTTATTGTTAGGGTTAGGGTTAGGGTTAGGGTTAGGGTTAGGGCTAGGAGAAGGTTTAGGGCTAGGGCTAAATTTAGTGTTAGGTCTAGGGTTAGGTCTAAAGCTAGGGTTCTGTTTAGGGCTAGAGCTAGGGTTAGAGTTATGTGTAGGGTTAGGTCTAGAGTTAGGTTAGGGTTAGGTTTAGGGTTAGGGCTAGGGACAGGGTTAAGGTTAGGACTAGGTGTTGGCTAAGGCTAGGGTTAAGGTTAGAGCTAGGGCTAGAGTTAGGGCTAGGGCTAGGGCTATGGCTCGGGTAAGGGTTAGGGCTATGGTTCGGGTTAGGTTTAGGGTTTTGTTTAAGTCTAGGGTTAGGGTTAGGTCTAGGGCTAGGTTTAGGTTTAGGGCTAGTGTTAAGGTTAGGTATAGGGTTAGGGTTAAAAATAGGGATAGGGTTAGGGTTAGCGTTAGCATTAGGTCTTGGGCCTGGGCTATGGTTAGGGTTAGGGCTAGGGTTAAGGGTAAGGCTAAGGTTATGGTTAATGTTAGGGTTAGGGCTAAGTCTAATGATAGGGTTAGTGCTAGTGATAGGGTTAGGTTTAGTGTTAGGGTTAGGGCTACGGTTAGGGTTACTGCTAGGGTTAGGGTTAGGACTAGGGTTAGGGCTAAGGCTAAGGTTAGGTCTAGGGCTAGGGTTAGATCTAAGGCTAGGTTTAGGTTTAGGTCTAGGGTTAGGTCTAAACTAGGGTTGGGGTTAGGGCTAGGTTTAGGGTTAGAGTTCAGGTTAGGGCTAGGTTTAGGGTTAAGTTTAGGGTTAGGTTTAGGGTTAGGTTTGGGGTCTGGGTTAGGTCTAGAGTTAGGGTTAAGGGTAGGACTAAGTTGAGGTTTAGGGCTAGGGTTAGGTCTAAGGATGCGTTTAGGGTTAGGTTTAGGGTTAGGTTTGGGGTCAGGGTTAGGGCTAGAGTTAGGGTTAAGGGTAGGGCTAAGTTGAGGTTTAGGGCTAGGCTTAGGTCTAAGGATGCGTTTAGGGTTAGGTTTATGGTTAGGTCTAAACTAGAGTTAGGGTTAGGCCTAGGGTTTGCATTAGGGCTAGAGCTAGGGTTAGAGTTATCTAGGGTTAGGTTTAGCGTTAGTTTAGGGTTAGGTTTAGGATTAGGGCTAGGACTAGGTTTAAGGTTAGGGCTAGGTGTTGGCTAAGGCTAGGGTTAAGGTTAGTGCTAGGGCTACGGTAAGGGTTAGGGCTAGGTTTAGGTCTAGGGCTAGAGTTAGGGTTAGGGTTAGGGCTAGGGCTCGTGTAAGGGTTGGGGCTAGAGTTCGGGTTAGGTTTACGGTTTTGTTTAGGTCTAGGGTTAGGGTTAGGTCTAGGGCTAGCTTTAAGGTTAGGGCTAGTTTTAAGGTTAGGGCTAGGGTTAGTTTTAGGGATAGGGTTAGGGTTAGGAATAGGGATAGGGCTAGAGTTAGCATTAGGATTAGTTCTTAGGCTAGGGTTAGGGCTAGGGTTAGGGCTAAGGCTAAGGTTATGTTTAGGGTTAGCGTTAGGGTATGGCTAATGATAGGGTTAGCGCTAGTGATAGGGTTAGGTTTTAGGGTTATGGTTAGGGCTAGGGTTAGGGTGAGGGCTAGGACTAGGGTTAGGGCTAAGGCTAGGGTTAGGTCTAGGGCTAGGGTTAGGTCTAAGCTAGGTTTAGGTTTAGGTCTAGGGTTAGGTCTAAACTAGGTTTAGGGTTAGGGCTAGGTGTAGGTTTAGAGTTCAGGTTAGGGCTAGGTTCAGTTTTAGGTTTAGGGTTAGGGTTAGGTTTAGGGTTAGGGTTAGGTTTAAGGTTAGGGCTAGGTTTAGGGTTAGGTGTAGGGCTAGGTTTAAGTTTAGGGCTAGGGTTAGGTATAAGGCTATGTTTAGTGTTAGGTCTAGGGTTAGGGTTAGGGCTAGGCGTAGTGTTAGGGCTAGGGTTAGGGCTAGGGTTACGGCTAAGGCTAAGATTAGGTTTAGGGCTAGGTTTTGGGCTGGGGTTAGGGCTAGGTTTAGGGTTAGGGTTAGGGTTGGGGCTAGGTTTAGGTTTAGGGTTAGGGCTAGGTTTAGGTTTAGGGTCAGGGCTAGGGTTAGGGTTAGGACTAGACTTAGGGCTAAGGCTAAAATTAAGGTTAGGGTTAGGGCTAGGGTTAGGGTTTGGGTTTGGGGTAGGGCTAGGGTTAGGTTTAGGGTTAGGTTCAGGGCTAGGGCTAGGGCTAGGGTAAAGCGTAAGGCTAGGGTGTGGACTAAGGCTAGGTTTAGGTTTAGGGCAAGGGCTACTGTTAGGGTTAGGGCTAGTGTTAGGTTAGGGTTAGGTTTAGGGCTAGGGTTACGGTTAGGGTTAGCATTAGGATTGGGGTTTGAGCTAGGGTTAGGTTTAGAGCAAGGGTTAGGGTCAAGGTTAGGGTTAGGGTTAGGGCTAGCATTAGGGTTAGGGCTAGGACTAAGGTTATGTTTAGGGATAGGGTTAGGTATATGACTAGGGTTAGGTTTAGGGCTAGGGCTAGGTTTTGGGTTAGGGCAACGGCTAGTGCCAGTGTTAGGGTTAGGGCAAGGGATAGGGCTAAGGCTAAGTTTAGGGTTAGGGCTAGGGATAGGGTTAAGTTTAGGTCTAGGTTGTGGGCTAAGATTAGGGTTAGTGTTAGGGCTAGGGCTAGGTTTAGGGTTACAGCTGGGGTTAAGTCTCAGTCCAGGTTTAGGGTTAGATCTAGGGCTAGGGTTAGGGTTAGATCTACGGTTAGGTTTAGGCCTAGGTCTGGGCTAGGGTTCGGGCTAGGCCTAGGGTTAGGGTTAATAGAAGGGGTCGATCTAGTGTAAGGATTAGGGCTAGGGCTAAGGCTAAGGTTAGGTTTAGGGCTAGGGTTAGGTCTAAGGCTAGGGTTCATGTTAGGGTTAAGGGTAGGGTTAGAGTTATGTCTAGGGTTAGGGCTAGAGCTCTCTGAATTTCATTGTTTTTTGTGTAGTGCAATATATCACTTTTCAGTTTTCCTGTTATCCTAATTGAGTGGGTGACAAGTATGTGAATTAGTTTACAACGTTGTGAATTGCGTTTCTATTCTTTCGTTGGAAACTTGTTTCTGTGCCATACAATGCGAGATATCACTTTTCAGTTTTCCTGTATTCCTAATTTAGCGAGCAACACACATGTGATTTAGTTCACAACTTAGTTCTTTGCTTTTCTGTTCCTTTGATGGTAGCTTGTTTCTGTGCTGTAGAATGAGATATATCCCTTTTCAGTTTTCTTGTTATCCTAATTGAGCAGGTGACAAGTATGTGAATTAGTTTACAACGTTGTGAATTGCGTTTCTATTCTTTCGTTGGAAACTTGTTTTTGTGCCATATAGTGCGAGATATCACTTTTCAGTTTTCCTGTATTCCTAATTTAGCGAGCGACACACATGTGATTTAGTTCACAACTTTGTGCTTTGCCTTTCTGTTTTTCATTGGAAACTTGTTTCTATGTTGTAGAGTTCGATATATCAATTTCCAGTTTTCGTGTCATCCTAATTGAGCGGGAGACAGGTATGTGAATTAGTTCATAACGTGCTTTGCGTTTCTGTTCTTTCTTTGGAAACTTGTTTCTGTGCTGTAGAATGAGATATATCACTTTTCAGTTTTCCTGTCATCCTAATTGAGCGGGTGACACAAATGTGATTTGCTTTACAACATAGTGCATTGTGCTTCTCTTCTTTTGTTGGAAACTTGTTTCTGTGCGGTAGAGTGCGATATCACTTTTCAGTTTTCCTGTATTCCTAATTGAGCGAGTGACACACCTGTGATTTAGTTCTCTATGTAGTGCTTTGCATTTCTGGTCTTTTGTTGAAACTTGTTTCTGTGCTGTAGAGTGTGATATCACTTTTCCATTTTCCTGTTATCTAATTGAGCGGGCGACACGTATGTGAATTAGTTAACAACGTTTTGCTTTGCCTTTCTGTTTTTGATGGTAACTTGTTTCTGTGCTGTAGATTGCAATATATCACTTTCATTCTCCTGTATTCCTAGTTGAGCAAGCGACACACATGTGAATTAGTTTACAACTTTGTGCACTGTGTTTCTGTTTTTTTGTTGGAAACTTGTTTCTGTGCCGTAGAGTGCGATATATCACTTTTCAGTTTTCCTGTCATCCTAATTGAGCGGGTGACACAAATGTGATTTGCTTTACAACGTAGTGCATTGTGCTTCTCTTCTTTTGTTGGAAACTTGTTTCTGTGCTGTAAGAGTGCGATATATCACTTTTCAGTTTTCCTGTTATCCTAATTGAGCGGGTGACACACATATGATTTAGTTCATAACGTTGTGCTATGGTTTCAGTTCTTTTGTTTGAAACTTGTTTCTGTGCCATATAGTGTGAGATATCATTTTTCAATTTTCCTCTATTCCTCATTGAGCGAGCGACACACATATGATTTGTTCACAACGTGGTGCTTTGCGTTTCTGTTCTTTTGATGCTAACTTATTTCTCTGCTATAGAGTGCGATATATCTACTTTTCAATTTTCCTGTTATCCTACTTGCGCAGGCGACACGTACGTGAATTAGCTTACAGCTTTGTGCTTTCCATTTCTCTTCTTTTGTTGCAAACTTGTTTCTGTTCCGTATACTACGAGATAGCTCTTTTGAGTTTTCTTGTATTCATAATTGAGCAAGCAACACACATGTGATTTTGTTTAAAACGTTGTGCTTTGCGTTTCTGTCTTTCGTTGGAAACTTGTTTCTGTGCTGTAGAGTTCGATATATCACTTTTCAGTTTTTGTGTTATCCTAATTGAGCGGGTGACACGTATGTGAATGAGTTTATTACGTTATGCTTTGCTTTTCTGTTCTTACATTGGAAACTTGTTTCTGTGCTTTACAGTGTGAGATATCACTTTTCATTTTTCCTGTATTCCTAATTTAGCGAGCATCACACATATGAATTAGTTTACAGGCTATATCACTTTTCAGTTTTCCTGTTATCCTAATTGAGCAAGCGACACGTATGTGAATTAGTTTACAACTATGTGTTTTGCCTTCCTGTTCTTTCTTTGGAAACTTGTTTCTGTGCTGTACAGTGCGAGATATCACTTTTCAGTTTTCCCATAATTGTAATTGAGCGGGCGACACACATGTGATTTAGTTCACAACGTTGTGCTTTGCATTTCAGTTCTTTTGATGGTAACTTGTTTCTGTGCGGTACAGTGCGATATATCACTTTCAGTTTTCCTGTATTCCTAATTGAGCAAGCGACACACATGTGAGTTAGTTTACAACTTTGTGCATTGTGTTTCTGTTTTTTTGTTGGAAACTTTTTTCTGTGCCCTAGAGTGCGATATATCATTTTTCAGTTTTCTTGTATTCCTAATTGAGCGAGTGCCACACCTGTGATTTAGTTCTCAATGTAGTGGTTTGCGTTTCTGTTCTTTTAATGGTAACTTGTTTCTGTGCTGTAGAGTGCAATATATCACTTTTCAGTTTTCCTGTTATCCTAATTGAGCGGGCGACACACATGTGATTTAGTTTATAACGTTGTGCTATGGTTTCAGTTCTTTTGTTGGAAACTTGTTTCTGTGCCATATAGTGTGAGATATCACTTTTCAGTTTTCCTCTATTTCTAATTGAGCGAGTGGCAAACGTGATTTTCTTTCAAACATTGTGCTTTGTGTTTCTGTTCTTTTCTGTAAACTTGTTTCTGTGCTGTAGAGTGCGATATATCACTTTTCAGTTTTCCTGTATTCCTAATTCAGCGGGTGACACGTATGTGAATTAGTTTACAAGTTTGTGTTTTGCCTTCCTGTTCTTACATTGAAAACTTGTTTTTGTGCTGTAGAGTACTCTATATCTCTTTTCCGTTTTCCTGTTATCCTACCTGAGCAGGTGACACATATGAGAGTTAGTTTACAGCGTTGTGCTTTGCGTTTCTGTTCTTTCTTTGGAAACTTGTTTCTGTGCTGTACAGTGCGAGATATCACTTTTCAGTTTTCCTGTATTCCTAATTTAGCGAGCGACACACATGTGAATTAGTTTACAAGGTATGTCACTTTTCAGTTTTCCTGTTATCCTAATTGAGCGGGCTACACGTATGTGAATTAGATTACAACTCTTTCCTTTGCCTTTCTGTTCTTTTGATGGTAACTTGTTTCTGTGCAGTAGAATGTGATATATCACTTTTCAAGTTTTCCTGTATTCCTAATTGAGCGAGCAACACATATGTGATGTAGTTCACAAAGTAGTGCTTTGCTTTTTACTTCTTTCTTTGGAAATTTGTTTCTGTGCTGTAGAGTGTGATATATCACTTTTCAGTTTTCCTGTTATCGTAATTGAGCGGGTGACACGTATTTGAATTAGTTTACAATGTTGTGCTTTGTATTTCTGTTCTTTTGTTTCAAACTTGATTCTGTGCGGTAAAGTGCGATATTACTTTTAAGTTTTTCTGTATTCCTAATTGAGCTAGCGACACACATGTGATTTAGTTTACAACATTGTGCTTTTCGTTTCTGTTCTTTTGATGGTAACTTGTTTCTGTGCTGTACACTGTTAGATATCACTTTTCAGTTTTCCTGCTATCTTAATTGATCGGGCGACACGTATGTGAATTACTTTACAATGTATTGCTTTGAGTTTCTCTTCTTTCGTTGGAAACTTGTTTCTGTGCTGTACAGTGTGAGATATCACTTTTCAGGTTTCCTGTATTCCTAATTGATCAAGCGACACACCTGTGATTTAGTTCACAATGTAGTGCTTTGTGTTTCTCTTCCTTTGATGGTTCCTTGTTTCTGTGCTGTAGAGTGTGATATATCACTGGTAGGAGCCAGAGGCCAAGAAATGAGTGGGAGGAGAAAGGGCAAGGAGAGCTTGGAGCAGAGCTGGAGGAGAGATCTGGTAACAAGGTGGACTAGACGTAAGATATCACTAAAAGGAAGTATAATGTGGGAAATCTAAATGTTAGGAAACTATGAGGGCTTGGAGGTCTGGGAGGGAGTAACTCTTGCCCAGCATTGTGTTCAAGATTAACTAAATAATCCCAGTCTCTGTGTGGTGATTTGATTATACAAATGTTTAGGATTAACAGCAAGCTTAAATAAAAGGTAATCATTAGTAAATCTTAATCACCACCACCAACAGTTAGCTTTGGTTTTGAGGTTAGGGTTAGGGATTAGGGTTAGGGTTAGGATTAGGATTAGGTTAGTGTTAGGTTTAGGATTAAGGTTAGGGCTAGAGATTAGGGTTAGGGTTCGAGTTAGGGTGAGGCTTAGGGGTAAGGGTCAGGGGTTAGGGTCAAAATTATGGGTTATTGTTAGGCTCAGGGTTAGGGGTTAAGGTTAGGTAAGGGGTAGGGTTAGATTAGGGTTAGTGTTAGGGCTAGGGTTAGGACTAAGACTAAGGTTAGGGTTAGGGCTAGGTTTAGGGCTAGGGTTAAGGTTAGGTTTAGGGTTAGGGCTCAGATTAGGGTTAGGTTTGGGTTAGGGTTAGGGTCAGGGTTAGGATTAGGGTTAAGGTTTAGGTTAGGGCTAGGGTTAGGGTTAGGGCTAGGGCTAAGGTTAGGGTTAGGGCTAGTGTTAGGTCTAAGGCTAGGTTTATGTTGTGCTAGTGCTAGGGTTAGGGTTAGGGTTAAGGCTAGGGCTACGGATAAGGTTAGGGCTAGGGTGTGGGCTAAGGCTAGGTTTAGGGTTAGGGTTAGGGCTAGGGCTAGGGCTCCTGTCATGGTTAGGATTAGGGTTAGGGTTACTGTTAGGGCTAGGGTTAGGGTTAGGGCTAGGGCTAAGGTTACGTTTAGGGCTACGGTTAGGTCTATGGCTAGGGTTAGGTTTAGGGCTAGGTTTACGGTAGGGCTAGGTTTACGGTAGGTTAGGTTTAGGGCTAGGTTTAGCGTTGTGCTAGTGCTAGGGTTAGGGTTAGGGCTAGGGTTGGGTTGGGTTTAGTGTTAGGTTTAGGGTTAGGGTTAAGGCTAGGGCTAGGGTTAAGGTTAGGGCTAGGGTGTGGGCTAAGGCTAGGGTTAGGGTTTGGTCTAGGGCTAAATTAGTGTTAGGGCTCAGACTAGTGTTATGGTTAGTACAAAGGCGAGGGTTAGGGTTAGTGCTAGGTCTAAGTTTAGGGCTAGGGTTAATGTTAGGACTAGGGTGTGATCTAAGGCAAGGGTTAGGGTAAGGGCTAGGGCTAGTGCTATGGTCAGGGTTAGGGCTAGGGTTAGCGTTAAGTTTAGGGTTAGGGTTAGGGCTAGGGTTAGGTTTAGGTCTAGGGCTAGGGTTAGGGTTAGGGCTAGAACTAGGGCTATGACTACAGGTAGGCGTAGGTCTAGGGTTAGGGTTAGCATTACATCTACGACTAGCGCTAGGGCTAGCATTAGGGTTAGGGTCAATGTTAGGGTTAGGTATAGTGTTAGGGTTAGGTTTAGGACTAAAATAAGGCTAGGGTTAGGGTTAGGGCTAAGGCTAGCGTTAGGACTAGGTGCAAGGTGATGGTTAGTTTTAGGTCTAGGGACAGGGCTAGGGTTAGTGTTAGGGTTATGGTTAGGGCAAGGGTTAGTGCTAAGGCTAAGGTTAGGTTTAGGTTTGGGTTAGGGTTAGGCGATGGTTAAAGGTAGGTCTAGTGCTAGGGTTAGGGTTAAGGCTAGTGTTAGGGTTAGGTTTAGGATTATGGTTAAGGCTAGGGTTAGGTTTAGGACTAGGTCTAGGCCTAGGGTTAGGGTTAGGTTTAGTGTTAGGGCTTGGGCTAAGGCTAGGGCTAAGGGTAAGGCTAGGGTGTGGGCTAAGGCTAGGGTTAGGGTTAGGGCAAGGGCTAGGGTTCGGGTTAGTGCTAGGGCTAGTATTACATTTCAGACTAGGGTTAGGTCTAGGGCTAGAATTAGGGTTAGGTCTAGGGCTAGGGTTAGGGTTAGGGCTAATGTTAGGGTTAGTGCTAGGGTTATGGTTAGGGATAGGGATAGGGTTGGAGCTAAGGCTAAGGTTAGTGTTAAGGCCAGGGTTAGGACTAAGGCTAAGGTTAGGGTTAGGGCTAGGGTTAGGGTTAGGTTTAGAGTTAGGGTTAAGGTAAGGGGTTGGGCTAGGGTTAGGTTTAAGGTTAGGGCTAGTGCTAGGGTTAGGGTTAAGGCTAGGGTTAGGGCTAAGGCTAAGGTTAGGGTTAGGGCTAGGGTAGGGTTAGGATTAGTGTTAGGATTAGGGTTAAGGCTATTGTCAGGTTTAGGATTAGAGTTAGGGTTAGGGTTAGAGTTAGGGCTAGGTCTAGGGCTAGGGGTAGAGCTAGGTCTAGGGTTATGGTTAGGGATAGTGCTAGTATTAGGGATAGGGTTATTATTATGATTAGGGCTAAGGCTAGGGTTAGGTTCAGGGCTAGGTCTAGGGTTAGGGTTAGGGTTAGGGTTTGGGCTAGGGTTAGGGCTAAGCCTAAGGCTAAGGTTAGGGTTATGTCTAGGGTTAGAGTGAGGGTTAAGGTTAGGTTTAGTGTTAGGTTTAGGGCTAAGTCTAGGGTTAAGGTTAGGTCTATGGTGTAGGCTAAGGTTGGGATAGGGTTAGGGCTAGAGCTAGGATTATGTTTAGGGCTAGGGTTAGGTTTAAGGCTAGGGCCAGGGCCAGCGGTAGGTTACAGGTTAGGGCTAGGGTTAGGTCTAAAACTAGGGTTGGGTTTAGTGCTAGGTTTAGGTTTAGAGCTAGGGTTAGGGATAAGGCTAAGTCTAAGGTTAGGGGTAAGGCTAGGTTTAGGGCTAGGGTTAGGGTTAGGTTTATGGCTAGAGTTATCGTTAGGGTTAGGGTAAGGGTGAAGGTAATGGGTCGGGCTAGGGTTAGGGTTAGGACTAAAGCTAAGGTCTGGGTCAGGATTAGGGCTAGGGTTTGGGTTATGTTTAGGGCTAGGTTTAGTTTAGGTCTAGGACTATGGTTAGGGTTAGAAATAGGGTTAGGGTAAGGGATTGGGCTAGGTTTAGGACTAGGGCTAGGGTTAGGTTTTGTGTTAGGGCTAGGTTTAGTGTTAGATTTAGGGTTAGGGTTAAAGCTAGGGTTAGGTTCAGGTTTAGGTTTAGGGTTAGGGTTACGGCTAGGTTTAGGGTTAGGTCTAGGACTAAGGTTAGGGTTAGGGCTAGGGTTAGGTCTAAGGTTAGGGTTACATTTAGGGCTAGGGCTAGGGTTAGGGTTAGGGCTAGTGCTAGGGTTAGGGTTGGGGCTAAGGTTAGGGCTAAGGCTAAGGTTAGGGTTAGGGCTAGGGCTAGGGTAGGGTTAGGGTTAGGGATAGGTGTGGGCTATGGCTAGAAGTATGGTTATGGCTAGGACTAGGGTTAGGGTTAGGGTTATTGCTAGGGTTAGGGCTAGGGTTAGGGTTAGGCCTAGGGGTAGGTTTAAGGTAAGGTGTCGGGCTTGGGTTAGGGTTAGGGTTAGTGCTAGGGTTAGGTTTAGGTTTAGGGTTAGCGCTAGGGCTAGGGTTAGGTTTAGGGTTTGGTTTAGGGCTAGGGCTAGGGATAGGTTTAGGGCTAGGGTTAGGTCTAAGGCTAGGGTTAGGGCAAGTGCTAGGGTTAGGGTTAGGATGAGGGATTGGGCTAGGGTTAGGTTTATTGTTAGGGTCAGGGCTAGGGTAAGGGTTAGGGCTAGGGCTAAGGTTAGGCTTAGGGCTACGGTTAGGTTTAAGGGTAGGGTTCGGGTTAGGGTTAGGGCTAGGGTTAGACTTATGTCTAGGGTTAAGGTTAGGGTTAGGTTAGGTTTAGGTTTAGTGTTAGGGCTAGGGCTAGGGTTAAGGTTAGGGCTAGGGTGTGGGCTAAGGCTAGGGTAAGGGTTAGGGTTAGGGCTAACGCTATTTTTATGGTTAGGCCTAGGATTAGGGTTATGTGACGAATAGGGGTAGAGCTCAGGTCAGGGTTACAGCTAGGGTTCGAGTTAGGTTTACGGTTAGGTTTAGGGCTAGGGTTAGGGTTAGGTCTAGGGCTAGGTTTAGGGTTAGGGCTAGTGTTAGGGTTAGGGCTAGGGTTAGGGTTAGCGATACGGTTAGGGTTAGGGATAGGGATAGGGTTAGCGTTAGCATTAGGTCTTGGGCTAGGGCTAGTGTTAGGATTAGGGTTAGGGTTAGGGCTAACTTTAGATCTAAGGATAAGTTTAGGGTTAGGGTTGGGGTTAAGGTTAGGGTTAAGGCTAAGGTTCGGTTTAGCGCTAGGGTTAGGTTTAGGTTTATGGTTAGGTTTAGGGCTAGGGCTAGGGTGAGGGCTAGGGCTAAGGCTAGCGCTAGGGTTAGGGTTAGGGCTATGTCTAGGATTAGAGCTAGGGTCACGGTTATGGCTAGGCTTAGGGCTAGGGTTAGGGTTAGGTCTAGGGCTAGGGCTACGGTTAGGGTTAGGGTTAAGTCTAAGGCTAAGGCTAAGGCTAAGGTTAGGGTTAGAGCTAGGTTTACGGCTAGGGTTAGAGTTAGATTTAGGGTTAGGGTTAGGGTTAGGGTTCGGTTAGGATTAGGGTTACGGTTAGGGCTAGGTTAGGGTTTGGGCTAGGGTTAGGGTTAGGACTAGGGATAGCGCTAAGAACAGGGTTAGGGTTAGGTCTTGGTTTAGAGCTAGGGTTAGAATTAGGTTTATATTTAGGGTTAGGGTTAGGTTTAGGGTTACTGTTAAGGCTAGGGTTAGGGTTAGGGCTAAGGCTAGGGCTAGGGTTACGGTTAGTGTTAGCGCTAGGTTTATGCTTTGAATTCACGTTAGGGCTTGGTTTAGGATTAGGGTTAGGGTTAGGGCTAGGGTTACGGTTAGTGTTAGCGCTAGGTTTATGCTTTGAATTCATGTTAGGGCTTGGTTTAGGATTAGGGTTAGGGTTAGTCTTAGGGCTAGGACTAGGGTTAGGTTTAGGTTTAGGGTTAGGGCTAGGGTTAGGGTTTTGTCTAGGACTAGGGTTAGGGTTAGGACTAGGGTTTGGTCTAAGGGTACGGTTAGGGCTAGGGCTAATATTAGGGTTAGGGTTACTCTTAGGGTTAGGGTTAAATAAGAGGTCTCTCTAGGGTTAGGCTTAGGTTTAGGGCTAGGGTTAGGGTTAGGGTTATGTCTATAACTAGAGTTAGGTTTAGCGCTAGGGCAAGGTCTAGAGTCTGGATTAGGGTTAGGGTTAGGGTTAAGACTAGGTTTAGGTTTAGGTTTAGGGCTACGGTTACGGTTAGGGCTAGGGTTAGGGTTAGGGCTAGGGTTAGGGCTAGGGCTAGGGGTAGGTCTAACTCTAGGGTTAGGCCTAGGTTTAATGTTAGGGCTAAGGCTAGGGTTTGGGTTACAACTAGGTCTAGGTTTAGGGTTAGCGTTAGGTCTACTGCTAGGGTTAGGGCTAGCGTTAGTGTTAGGGTTAGGGTTAGGTGAGGGTTAGGGTTTGGGCTAGGGTTAGGGCTAGTGTTAGGGTTAGTTTTAGGGTTAGGGTAAGGCTAGAGTTAGGTTTAGTGCTAAGGCTAGGGTTAGGGTTAGGGCTAGAGTTAACGTTAGGCCTAGGTCTAGGGCTAGGTTTAGATTTGGGGTTAGGGTTAGGGCTAAGGCTATGGTTCGGTTTAGGGATAGGTTTAGGTTTAGGGTTAGGGTTAGGTTTAGGTTTAGGTTTAGGGTTAGGGTTAGGTTTAGGTTTAGGTTTAGGTTTAGGGTTAGGTTTAGGGCTAGGGCTAGGGCTTGGGTTAGTTTTATGGCTAGGGTGAGTTCTAAGGCGAGGATTATGGTTAGGGCTAGGGATAGGGTTAGGTTTAGTGTTAGGGTTAGGGTTAGGGTTAGGGCTATGGCTAAGGTTAGGGTTAGCGCTAGGGTTAGGGTTAGGTTTAGAGTTAGGTTTAGGGTTAGGTTTAGGGCTAGGGCTAGGGTGAGGGCTAGGGCTAGGACTAGGGTTAGGTCTAAGGCTAGGGTTAGGGTTAGCGCTAGGTCTAAGATTAGAGCTAGGGTCACGGTTATAGCTAGGCTTAGGGCTATTGTTAGGGTTAGGTGTAGGCCTAGGGCTAGGGTTAGTGTTAGGGTTAAGGCTAAGGCTAAGGTTAGGGTTATGTTTAGGGTTAGGGTGAGGGTTAGATTTAGGGTTAGAGATAGGTTTAGGGTTAGGGTTAGGGTTAGGTTTAGAGTTAGGTTTAGGGCTAGGGCTAGGGCTTGTGTTAGTTTTATGGATAGGGTTAGGTCTAAGGCTAGGATTATGGTTAGGGATAGGG
>REGO01000259.1:2660349-2670927 GCA_010120015.1 Rhombomys opimus | reverse complement strand
TTAGGGTTGGGGTTTGGTCTAGGCCTAGTGTTAGGTTTAGAGTTAGGGTTAGAGTCAGAGTTAGGGTTAGGTTTAGTGTTAGGTTTAGGGCTAGGGTTAGGGTCAGGGCTAGGGCTAGGGCTAGGGCTAGGGGTTGTCCTAGGTCTAGGCTTAAGTGTAAGGACAGGGTTAAGTTTAGGGATAGGGTATGGTCTAAGAGTAGGGTTAGGGTTACGGTTAGGGCTAGGGTTAGGCTTAGGGTTATGGTTATGGCTAGGGCTAGGGTTAACTTCAGGGCTAGGGGTAGGTCTAAGGCTAGGTTTAGAGTTAGGGCTAGGGTTAGGGCTAAGGCTAAGGTTAGGGTTAG
This sequence comes from Rhombomys opimus, assembly GCA_010120015.1. Classification (NCBI taxonomy): domain Eukaryota; kingdom Metazoa; phylum Chordata; class Mammalia; order Rodentia; family Muridae; genus Rhombomys; species Rhombomys opimus. The sequence continues at coordinate 2,670,581 of REGO01000259.1, read as the reverse complement.
GGTTAGGGTTAGGGTTAGAGTTAGGGCTAAGTCTAAGTTTTGGGTTAGTGGTAGGGTTAGGATTAGGTTCAGGGTTGGGGTTAGGGCTAGGGCTAGGGTTAAGTTTAGGGCTAGGGTGTGGTCTAAAGCTAGGGTTAGGGTTACGTCTAGGGCTAGGGTTAGTGTTATGGTTACGCCTAGGACTAGGGTTAGGTCTAGGGCTAGGTTTAGGTCTATGTCTAGGGTTAGGGTTAGGGCTAGGGCTACGAATAGGGTTAGGGCTAGGCTTAGGGCTAGGATTAGGCTTAGGTCTAGGGTTCGGGTTAAGGTAAGGTGTGGGGCTATGGTTAGGGTTAGAGTTTGGGTTAGGGGTAGGGTTAGTTTTTGGTTTAAGGTTAGGGCTAGGTTTAGGGTTAGGGTTAGGGCTAGGGTTAGGGTTAGGGTAGGTCTAGGGTTCGGGTTAGAGCTTGGGTAGGGTTAAAGTTAGGGCTAGGGTGTGGTCTAAGGCTAGGTTTAGGGGTAGGGTTAGTGTTTGGACTCGATTAGGGTTAGGGCTAGCGTTAGGGCTAGGGCTAGGGTCAGGTTTGGGGCTAGGGTTAGGTTTAGGTTCAGGGTTATGGTTAAGGCTAGGGTTAGAAATAGGTTTAGGAATAGGGTTCAATTTTGGGTTAGGTTTAGGGTTAGGGCTTGGGCTAGGGCTAGGGCTAGGGGTAGGCCTAGGTCTCTGGTTAGCTCTAGGGTAAAGGTTAAAGCTAGGGCTAGGGTTAGGTTTAGGGATAGGTCTAGGGTTAGGGTTATTTCTAGGGTTAGGGTTAGCGTTTTGTCTAAAACTAGAGTGTGGATTAGGGCTAGGGATAGGGCCAAGGTCAGGTTTAGTGTAGGGTTAGGGTTAGGTTTAGGTTTGGATTAAGGGCTAGGGTTAGGCATAGGTCTAGGGCTTGGCTTAGTGTTAGGGCTAGGTCTAGGGCTAGCGGCAGGCCTAGGTCTAGGGCTAGTGTTAGGGTTAGGGTTAGGGTGAGGTTTAGGTTTAGGGCTAGTGTTAGGGTTAGGTTTAGGTCTAGGATAAAGCTAGGGTTAGGGTTAGGGCTAAGGCTAGGGTTAGGGTTAGGGCTAGGTCTAAGGTTAGGGTTAGCATTAGGTCTAGGGCTAGGTTTAGGGTTAGGGTTAGGGTTAAGTTTAGGGTTAGGTTTATTTCAAGGGTTAGGGTTAGGGCTAGGGCTAGGGTTAGAGTTAAGGCTACTGTTAGGGTTAAGTTTAGGATTAGAGTTAGGGCTAGGGTTAGCGTTAGGGATAAGGTTAGGGTTAGGGATAGGGCTAGGTTTAGCATTAGCATTAGGTATTGGGCTAGGTCTAGGGTTAGGGTTAGTATTACGGTTAGGGTTAGGTTTAGGCCTAAGGCTAAGTTTAGGGTTAGGGCTAGGGCTAGGGCTAGGGTTAAGTTTAGGCCTAGGTTTAGTTTTAAGGCTAGAGTTAGGGTTAGGGGTAGGGCTAGGGTTAGGGTTAGGATGAGGGCTAGGGCTAGGGTTAGGTTTATTGTTAGGGTTAGGGTTACGGCTAGGGCTAAGGTCCCTTTTCAGTTTTCCTGTATTCCTAATTGAGCGAGCGACACACATTTGATTTAGTTCACAACATAGTGCTTTGCGTTTCTGTTCCTTTGATGGTAACTTGTTTCTGTGCTGTTGAGTAGGGTATATCACTTTTAAGTTTTCCTGTATTCCTAATTGAGCCAGCGACACACAAGCTAAGAGCAGGGTTAGGGTTAGGGCTTGGTTTAGGGCTAGGGTTAGAGTAAGGTTTAGGGTTAGGGTTAGGGTTAGGTTAGGTTTAGGGTTATGGTTAGGGCGAGGGTTAGGGTTAGGCCTAGGGCTAGTGTTACGGTTAGGGTTAGGGCTAGGTTTAGGCTTTGAATTCAGGTTAGGGCTAGGCTTAGGATTAGTGTTAGGGTTAGGGTTAGGTTTAGGGTTAGGGTTAGGGCTAGGGTTAGGGTTTTGTCTAGGACTAGGTTTAGGTTACGGCTACGGTTTGGTCTAAGGCTAAGATTAGGGCTAGGGCTAGGATTAGGGTTCAGGTTAGTATTAGGGTTAGGGTTAAGGTAAGAGGTCTGGCTAGGGTTAGGCTTAGGTTTAGGGCTAGGGTTAGGGTCAGGATTAGGGTTATGTCTATAACTAGAGTTAGATGTAGGGCTAGGGCGAGTGCTAGAGTCTGGGTTAGGGCTAGGGTTAGGGTTAGGTTTAGGGCTAGGCTAAGGTTAGGGCTAGGGTTGGGGTTAGGACTAGGGCTAGGGCTAGGGCTAGGGGTAGGCCTAAGTCAAGGGTTAGGGCTAGGTTTAGGGTTAGGGCTAAGGCTAGGGTTAGGGTTATGGTTAGTTCTATTGTTAGGGTTAGCGTTAGGTTTACTGCTAGTGATAGGTCTAGCATTATGGTTAGGGTTAGGGTTATGGTGAGGTTTAGGGTTAGGGTTAGGGATAGGTTTAGAGTTAGGGTTAGATTCATGGTTAGGGTTAGGGCTAGGTATAGGATTAGGGCTAATGTTAGGGTTGGTGCTAGGCTTAGGTCTAAGGCTAGGTTTAGGTTTAGGGCTAGGGCTAGGGCTATGGTTAAGGTTAGGGCTAGGGTGTGGGCTAAGGCTAGGGTTAGGGTTTTGTCTAGGGCTAGGGTTAGTGTTAGGGCTCAGACTAGTGTTATGGTTATTATAAGGGCAAAGGTTAGGGTTAGTGCTAGGTCTAGGTTTAGGGCTAGTGTTAAGGTTAGGCTAGGGTGTTGGCTAAGGCAAAGGTTAGGGTTAGGGCCTGGGCTAGGGCTAGGGTCAGGGTTAGGGCTAGGTTTAGGATTTAGGTTTAGCGTTAGGATTAGGGCTAGGGTTAGGTTTAAGGCTAGGGCCAGGGCTAGGGCTAGGTTAGGGTTGGGGTTAGGGTCAGGGCTAAGGCTAAGGCTAAGTTTAGGTTTAGGGTTAGTTTTAGGGTTACGGTTAGGGCTAGGATTACGGTTAGGGCTAGGGTTAGGGTTAGGACTAGCAATAGCGCTAAGGCTAGGTTTAGGGCTTGGGCAATGTTTATGGTTATGGTTAGGTTAGGTTTAGGCTTAGAATTAAGGTTAGGGCTAGGTTTAGGATTAGGGTTTGGATTAGGGTTAGTGTTAGGGCTTATGGCTAAGGTTAGGTTTAGGGTTAGGTATAGGGCTAGGGTTAGGGTTAGGGTTAGGTCTTAGGCTAGGGTTGGTGTTAGTTCTTGTGTTAAGTTTAGGGCTAGGGCTAGGGTTAGGTTAAGGTTTAGGGCTAGGGTTAGGTCTAAAACTAGAGTTAGGGTTAGGGCAAGGTTTATATTTAAGGCAATGGTTATGTCTAAGTATAAGTCTAAGGTTAGGTTTACGGCTAAGTTTAGGGCTAGGGTTAGGGTTAGGGTTAGGGCTAGGGCTCAGGATAGGGTTAGGTTTAGGGTTAGGGTTAGTGTTAGGGCTAGGGTTAAGGTTAAGTTTAAGGTTAGGGCTAGGGCTAGGGATAGGGTTATGTTTAGGGTTACGGGTAGTGTTAGGGTTAGGTTTAGGGTTAGGGTTAGGGTTAGGGTTAGGGTTACAGCCAGAGTTAGGGTTAGGGAAATGGTTATGGTTATGGTTAGGGTTAGGTTTAGGGTTAGGGGTAGGGTTGGGGTTTGTGCTAGGGTTAGGTCTAAGGCTAGGGGTAGGGTTAGGGTTAGGATGAGGCTATGGCTAGGGTTAGAGGTATTGTTAGGGTTAGGGTCAGGGTTAGGGTTAGCATTAGGGCTAGGGTAAGTTTTAAGGCAAGGGCTAAGGTTAGGATTATTGCTAGGGTTAGGTGTAAGGCAAGGGTTCGGGTTAGGCCTAGGGCTAGGGTTAGAATTATGTCTAGGGTTAGGTTTAGGGTTAGGGTTAGGTTTGCATTAGGTTTAGGGTTAGGGCTAGGGCTAGGGATAGGTTTAGGTTTAGGGTTAGGGTTAGGTTTAAGGTTAGGGTTAGGGATAGGGCTAGGGTTAGGGTTAGGGTTAGTTCTAGTGTTAGGGCTAAGGCTAAGGTTAGCATTAGCGGTAGGGTTAGGTTTAGAGTTAGGGTTAGGGCTAGGGCTAGTGTCAGAGTTAGGGCTAGGGTTAGGGTTATGTTTAGGGACAGTGTTTGGTTTAGGTCAATGGATAGTTTTAAAGTTAGGGATATTGTTAGGGTTAGGGCTAAGGTTAAGGGTGAGGTTTATGGTTAGGGTTAGGGCTAAAGCGAGGGTTAAGTTTAGGGCTAGGATATGGGCTAAGGCTAAGGTTAGCATCAGGGCTAGGCCTAGGTTTAGGTTTAGGGCTAGGGTTAGGTCTAAGGCTAAGGTTAGGTTTAGGGATATGGATAGGTCTAAGGCTAGGTTTAGGGTTAGGTCTAAGGCTAGGGTTAAGGTTAGGGCTAGGGCTAGTGTTAGGGTTATGGCTAGGTTTAGGGTTTTGGCTAGGGTTATGTCTAGTTTTAGGGTTAGGGTTAGGTTAAGGTAAAGTGTTGGGATAGGGTTAGGGTTAGGTTTAAGGCTAGGGTTAGGGTTAGGTTTAGTGGTAGGTTTAGGGCTAGGGTTAGGGTTAGGTCTAGGGTTAGGGTTAGAGCTAAGGCTAGGGTTAAGGTTAGGGCTAGGGTGTGGTCTAAGGCTAGGGTTAGGGTTAGGGCTAGGGGTAGGTTTAGGTTTACGGTTAGGGTAAAGACTAGGGTTATGTTTAAGGTTAGGGGTAGCGCTAGGGTTAAGGTAGGGCTAGGGTGTGGGCTAAGGCTAGGGTAAGGGTTAGGTCTAGGGCTAGGTTTAGGATTAGGGTTAAGTTTAGGGTTAGGGTTATGACAAGGGTTAGGGTTAGGGCTAGGGCTAGGGTTAGGTTTAGGGTTAGGGTTAGTGTTAAGTTTAGGGTTATGGTTATGGCAAGGGTTAGGATTAGGTCTAGGGCTAGGGTTAGGGTTAAGGCTAGATTTAGGGTTAAGTTTAGGATTACGGTTAGGGTTAGGTTTATAGTTAGTGTTAGGGCTAGGGTTAGGTTTAGGGTTAGGGTTTATGTTAGGACTAGGGTTAGGGTTAGGGCTAGATTTAGGGTAGAATTCGCGTTAGGGCTAGGTTTCATATTAGGGATAGGGTTAGGGTTAGGGCTAGGGTTAGGTTTAGGTTTAGGGTTAGAGCTAGGGTTAGGGTTAGGGCTAGTGCTAGGTTTAGGGTTAGGTCAAGCTTTAGGTCTAAATCTAGGGTTAGGGTTAGGGCTAGGTTTTGGTTTAGGGCTAGGGCTAGGGCTAGGTTTAGGGTTAGGTCTAGGGTTACGTCTAAAACTAGGGTTAGAGTTAGGGCTAGGTTTAGGTTTAAGGCTAGGGCTAGTGTTACGTTTAGGTTTAGGGTTAGAGCTAGGGTTATCCTTAAGGTTAGGGTTAGGCTTAAGGCAAGGGGTCAGGCTAGGCTTAGGGTTAGGGTTAGGTCTAGGGCTAGGATTAGAGTTAGAGCTAGTGTTAGGTCTAAGGCTAGTGTTAGGGTTAGGGCTAGGGCTACGGCTACTGCTTCTCTCCAAGTTAGGGCTAGGGTTCCAGTTAGGTTTAGGGTTAGGTTTAGGGCTAGGGTTAGGTTAAGTCTAGGGCTAAGTTTAGGGTTAGGGCTAGTGTTAGGGTTAGGGCTAGGGTTAGGGGTAGGGATCGGGTTAGGGTTAGGGATAGGGCTACAGTTAGCACTAGTGTTAGGTATTGGGCTACGTCTAGGGTTAGGGTTAGGATTACGGTTAGGGTTAGTTTTAAGGCTAAGGTTAGCGTTAGGTTTAGGATTATGGCTAAGGCTAAGTTTAGGGTTAGGTGTAGGGTGAGGGTTAGGTTCAGGGTTAGGGTCAGGGCTAGGCCTAAGGTTAAGGTTAGCGCTAGAGTTAGTTCTAAGGCCAGGGTTAGGGTTGGGGCTAGGGCTACGGTTAGGTTTAGGTTGAGGGCTAGGGCTGGGGTTAGGTTTATTGTTAGGGTTAGGATCAGTTTTAGGGTTAGGGTTAAGGTTAGGGCTAAGGTTAGGTTTAGGGCTAGGGCTAAGGTCACTTTTCAGTTTTCCTGTATTCCTAATTTATCGAGCGACACACATGTGAGTTAGTTTACAACGTAGTGCTTTGCGTTTCAGTTCTTTTGTTGGAAGCTTGTTTCTGTGCCTTACAGTGTGAGATATCACTTTTCAGTTTTCATGTATTCCTAATTCAGTGAGCGAGACATATGTGATTTAGTTTACAATGTACTGCTTTGCCATTCTCTTCTTTCAATGGTAACTTTTTTTGTGCTGTAGAGTATGATATATCATTTTTCAGTTTTCCTGTTATCCTAATAGAGCGGGTGACACGTATGTGAATAAAATTACAACGTTTTGCTTTGCATTTCTGTTCTTACCATGGAAACTTGTTTCTGTGCTGTACAGTGCGAGATATCACTTTTCAGTTTTCGTGAATTCCTAATAGAGCTGGCGACATGTATGTGAATTAGTTTATAACGTTGTGCTTTGCCTTTCTGTTCTTTCGTTGGAAACTTGTTTCTGTGCTGTACAAAGCGAGATATCACTTTTCAGTTTTCGTGAATTCCTAATAGAGTGGGCAACACACATGTGATTTAGTTTACAAGGTAGTGCTTTGCGTTTCAGTTCTTTTGTTGGAAACTTGTTTCTGTGCCATATAGTGTGAGATATCACTTTTCAGTTTTCCTGTATTCCTAATTGAGCGAGCAGCACACATGTGATTTAGTTTCAGACATTGTGCTTTGTGTTTCTGTTCTGTTTTTGGAAACTTGTTTCTGTGCTGTAGAGTGCGATATTTCACTTTTCAGATTTCCGGAATTCCTAATTGAGCACGTGACACACATGTGAATTAGTTTACAACGTAGTGCTTTGCCTTTCTATTCTTTTGATGGTAACTTGTTTCTGTGCTGTAGAGTGCAACATATCACTCTTCAGTTTCCTGTTACCCTAATTGAGATGGCGACACATATGTGATTTAGTTTACAATGTAGAGCTTTGCGTTGCTCTTCTTTTCTTGGAAACTTGTTTCTGTGCCGTATACTGCGATATATCACTTTTCAGTTTTCCTGTATTCCTAATTAGTCGAGCGACACACATGTGAATTAGTTTACAACTTTGTGCTTTGTGTTTCTGTTTTTTAGTTGGGAATTGTTTCTGTGCTGTACAGTGCTAGTTATCACTTTTCAGTTTTCCTGTATTCCTAATTGAGCTAGCGACACGCATGGGATTTAGTTCACAACGTAGTTCTTTCAGTTTCTATTCTTTTGATGGTAAATTGTTTGTGTGCTGTAGAGTGTGCTCTATCACTTTTCAGTTTTCTTGTTATCCTAATTGAGCAGGCGACATGTATGTGAATTACATTACAATGTTGTGCTTTGCGTTTCAGTTCTTTTGTTGCAAACTTGTTTCTGTGCGTTACAGTGCGAGATACCACTTTTCAGTTTTCTTGTATTCCTAATTGAGCGAGGGACACACATGTGATTTAGTTTCAAACATTGTGCTTTGCGTTTCTGTTCTTTCCTTGGAAATTGTTTTTGTGCTGTACACTGTGAGATATCACTTTTCAATTTTCTTGTTATCCTAATTGAGCGGGCGCAAACATGTGATTTAGTTTACAATGTAGTGCTTTGCGTTTCAGTTCTTTTGTTGTAAACTTGTTTCTGTGCTGTAGAGTGCAATATATCACTTTTCAGTTTTCCTGTTATCCTAATTGAGCGGGCGACACATATGTGAATTAGTTTACAAAGTTTTACTTTGCCTTTCTGTTCTTTCGTTGGAAAATTGTTTCTGTGCTGTACACTGTTAGATATCACTTTTCAGTTTTCCTCTATTCCTAATTGAGCAAGTGTCACACATGTGATTTAGTTCTCATCGTAGTGCTTTGCGTTTCTGTTCCTTTGATGATTCCTTGTTTCTGTGCTGTAGATTGCAATATATCACTTTTCAGTTTTCCTGTTTTCGTAATTGAGCAGGCGACACGTATATGAATTAGTTTACAACTTTGTGCTTTGTGTTTCTGTTCCTTTGATGGTACCTTGTTTCTGTGCTGTAGAGTGTGATATATCACCGGTAGGAGCCAAGGGCAAGAAATGAGTGGGGAGGAGAAAGGGCAAGGAGAGCTTGGAGTAGAGCTGGAGGAGAGATCTGGTAACAAGGTGGAGAGATGGACTAGACCTAAGATATCACTAAAAGCAAGTATAATGTGGGAAATCTAAATGTTAGGAAACTATGGGCCTTGGAGGTTTGGGAGGGAGTAACTATTGCCCAACATTGTGTTCAAGGTTAACTAAATAATCCCAGTCTCTGTGTGGTGATTTGATTATACAAATGTTTAGGATTAACAGCAAGCTTGACTCAAAGATAATCATTAGTAAATATTAATCACCACCACCAACAGTTAACTTTGGGCTTTGGGTTAGGGTTAGGATTAGGGATTAGGGTTAGGGTTAGGATTAGGATTAGGTTAGTGTTAGGTTTAGGATTAAGGTTAGGGCTAGAGGTTAGGTTTGGGTTCGAGTTAGGGTGAGGCTTAGTGGTAAGGGTTAGGGGTTAGGGTCAAAATTAGGGGTTATTGTTAGGCTTAGGTTTAGAGGTTAAGGTTAGGTTAGGGGTAGGGTTAGATTAGCATTAGGGTTAGGGCTAGGGTTAGGACTAAGTCTGGGGTTAGTGTTAGGGCTAAGTTTAGTGCTAGGGTTAGGGTTAGGTTTAGTGTTAGGGTTAGGATTAAGGTTAGATTTAGGGTTAGGTTAGGGGCTAGGGTTAGGGTTAGGGTTAGGGTTTGTGTTAGGGCTCAGACTAGGATTAGGGTTAGTATAAGGGCTAGGGTTAGGGTTAGGGCTAGGTCTAGGGTTATGGTTTAGGGGTAGGGCTATGTTTACGGTTAGGGTTAGGGCTAAGGCTAGGGCTAGGTTTAGGGGTAAGACTATGTCTAGGGTTAGGTTTAGGGTTAGGGCTAGCGCTAGGGCTAGGTATAGGCCTAAAGTTAGGGTTAGGGCTAAGTCTAGGGCTAAGGTTAGGGTTAGGGCTAGGGTTAGGGCTAGGATTAGGGTTAGGCCAAGGATTAGGTTTAAGATAAACGGGTGGGCTAGGGTTAGGGTTAGGTTTAGGGCTACGGTTAGGGTTCGGCTAGTGTTTGGGTTAAGTCTACCGTTAGGGTTAGAGCTAGGGCTAGGTTTAGGGTTTGGGATAGGTTTAGTTTTAGGGTTAGGGCTAGGGTTAGGGCTAAGGCTAGGTTTAGGGTTAGGGCTAGGGCTAGGGTTAGAGTTAGGGCTTGGGCTAGGGTTAGGTTTTGGGTAAGGGGTAGGGTTAGGATCAGGGCTAGGGATAGGGTTAGAGTTAGGGCTAGGTTTAGGGCTAGGGCTTAGGTTAGGGTTAGGGCTAGGGTTAGGTTTAAGACTAGGTTTAGGATTAGGGCTAGGGCTAGGATTAAGTTTAGGTTTAGGGTGACGGTTTGGATTAGGGTTAGAGTTAGGGTTAGGTTTAGGCCTAGGGTGTGGGTTGGGTTTAGTGTTACGTTTAGGGATAGGGTTAGAGCTAGGGCTAGGGTTACCATTAGGGCTAGGGTATGGGCTAAGGCAAGGGTTTGGGTTAGGGCTAGGGCTAAGGTTAGGGTTAGGGCTAGGGTTAGGGTTAGGTTTAGGGTTAGGCTTAGGGCTAAGGCTAGGTTTAAGTTTAGGGGTAGGGTGTGGTCTAAGGCTAGGGTTTGGGTTAGGGCAAGGGCTAGGGCTAGGGTTAAGGTTAGGGATACGTGTGGGCTATGGCTAGAAGTAGGGTTATGGCTAGGGCTAGGGCTAAGGTTAGGGTTATTGCAAGGGTTAGGACTAGGGTTAGGGTTAGGCCTATAGGTAGGGTTAAGGTAAGGGATCAGGCTTGGGTTAGGGTTAGGTGTTGGGTTAGGGCTAGGACTAGGGTTAGGTTTAGGTTTAGGTTTAGGGCTAGGGCTAGGGCTACGGCTAGGGCTAGGGCTAGGTTTAGGGCTAGGGTTAGGTCTAAGGCTAGGGTTAGGGCAAGCACTAGGGTTAGGGTTAGGATGAGGGTAGGGCTACGTTTAGGTTTATTGTTAGGGTTAGGGCTAGGGTAAGGGTTAGGGCTAGGCCTAAGGTTAGGCTTAGGGCTAGGGTTAGGTCTAAGGCTAGGGTTCGTGTTAGGGTTAGGGCAAGTGTTAGGTTTAGGGCTAGGGCTAGGTTTAGGTGTAGGGTTAGGGTTAGGGTTTGGGTTAGGGCTAGGGTTAGGTTTAGGATTAGGGTTATGTTTGGGGTTTGGGCTAGTCCTAC
>REGO01000259.1:2636217-2651217 GCA_010120015.1 Rhombomys opimus | reverse complement strand
CACATGTGATTTAGTTCTCATCGTAGTGCTTTGTGTTTCTGTTCCTTTGACGGTAACTTGTTTCTGTGCTGTAGAGTGCAATATATCACTTTTCAGTTTTCCTGTTATGCTAATTGAGCAGGGAACACACATATGATTTAGTTTATAACGTTGTGCTATGATTTCAGTTCTTTTGTTGGAAACTTTTTTTTGTGCCTTATAGTGTGAGTTATCACTTTTCAGTTTTCCTGTATTCCTAATTGAGTGAGCCACACACATGTACTTTCATTCATTGGGGGACACACGTGATTTAGTTTCAAACATTGTTTTTTGTTTTACGTTCTTTTGTTGGAAACCCTTTTCTGTGCTGTAGAGTGCGATATATCTCTTTTCAGTTTTCCTGTTATCCTAACTGAGCAGGTGACACGTATGTGAATTAGTTTACAACGTTGTGCATTGCATTTCTGTTCTTTCTTTGAAAACTTGTTTCTGTGCTGTACAGTGCGAGATATCGCTTTTCAGTTTTTCTGTATTCCTAATTGAGTGAGCGACACACATGTGACTTAGTTCACAACTTAGTGCTTTGCGTATTTCTTCCTTTGATGGTAACTTGTTTCTGTGCTGTAGAATGCGATATATCACTTTTCTGTTTTCTTGTTACCTTAATTGAGTGGGCGACACTTATGTGAATTAGTTTACAACATAGGGCTTGGTGTTTCTGTTCTGTCATTGGAAACTTCTTTCTGTGCTGTACAGTGCGAGATATCACTGTTCAGTTTTCCTGTATTCCTATTTGAGCGAGCGACACACAGGTGATTTAGTTTACAATGTATTCCTTTGCCATTCTATTCTTTGGATGGTAAGTTGTTTCTGTGCTGTAGAGTGTGCTATATCACTTTTCAGTTTTCCTGCCTAAATGAGTGAGCGATACACATGTGATTTAGTTTACAACGTAGTGCTTTGCGTTTCTATTCTTTTGATGGTAACTTGTTTCTTTGCTGTAGAGTGCCCTATATCATTTTTCAATTTTCCTGTTATCCTAATTGAGGGGGAGACACGTACGTTAATTAGTTTACAATGTTGTTCATTGCGTTTCTGTTCTTTCGTTGGAAACTTGTTTATATGCTGTACAGTGAGAGATATCACTTCTCAGTTTTCCTGTATTCCTAATTGAGCTAGTGACACACATGGGATTTAGTTTCAAACATTGTGGTTTGAGTTTCTGTTCTTTTGATGGTAACTTGTTTCTGTGCTGTAGAGTTCGATATATCACTTTTCAGTATATGTGTCATTCCAATTGAGTGGGCGACACGTATGTGAATTAGTTGTTCTTTGCGTTTCTGTTCTTTCATTGGAAACTTGTTTCTGTGCTGTACAGTGCGAGTTATTACTTTTCAGTTCTCCTGTATTCCTAGTTGAGCAAGCGACACATATGTGAATTAGTTTACAACTTTGTGCTTTGCGTTCCTGTTCTTTCGTTCGAAACTTGTTTCTGTGCTGTACACTGCGAGATATCACTTTTCAATTTCCTGTATTCCTAATTGAGTGAGCGACACACATGTGATTTAGTTCACAAAGTAGTGCGTTGCTTTTCTATTTTTTCATTGGAAACTTGTTTCTGTGCTATAGAGTGTGATATATCACTTCTCAGTTTTCCTGTTATCGTAATTTATCGGGTGATACGTATGTGAATTAGTTTACAACGTTGTGCTTTGCCTATCTGTCTCTCGTTGGAAACTTGTTTCTGTGCTGTATACAGCGAGATATCATTTTTAAGTTTTCTTCTTGGTCTAGGGTTAGGATTAGGGTTAGAGTTAGGGCTAGGGTTAGGGTTAGGGCTAGGGCTAGGCCAAGGGTTAGGGCTAGGGTTAGGGTTAGGGCTAGGGTTAGGGTTAGGGCTAGGATTAGTGTTAAGCCTAGGATTAGGTTTAAGGTAAGGGGTTGGGCTAGGGTTAGGGTTAGGGTTAGGGCTACGGTTAGGGTTAGGTCTAGGGTGTGGGTTAAGTCTAGTGTTAGGGGTAGAGCTAGGGCTAGGTTTAGGGTTAGGGCTAGGGTTAGGGCTAGGGCTGGGGTTAGGTCTAAGGCTAAGTTTAGGGTTACGGCTAGGGTTAGGTTTAGGGTTAGGGTTAGGGCTATGGCTAAGTTTAGGGTTAGGGCTAGGGTTAGGGTTAGGGCTAGGGCTAGGGTTAGGGTTACTTCTAGGGGAAGGGTTAGGTTTAAGGTACTGTGTTGGGCTAGTGTTAGGGTTAGGGTTAGGTTTAGAGCTATGGTTAGGGTTAGGGCTAGGGTGTGGGTTAAGTCTAGTGTTAGGGTTAGAGCTAGGGCTAGGTTTAGGGTTAGAGATAGGTTTAAGGTTAGGGTTGGGGTTACGGGTAGAGCTAACGCTAAGTTTAGGTTTAGGGCTAGGGTTAGTGTTAGGTTTAGAGTTAGGGTTAGGGCTTGGGCTAGGGTTAGGGTTAGGGTTAGGGCTAGGGTTAGGGTTAGGGCTAAGGCTACGGTAAGGGTTAGGGCTATGTCTAGGGTTAGGGTTAGCATTAGGTCTACGGCTAGGCCTAGGTCTAGAGTTAGGGTTAGGGTTAGGGTCAATGTTAGGGTTAGGGCTAGTATTAGGGTGAGGTGTACGGCTAAAATAAGGCTAGGGTTAGGGCTAGGTCCAGGGTTAAGGTTAGTGTTAGGTCTAGGTCTAGGGCTACGGTTAGTGTTAGGATTATGGTTAGGTCAAAGGTTACGGCTATGGCTAAGGTTAGGTTTAGGTTTGGGTTAGGGTTAGGAGGAGGGTTAAGGTTAGGTCTAGTGCTAGGGTTAGGGTTAAGGCTAGTGTTAGGGTTAGGTTTAAGATTTGGGTTAGGGCTAGGGTTAGGGTTAGGCCTTGGTCTCGGGCTAAGGGTAGCACTAGGTCTAGGGTTATGGTTAGGGATAGTGCTAGCATTCGGGCTAGGGTTAGGGTTAGGGTTAGGGTTAGGCCTAGGTTTAGGTTAGGTTTAGTGTTAGGGTTAGGGCTAAAACTAGGGTTAAGGTTAAGGCTAGGGTGTGGTCTAAGGCTAGGGTTAGGGTTAGGGCAAGGGCTAGGGCTAGGGTTAGGGTTAGGGCTAGTTCTAGGGTTAGGGTTAGGGCTAGGTTTAGGTCTAAGGCTAGGGTTAGGTTTAGGGCTATGTCTAGGGTTCGGGTTAGCATTAGGTCTACGGCTAGGGCTAGGTTTAGTGTTAGGGTTAGGGTTAGGTTTAGGTCTAGGGTAAGGCTAGGGTTAGGGTTATGGTTAGGGCTAAGGCTAGGGTTAGGTTTAGGGCTAGGTCCAGGTTTAGGGTTAGTTTTAGGTCTAGTATAGGGCTAGGGTTATTGTTAGGGCTATGTTTAGGTCAAGGGTTAGGGATAAGGCTAAGGTTAGAATTAGGTTTTTGTTAGGGCTAGGGTTAAGATTAGGTTTATGGTTAGGGTTAGGGTGAGGGTTAGGGTTAGGTCTAGTGCTAGGGTTAGGGTTAAGGCTGGTGTTAGGGTTAGGTTTAGGATTTGGGTTAGGGCTAGGGTTAGGGTTAGGGCTAGGTCTAGGGCTAGGGGTAGGGTTAGGTCTAGGGTTATGGTTAGGGATAGTGCTAGCATTAGGGCTAGGGTTAGGGTTAGGATTAGGGCTAAGGCTAGTGTTAGGGTTAGGTCGAAGTCTAAGTTTAGGGTTAGCGTTATGTTTCGGGATAAGTCTAGGATAGGGTTAGTGTTAGGGTTTGGGCTAGGGTTAGGGCTAAGGCTAAGGTTAGGATTAGGGTTAGGGTTATGGCTAGACTTAGGGTTATGTTTATTGTTATGGTAAGGGCTAAGGCTAGGGTTAGAAGCAAGACTACTTCTAGGGTTAGGACTAGGGGTAGGTTTAGGGCTAAGGCTAGGGTTAGGTTTAGGGCTAGGGCTAGGTCTAGGGTTAGGGTTAGGGTTAATGTGAGGGTTAGTTTTAGGGCTAGTGTTAGAGTTAGGTTTGGGGCTAGGGAAAGGCTAGTTTTAGGGTTAGGACTAAGGCTAGGGTTAGGGTTAGAGCTAAGTCATGGGTTAGGGTTAGCTTTAGGTCTAGGGCTAGGACTAGGGTTAGGGTTAGGGCTAGGGATAGGGTTAAGGCTAAGGTTAGGGTTAGGGCTAGGTTTAGGGCTATGGTTAGGTTTAGGGCTAGGGTTAGGGCTAAGGCTAAATGTTATGCTTAAGGCTACGTTTAGGGCTAGGTTTAGGGTTAGGATTAGGTCTAGGGTTAGGGTTAGGGTTAGGGTTACGGCTATGTCTAGGGTTAGGGTTAACATTAGGTCTACTGCTAGGGCTAGGGCTAGCATTAGGGTTAGGGTTAGTGTTAGGGTTAGCGTTAGGGTGAGGTTAGGGTTAGGGTTAGGGCTAGGGTAAGGGCTAATGTTAGGGTTAGTTTTAGGGTTAGGGTAAGGCTAGAGTTAGGTTTAGTGCTAAGGCTAGGGTTAGGGTTAGGGCTATATCTAGGGTTAGGGTTAGCTTTATGTCTCTGGCTAGGTCTAAGTTTATACTTAAGGTTAGGGTTAGGGTTTTGGCTAGGGTTAGGGCTAAGGCTAAGGTTAAAATTAGGGTTGGGTTAGGGCTAGGGTTCGGGTTAGGGGTAGGTTTAGGTTTAGGTTTTGGGTTAGATTTTGGGTTAGTGTGAGCGTTAGGGTTAGGTCTAGGGCTAGGGTTAGGGTTAAGGCTAGTGTAAGCTTTAGGTTTAGGATTAGGGTTAGGGCTAGGGTTAGGGTTAGGGTTAGGGCTAAGGCTAGGGTTAAGATTAGGGCTAGGGTGTGGTCTAAGGCTAGGGTTAGTTTTAGGGCTAGTGCTAGGGTTAAGGTTAGGGCTAGGGTGTGCGTTAAGCCTAGGGTTAGGGTTAGGGCTGGGGCTAGTGTTAGGGTTAGGGTTAGGGCTAGGGCTAGCTTTAGGGCTGGGGCTAGGGTTAGGTCTAAGGCTAGGGTTAGAGTTAGGGCTAGGGCTAGGATTAGGGCTAGGGTCAGGGTTATGGCTAGGCTTAGGGCTAGGGTTAGGTTTAGGTTTAGGGCTAGGGTTAGCGTTAGGTCTAGATCTAGGGTTAGGGTTGGGGTTAGTGTTAGGGCTAAGGATAATGTTAGGGTTAGTGCTAGGTTTAGGGTTAGGTTTAGGTTTAGGTTTAGGGCTAGTTTTAGGGTTAGGACTAGGGATAGGGCTAAGGTTAGGGTTAAGCCTAGGTCTGCGGTTATGGTAAGGGATTGGGTAGGTTTGGGTTTAGAATTCAGGTTAAGGCTAGGTTTAGGATTAGGGTTAGGATTAGGGTTGGTGTTAGGGCTAGGGTTAAGGTTAGGTTAGGGTTAGGGTTAGTTTTAGGGTTAGGGTTAGAGCTAGGGTTAAGGTTTGGGATAGGGCTAGGGTTAGCATTAGCGTTAGGTCTTGGGCTAGGGCTAGGGTTAGCACTAGGGTTAGGGTTAGTGCTAGGGTTACGGTTAGGTTTAGGGCTAGGTTTAGGGTTAGGGTTAGGGCTAGGGCTAGGGCTAAGTTTAGGTTTAGGGCTAGAGTTACGGTTAGGTTTCGGGTTAGGTTTATGGCTAAGGCTAGGGTTAAGTTTAGGGCTAGGTTGTGGTCTAAGCCTAGGGTTAGTGTTAGGGTTAGGGCTAGGGTTAAGGTTGGGCTAGGGTGTGGGCTAAGAGTAGGTTTAGGGTTGGGGCTAGGGCTAGTGTTAGGGTTAGGGTTAGGACTAGGGTTAGGTCTAAGCTTAGGGTTAGGGTTAGGGCTAAGGCTAGAATTAGGGCTAGGGTCACGGTTAAGGTTAGGGCTATGGTTAGGGTTAGGTCTAGGTCTAGGGCAAGGGTTAGGGGTGGCTTTAGTGTTAGGGCTAAGGCTAAGGATAGGGTTAGGGCTAGGTTCAGGGGTAGGGTTAGGGCTAGGGCTAGGGTTAGGTTTAGGATGAGGGCTAGGGCTAGGTTTAGGTTTATTGTTAGGTTTAGGATCAGGGTTAGGGTTAGGGTTAGGGCTCTGGTTAGGGTTAGGGCTAGGGCTAAGGTTACGGTTAGGGTTAGGTTTAGGGCTAAGGCTAGGGTTAGGGTTAGGGCTAAGTCTAGGGTTAGGGTTAGTGTTAGGTCTACTGCTAAGGCTAGGGCTAGCATTAGGGTTAGGGTTAGGGTGAGGTTTAGGTTTAGGGCTAGTGTTAGGGTTAGGTTTATGGCTAGGATAAAGCTAGGGTTAGGTCTAAGGCTAGGGTTAGGGTTAGGGCTAGGTCTAGAGTTAGGTTTATCGTTAGGTTCAGGGCTAGTTTTAGGGTTAGGGTTAGGTTTAGGGTTAGGGTTATGGCAAGGGTTAGCATTAGGTCTAGGCTAGGGTTAGGTTTTGGTTAGGTTTAGGATTAGGGTTAGGTTTGGGTCTAAGGCTAGTGTTAGGGTTAGAGCTAGGGTTATCTTTAAGGTTAGGGTTAATGTTAAGGTAAGCGGTCGGGCTTGGCTTAGGTTTAGGGTTAGGGCTAGGGCTAGGTTTAGGTCTACGGCTAGGGTTAGGGTTAGGGCTAGGGTTAGGGTTAAGGTAAGGTGTGGTGCTATGGTTAGGGTTAGAGTTACGGTTAGGCCTAGGGTTAGGTTTAGGTTTAGGGTTGTGTTTAGGGCTCAGGCTAGCATTAGGATTAGAGTTAGGGTTAGGGCTAAGGTAAGGGTTAGGGATAGGTCTAGGTTTCGTGTTAGAGCTAAGGCTAGGGTTAAGGTTAGGGCTAGGGTGTGTCTAAGGCTAGGGTTAGGGTTAGGGCTAGGGCTAGGGTTAGGGTTAGGACTAGGGTTAGGGCTAGGGCTAGGGTCCGGGTTAGGGCTAGGGTTAAGTTTAGGTTTAGGGTTATGGTTAAGGCTAGGGTTAGGAATAGGTCTAGAGCTAGGGTTAAGTTTTGGGCTATGTTTAGGGTTAGGGCTTGGACTAGGGCTAGGGCTAGGGCTAGGGGTAGGCCTAGGTCTAGGGTCAGATTTAGGGTTAAGGTTAAAGCTAGGGCTAGGGTTAGGGTTTGGTCTAGGTTTAGGTTTATGTCTAGGGTTAGGGTTATGGTTAGGGTTATGTCTAAAAGTAGGGTGTGAGTTATGCCTATGAATAGGGTCAGTGTTAGGGCTAGGGTTAGGGTTAGGTTTAGGTTTGGGTTAACGCTAGGGTTAGGTCTAGGGCTAGAGTTAGGGTTAGGGTTAGGGTGAGGTTTAGTTTCAGGGCTAGTGTTAGTGTTAGGTTTAGGGCTAGGATAAAGCTAGGGTTAGGGTTAGGGCTAAGGCTAGGGTTAGGGTTAGGGTTAGGGTTAGGGCTAGGTCTATGGTTAGGGTTAGCGTTACGTCTAGGGCTAGGTTTAGGGTTAGGATTAAATTTAGGGTTAGGGTTAAATTTAGGGTTAGGTTTATGGCAAGGGTTAGGGTTAGGTCTAGGTCTAGGGTTAGGGTTAAGGCTAGTGTTAGGGTTAAGTTTAGGATTATGGTTAGGGTTAGGGTTAGGGTTAGCTCTAGGTCTACGGTTAGGTTTAGGGTTAGCGTTAGGGCTAGGGTCAGGGCTAGGACTAGGGTTAGGGTTAGGGTTAGTTTTAGGGTTAAGGTTAGGGTTAGGTTTAAAGTTAGTGTTAGGGCTAGGGTGAGGTTTACGGCTAGGGTTAGCGTTAGGACTAGGGTTAGGGTTAGGGCTAGTTTTAGGGGTAGAATTTGGGTTAGGGCTAGGTTTAAGATTAGAGATAGGGTTAGGGTTAGGGCTATGGCTATGGTTAGTTTTAGGTTTAAGGTTTGAGCTAGGGTTAGGGTTAGGGTTAGGGCTAGGGCTAGAGTTAGGGTTAGGTCTAGGTTTAGGTCTAAATCTAGGGTTAGTGTTAGGGCTAGGTTTTGGTTTAGGGCTAGGGCTAGGTTTAGGGTTAGTCTAGGTTTAGGGTTAGGTCTAGGGTTAGCTAAGGCGAAGGTTAGATTTAGGGCTAGGGTTAGGGCTAGGGTTAGTGTTAGGTTTAGGGTTAGGGTAGGGTTAGTGTTAGGGCTAGGACTAGGATTGGGGTTAGGGTTAGGGTTAGGTTTATGGTTAGGATTATGGTTAGGTTTAGTGTTAAATTAGGGCTAGGGTTAGGTTTAGGAGTAGGGTTAGGTCTAAGGCTATGGTAGGACTCGGTCTAGGTTTAGGGTTAGGTCTAGGTTTAGGTCTAAATCTAGGGTTAGGGTTAGGGCTAGGTTTTGGTTTAGGGCAAGGGCTAGGTTTATGGTTAGGTCTAGGGTTAGGTCTAAAACTAGGGTTAGGGTTTGCGCTAGGTGTAGGTTTAGGGCTATGGCTAGGGTTACGTTTAGGTTTAGGGTTAGAGCTAGGGTTATCCTTAAGGTTAGGGTTAGGTTTAAGGTAAGGGATCGGGTTAGGCTTAGTGTTAGGGTTAGGGCTAGGGCTAGGATTAGTGTTAGAGCTAGTGTTAGGTGTAAGGCTAGTGTTAGGGTTAGGGCTAGGGCTAGGGCTACTGCTCCTCTCAAGTTTAGGACTAGGGTTCTGGTTAGGTTTAGGGTTAGGTTTAGGGCTAGGGTTAAGGTTAGGTCTAGGGCTAGGTTTAGGGTTAGGGTTAGTGTTAGGGTTAGGGATACGGTTAGTGTTAAGGATAGGGCTAGGTTTAGCATTAGCATTATATCTTGGGCGAGGGCTAGGATTAGGATTACTGTTAGGGCTAGGTTTAGGGCTAAGGCTAAGTTTAGGGTTAGGTTTAGGATTAGGGCTAAGGCGAAGGCTAAGTTTAGGGTTAGGGCTAGGGTTAGGTTTAGGTTTAGATTTAGGTTTAGGGTTAGGGCTAGGGCTAGGTTTAAGGTTAGGGCTAGGGTTAGTTCTAAGGCTAGGGTTAGGTTTAGGGCTAGGGCCATGGTTAGGGTTAGGTTTAGGGCTAAGGCTAAGGTTAGGGTTAGGTTTAGGATTAGGGCTAAGTCTAAGGTTAAGGTTAGGGCTAGGTTTAGGGTTACGTTTAGGGTTAGGGGTAGGGCTAGGACTAGGGTTAGGTTTAGGATGAGGGCTAGGGTTAGGTATATTGTTAGGGTTAGGATCAGGGTTAGGGTTAGGGTTAGGGTTAAGGCTACGGTTAGGATTAGCATTAGTGCTAAGGTTACGGTTAGGGCTAGGCTTAGGTCTAAGGCTAGGGTTCGAGTTAGGGCTAGGGCTAGGGTTAGGGTTAGAGTTATAGTTAGGGTTAGGTTTAAGTTTAGGGCTAGGGTTATGGTTAGGTCTAGGGTGTGGGCTAAGGTTAGGGTTAGGGTTAGGTCTAGGGCTAGGTTTATGGTCAGGGCTAGTGTTAGGGTTAGTCCTAGGGATAGGTTTAGGTCTATGGTTAGTGTTAGGGATAGGGATAGGGTTAGTGTTAGCATTAGGTCTTGGGCTAGGGCTAGGTTTAAGGTAAGGGTTAGGGCTAGGGTTGTGGCTAAGGCTAAGGTTAGGTTTAGGGTTAGGGTTAGGGTTAGGGCTAAGGCTAAGTTTAGGGTTAGCGCTATGGTTAGGGTTAGGGTTAGGGTTAGGGTTAGGGTTTGGGCTAGGTTTACTTTTATGTTTAGTGTTAGGTTCAGGGTTACGGGTTAGGGCTAGGGCTAGGGTTAAGGTTAGGGCTAGGGTTAGGGTTTGGGTTAGGGTTAGGGTTAGGGCTAAGGCTAGGTTCAGTTTTATGTTTAGGGTTAGGGTTAGGGTTAGGGTTAGGTTCAGGGTTAGGGTTAGGGCTACGACTAGGGTTAAGGTTAGGGCTAGGGTTAGGGTGAGGGCTAGGGCTAGGGCTAGGGTTAAGTTTAGGGCTAGCGATAGGGCTAGGATTAGAGTTAGGTCTAGGGTTAGGGTTAAGGTAATGTGTGGGGCTATGGTTAGGATTAGGGTTAGGTTTAGGGCTAGGTTAGGTTTAGGTTTAGGGTTAGGGTCAGGGTTAGGGTTACGGTTAGGGTAGGGTTAGAGTTAGGGCTAGGGCTAGGGCTAAGGTTAGTGTTAGGGCTTGTGTTATTGCTAGGGATAGGGTTAGGTTTAGGGTTATTGTTAGGGTTAAGGCTAGGGTTAAGGTTAGGACTAGGGTGTGGTCTAAGGCCAGGGTTAGGTTTAAGGCTAGGGCTAGGGTTAGTGTTAGGGCTAGGGTCAATGTTAAGGTTAGGGCTAAGTTTAGGTCTAAGGCTAGGGTTAGGGTTACGCTTAGGGTTAGTGTTAGGGCTTGGGGTAGGTTTAGGGTTAGGGTTATGGTTATGGTTATGGTTAGGGATAGGGCTAGGTTTAGGGTTATGGCTAGATTAGGGTTAGGTTAGGTTTAGGGTTAAAGTAAGGGGTAGGGCTAGGGTTAGGTTAAGGGTTTGGTCTAGTGGTAGGGTAAGGATTAGGGTTAGGAATAAGGGTTGGGTTAGGTTTAGGTTTAGGGTTAGAGCTATGGTTAGGGTTAGGACTAGGGTTAGGGCTAAAGGTAAGGTTAGGAGTAGGGCTAGGGTTATGGTACTGGTTAGGGCTAGGTTTAAGGTTACAATTCATGTTAGGGCTAGGTTTAGGAATATGGTTAGGGTTAGGTTTAGGGTTAGGGCTAGGGCTAGGGTTAGTTTTAGGGTTAGGGTTAGGGCTAGGGTTAGGTCTAAGGCTAGGGTTAGTGCTAGGGCTAGGTTTAGTTTTAGGTCTAGGGTTAGGTCTAAAACTAGGGTTAGGGTTAAGTCTAGGTATAGGTTTAGGACTAGGGTTAGGGCTAAGGCTAAGTCTAAGGTTAGGGTTAGGGCCAGGTTTAGACCTAGGGTTAGGGTTAGGTTTAGGGTCTGGATTAGGGTTAGGGTTAGGGCTATGGTTAGGGTTAGGTCTAGGGCTAAGTTTAGGTTTATGGCTAGGGTTAGGTCTTAGGCTAGGTTTAGGGTTAGGACTAGGGCTAGGTTTAGGTTTATGTCTAGGGTTAGTGTTAGGGTTAGGTTTAGGTTTAGGTTTAGGGTTAGGGTTAGGCCTAGGTCTAGGTTTAGGGTTAGCATTAGGTATACTGCTAGGGCTAGGGCTTGTGTTAGGGTTAGGGTGGGGATAGGGTTAGGTTTAGGGCTAGTGTTTGGGTTAGGTTTAGGGAAAGGGTGGGCTAGTGTTAGATTTAGGGCTAGGTCTAGGGTTAGTGCTAGCAATAGGTCTACTCCTAGGGCTAGGGCTAGTGTTAGGGTTAGGGTTAGGTTTAGGGCTAGTGTTAGAGTTAGGTTTAGGTCTAGGGTAAGGCTAGGGTTAGGGTTAGGGCTAAGGCTAGGGTTAGGGTTAAAGCTAGGTCTAGGGTTATGGTTAGGTTTAGGTCTAGGGCTATAGTTAGGTTTAGGGTTAGGGTTAGGGCTAGGGTCAGAGCTAGGACTAGGGTTAGGGTTAGATTTATGGTTAAGGTTAGGTTTGGCTTTAGAGTTAGTGTTAGGGCAAGTGTTAGGTTTAGGGCTAGGGATAGCATTAGGGCTAGGGCTAGGTTTAGGGTTATATCTAGGGTTAGGATTAGGATTAGGGTTAGGGTTAGATTTAGTTTTAGGGTTAGGTTAGGGTTAGGGTTAGGGCTCGGGTTAAGGTTAGAGTTAGGATATGGTCTAAGGATAGGGTTAGGGTTAGGGCTAGGTCTAGGGTTAGGGTTAGGGCTAGGGTTCAGTCTAATGCTAGGATTAGGGTTAGGGCTAGGGCTAGGGTTAGGGTTAGGGTTAGAGTTAGGGCTAGGGTTACTGCTAGGGCTAGGGTTAGGTCTAAGGCTAGGGATAGGGTTAGGGCTATTGCTAGAATTAGGTTTAGGGCTAGGGTTATTGCTAGGAATAGGATTAGGCCTAGGGTTAGGTGTAAGGGTAGGTTAAGGTTTAGGGCTAGGGCTACGTTTAGGTTAGGTCTAGGTTTAGGGTTAGAATTCGGGTTAGGGCTAGGTTTAAGATTAGAGATAGGGTTAAGGTTAGGGCTAGGGTTAGGTTTAGCTTTAGGGTTAGGGATAGGGTTAGGGTTAGGTCTAGGACTAATTTTAGGATTAGTTCTAGGGTTAGGTCTAAAACTAGGGTTAGGGTTAGGGCTAGGTTTAGACTTAGGGCTAGGGCTAGGGTAGGTTTAGGATGTCGACTAGGGCTAGTGTTAAGTTGATTGTTAGGGTTAGGGTCAGGGTTAGGGTTAGGGTTACAGTTAGGGCTAGGGTTAGGTCTAAGGCTAGGGTTTGGGTTAGGGCTAGAGCTAGGGTTAGTGTTATGTCTAGGGTTAGGTTTACCATTAGGTTAGGGTTAGTTTTAGGGTTAGGGCTAGGGCTAGGGTTAAGGTTAGGGCTAGGTGTTGGCTAAGGCTAGGGTTAAGGTTAGCTCTTGGGCTAGAGTTAGGGTTAGGGCTAGGTCTAGGGCTTGGGTAAGGGTTAGGTCTAGGTTTCGGGTTAGGTTTAGGGTTTTGTTTAGGTCTATGGTTAGGGTTAAGTCTAGGGCTAGGGTTAGGGTTAGTTGTAGTGTTAAGGTTAGGGCTAGGGTTAGGTTTAGGGATAGGGTTAGGGTTAGGAATAGGGATAGCGCTAGGGTTAGCGTTAGCATTAGGTCTTGGGCTAGGGCTACGGTTAGGGCTAAGGCTAAGGTTATGGTTAGGGTTAGGGCTAAGGCTAAAGATAGGGTTAGTGCTAGTGATAGGGTTAGGTTTAGGGTTAGGGTTAGGGCTAGGGTTAGGGTTAGGGGTAAGGCTAAGTTTATGATTAGGACGAGGGTTAGGGCTAAGGCTAAGTTTAGGGCTAGGGCTAGGATTAATTCTAAGGTTAGGTTTCGGGTTAGGGTTAGGGTTAGGGTCAGGGTTAGTGTTAGGTTTAGGGTTAGGGCTAGGGTTAGTGTTAGGTCTAGGGCTAAGTTTAGGTTTAGGGCTAGGGTTAGGTCTAAGGCTACGTTTAGGGTTAGGTCTAGGGTTAGGTCTAAACTAGAATTAGGGTTAGGCTAGGGTTAGTGATAGGGCTAGGGTTAGGTTTACGGTTAGGGCTAGGGTTAGGGTTAGGGCTAAGGCTAAGGTTAGGTTTAGGGCTAGGTTTCGGGCTAGGGTTAGGGTTAGGTTTAGGTTTAGGGTTAGGGTTAGGTTTAGGTTTAGGGTTAGGGCTGGGGTAGGGTTAGGGCTATGGTTAGGGTTAGGGCTAAGGCTAAAGCTAAGGTTAGGGTTAGGTTTAGGTTTAGGGCTAGTGTTATGGTTATTTCTAGGTTTAGGTTTATGGTTAGGGTTAGGTTTATTGTTAGGGTTTGGGTTAGGGCTAGGGTTACGGTTAGGGCTAGGATTAGGTCTAAGCCTAGGGTTAGGGTTAGGGCTGGGGCTAGGGTTAGGGCTAGGGCTAGGGTTAGGTTAGCTTTAGGTCTACTGCTAGGTCTAGGGCTAGTGTTAGGGTTAGGGTTAGGGTTAGGGTGAGGGATAGGGTTAGGTTTAGGGCTAGTGTTCAGGTTAGGTTCAGGGCTAGGGTAGGGCCAGGGTTAGGGTTAGGGTTAGTTCTAGGGTTAGGTCTAGCATTAGGTCTAGGGTTGGTCTAGGTCTAGGGTTAGGACTAGGGTTAGGGTTAGGACTAAGACTAGGGTTAGGGTTAGGGCTAGGGCTAGGGTTATTGTTAGGTTTAGTGTTAGGGTTAGGGATAGGGTTAGGGTTAGGGCTAGGATTAGGGTTAGGGTTAGTTCTAGGGTTATGTCTAAATCTAGGGTTAGGGTTAGGGTTAGGGCTAGGTTTAGGCTTAGGTCTAGGGATAGGGCTAGGTTTAGGATGAGGGCTAGAGCTAGTGTTAGGTTTATTGTTAGGGTTAGGGTCAGGGTCCGGGTCAGGATTATGGTTAGGGTTAGGGCTAGGGTAATGGTTATTGCTAGGGCTAAGTTTAATGTTAGGGCTAGGGTTAGGTCTAAGGCTAGGGTTCGGGTTAGGGGTAGAGCTAGAGTTAGAATTATGTCTAGGGTTAAGTTTAGCGTTAGGTTAGGGTTAGGTTTAGGGTTAGGGCTAGGGCTACGGTTAAGGTTAGGGCTAGGTGTTGGCTAAGGCTAGGGTTAAGGTTAGAGCTAGGGCTAGGGTTAGGTTTAGGGCAAGGGCTAGGGCTCATTTAAGGGTTAGGGCTAGTGTTCAGGTTAGGTTTAGGGTTTTGTTTAGGTCTAGGGTCAGGGTTAGGTCTAGGGCTAAGTTTAGGGTTAGGGCTAGTGTTAAGGTTACGGCTAGGGTTAGCGTTAGCATTAGTTTTTGGGCTAGGGTTAGGGTTAGGGTTAGGCTAGGTTTAGGGCTAAGGCTAAGGTTATGGTTAGAGTTAGGTTTAGGGCTATGGCTAATGATAGGGTTAGCGCTAGTGAGAGGTTTAGGTTTAGGGTTAGGTTTAGGGCTAGGGTTAGGGCTAGGGTTAGGTTTAGGACTAGGGTTAGGGTTAAGGCTAGGGTTAGGTCTAGGGCTAAGGTTAGGTCTAATTCCAGGTTTAGGGTTAGGTCTAAACTAGGGTTAGGGTTAGGGCTAGGGTTAGGTCTAAGTCTAAGGTTAGGTTTAGGGCTAGGTTTTGGGCTAGGGTTAGGGTTAGGTTTTGGGTTAGGGTTATGGCTAGGTTTTGGGCTAGGGTTAGGGTTAGGTTTCGGGTTAGGGTTAGGGCTAGGTTTAGATTTAGTATTAGGGCTAGGGTAGGGTTTCGGCTAGGTTTTGGTTTAGGACTAGAGTTACGACTAAGGCTATGGTTAGGGCTAAGGCTAAAGCTAAGTTTAGGGTTAGGGCTAGGTTTAGCGCTAAGGTTAGGGTTAGGTTTAGGTTTACTTTTAGGGTCAGGGTTAGGATTTAGTTTACAACATTGTGCTCTGTGTTTCTGTTCTTTTGATGGTAACTTGTTTCTGTGCTTTACAGTTCAATATATCCTTTTCAGTTTTTCCGATATTCTAATTGAGGGGGCGACACGTATGTGAATTAGTTTACAGCATTGTGCTTTGCATTTCTGTTCTTTCGATGAAAACTTGTTTCTGTGCTGTACAGTGTGAGATATCACTTTTCAGTTTTCCTGTATTCCTAATTGAGCGAACTACACACATGTGATTTATTTTACAATGTTGTGCTTTGCCTTTCTGTCTTTCGTTGGAAACTTGTCTCTTTGCTGTACATTGCCGGATATCACTTTTCAGTTTCGTTTTATCCTATTTGAGC
>REGO01000259.1:2612796-2632042 GCA_010120015.1 Rhombomys opimus | reverse complement strand
ACATTGTGCTCTGCGTTTCTGTTCTTTTGATGGTAACTTGTTTCTGTGCTTTACAGTTCGATATATCACTTTTCAGTTTTTCCGTTATCCTAATTAAGCGAGCGACACATATCTGAATTTTTTTACAGCGTTGTGCTTTGCATTTCTGTTCTTTATATGGAAACTTGTTTCTATGCTGTACAGTGTGAGATATCACTTTTCAGTTTTCCTGTATTCCTGATTGAGCGAGCTACACACATGTGATTTACTTTACAACGTTGTGCTTTGCCTTTCTGTCTTTCGTTCGAAACTTGTTTTTGTGTTGTACATTGCCGGATATCACTTTTCAGTTTCGTTTTATCCTATTTGAGTGGGCAACACGTATGTGAATTAGTTTAAAACGTTGTGCTTTCCGATTCTGTTCTTTCATTGGAAATTTGTTTCTGTGCTGTATACAGCGAGGTATCACTTTTCTGTTTTCCTGTTATCCTAATTGAGCGGGCGACACGTATGTGAATTAGTTTACAAGGTATATTACTTTTCAGTTTTCATGTTATCCTAATTGAGCGAGCGACACGAATGTGATTTAGTTTACAACATTGTGCTTTGCGTTTCTGTTCTTTTGATGGTAACTTGTTTCTGTGCTTTACAGTTCGATATATCACTTTTCAGTTTTTCCGTTATTCTAATTGAGCGGGCGACACATATCTGAATTAGTTTCCAGCGTTGTGCTTTGCGTTTCTGTTCTTGCATTGGAAACTTGTTTCTGCACTGTACAGTGCGAGATATCACTTTTCAGTTTTCCTGTATTCGTAATTGAGCGAGAGACACACATGTGATTTAGTTCACAACATAGTGATTTGCGTTTCTATTTTTTTGATGGTAACTTGTTTCTCTGCTGTAGAGTTCGACATATAATTTTTGAGTTTTCCTGTTATCCTAATTGAGCGAGCAACACAAATGTGATTTAGTTTCCACCGTAGTGCTTTCCCTTTCTGTTCATTTGATGGTAACTTGTATCTGTCCTGTAGAGTGCGAGATATCACCTTTCAGTTTTCCTCTCATAATTGAGCAGGCGACACATATGTGAATTAGTTTACAACATTGTGGTTTCCAATTCTGTTTTTTCATTGGAAAGTTGTTTCTGTGCTGTCTACAGGAAGATATCACTTTTCCATTTTCCTGTTATCCTAATTGAGCGGGCAACACGTATTGAATTAGTTTACAACGTTTTGTTTTGCGTTTCTGTTCTTTCTTTGGAAACTTGTTTCTGTGCTGTACAGTGCCGGATATCACTTTTCAGTTTTCGTGTTATCCTATTTGAGCGTACGACACGTATGTGAATTAGTTTACAGCGTTGTGCTTTGCTTTTCTGTTCTTTCTTTGGAAACATGTTTCTGTGCTGTAAAGTGCGATATATCACTTTTTAGTTTTCCTGTATTCCGAATTGTGCTAGTGACACACATGTGAATTAGTTTACAAGGTATATCACTTTTCAGTTTTCCTGTTATCCTAATTGAGTGAGAAACACATGTGATTTAGTTCACAACGTAGTGATTTCCCTTTCTGTTCATTTCATGGTAACTTGTATCTGTCCTGTAGAGTGTAGAAAACCTTTCAGTTTTCCTGTTATAATTGAGCAGGCGACACATATGTGAATTAGTTTACGACATTGTGCTTTATGTTTCTATTGTTTCGTTGGAAACTTGTTTCTGTGGTGTACTGTGCGAGATATCACTCTTCAGATTTCCTGTATTCCCAATTGAGCGAGCAACACATGTGATTTAGTTTACAACATTGTGCTTTGCGTTTCTGTTCTTTTGATGGTAACTTGTTTTGTGCTGTACAGTTCAATATATCACTTCAGTTTTCATGTTATCCTAATTGAGCATACAACACGGATATTAATTAGTTTATAACGTTGTTCTTTGCGTTGCTGTTCTTTTGTTGGAAATTTGTTTCTGTGCTATACAGTGCGAGATATCACTTTTCAGGATTCCTGTATTCCTAATTGATCGAGGGACACACATGTGATTTCATTCCCAACATAGTGTTTTGCCTTTCTCTTTCGTTGGAAACTTGTATCTGTGCTGTACAGTGCCAGATATCACTTTTCAGTTTTTCTGTTATCCTATTGGAGCGGGCGACACGTATGTGAATTAGTTTAAAACGCTGTGCTTTCTTATTCTGTTCTTTCATTGAAAACGTGTTTCTGTGCTGTACAGCGTGAGATATCACTTTTTAGTATTCCCGAAATCGTAATAGATTGGGCGACACACATGTGATTTAGTGTACTATGTAGTGCTTTGCATTGCAGTTCTTTTGTTTAAAACTTGTTTCTGGGCTGTATACAGCGAGATATCATTTTTCCATTTTTCTGTTATCCTAATTGAGCTGGCGACAGGTATGTGAATTAGTTTACCACGTTGTGTTTGTGTTTCTGTTCTTTCGTTGGAAACTTGTTTCTGTGCTGTACAGTGAGAGATATCATTTTTCAATTTTCTTTTATTCCTAATTGAGCGAGTGACACAAATGTGATTTAGTTCCCAAAAGTAGTACTTTCCGTTTCTGTTCATTTGATGGTAACTTGTATCTGTCCTGTAGATTGCGAGATATCACCTTTCAGTTTTCCTGTTATAATTGAGCGGGCGACACATATATGAATTAGTTTAAAACATTGTGCTTTGCATTTGTGTTGTTTCGTTGGAAACTTGTTTCTATGCTGTACAGTGCGAGATATCCCTTTGCAGTTTTACTGTATTCCCAATTGAGCGAGCGACACACGTGATTTAGTTTACAACATTGTGCTTTGCGTTTCTGTTTCTTTTGATGGTAACTTGTTTCTGTGCTGTAGAGTGTGATATATCACTTTTCAGTTTCCTGTTACCCTAAATGAGAGGGCGACACATATGTGAATTAGTTTACAATGTAGTGCTTTCCGTTGCTCTTCTTTTGTTGGAAACTTGTTTCTGTTTGGTATTGTGTGATATATCACTTTTCAGTTTTCCTGTATTCCTAATTAGGCGAGAGACACACATGTGAATTAGTTTACAACATTGTGCTTTGCTTTTCTGTTCTTTTGTTGGAAACTTGTTTCTGTGCTGTACAGTGCGAGATATCACTTTTTAGGTTTCTTGTATTCCTACTTGATCGAGGGACACACATGTGATTTCGTTCCCAACGTAGTGCTTTGCCTTTCTGTCTTTCATTGGAAACTTATATCTGTGCTGTACAGTGCCGGATATCACTTTTCAGTTTTTGTGTTATCCTATTTGAGCGGGCAACACGTATGTGAATTAGTTTAAAACGTTGTGCTCTCCGATTCTGTTCTTTCATTGGAAACTTGTTTCTAGGCTGTATACAGCGAGGTATCACTTTTCCATTTTCCTGTTATCCTAATTGAGCGTACGACACGGATGTGAATTAGGTTATAACGTTGTGCTTTGAGTTTCAGTTCTTTAATTGGAAACTTGTTTCTGTGCTGTACAGTGCGAGATATCACTTTTCAGTTTTCCTGTATTCCAAATTGAGCGAGCGACACACATGTGAATTAGTTTACAAGGTATATCACTTTTCAGTTTTCCTGTTATCCTAATTGAGCGAGCAACACAAATGTGATTTAGTTCCCAAAGTAGTGCTTTCCGTTTCTGTTCATTTGATGGTAACTTGTATCTGTCCTTTAGAGTGCGAGATATCACCTTTCAGTTTTCCTGTTATCATAATTGAGCAGGTGACACATATGTGAATTAGTTTACAACATTGTGCTTTGCGTTTCTCTTGTTTCGTTGTAAACTTGTTTCTGTGCTGTACAGTGCGAGATATCACTTTTCAGTTTTCCTGTATTCCTAAATTGAGCAAGCGACACACATGGAATTAGTTTACAAGGTAGTGCTTTACGTTTCTGTTCTTTCATTGGAAACTTGTTTCTGTGCTGTACAGTGGAGATAACATTTTCATGTTTCCTGTATTCCTACTAATTCATCGAGGGACACACATGTGATTTAGTTCACAATGTAGTGCTTTGCGTTTCTGTTCCTTTGATGGTACCTTGTTTCTGTGCTGTTAAGTGCGATATAACACTGGTAGGAGCCAGAGGGCAAGAAATGATTGGGGAGGAGAAAGGGCAAGGAGAGCTTGGGGCAGAGCTGGAGGAGAGATCTGGTAACAAGGTGGAGAGATGGATTAGACCTAAGATATCACTAAAAGGAAGTATAATGTGGAAAATCTAAATGTCAGGAAACTATGAGGGCGTGGAGGTTTGGGAGGGAGTAAGTATTGCCCAGCATTGTGTTCAAAGTTAACTAAAGAATCCCAGTCTCTGTGTGGTGATTTGATTATACAACTGTTTAGGATTAACAGCAAGCTTAACTAAAAGATAATCATTAGTAAATATCACCACCACCAACAGTTAGTTTTGGATTTGGGGTTAGGGATAGGGATTAGGGTTAGGGTTAGGATTAAGGTTAGGGCTAGAGGTTAGGGCTAGGGTTAGGTCTAAGAATAGGGTTTGGGATAGGGGTAGAACTAGGGTTAGGGTTAGGTCTAGGGTGAGGGTTAGGGCTAGTGTTAGGGTTATGGTTAGGGCTAGGGTGTGGGTTGGGTTTAGTGTTAGGTTTAGGGTTAGGGTTAGGGCTACGCTAGGATTAGGGTTAGGGCTAGAGTGTGGGCTAAGGCTAGGGTTAGGGTTTGGTCTAGCGCTAGGGTTAGTGTTAGGGCTCAGCCTAGTGTTATGGTTAGTATAAATGCGAGGGTTAGGGTTAGTGCTAGGTCTAGGTTTAGGGCTAGAGTTAATGTTAGGGCTAGGGTGGGCTAAGGCAAATGTTAGGGTTAGGGCTAGGGCTAGGGCTAGGGTAAGGGTTAGGGCTAGGGTTAGGGTTAGGGTTAGGGCTAGAGCTGGGGTTAGGTTTGGGTTAGGGTTAGGGTCAGGGTTGGGATTAGGGTTAGGGTTAGGTCTAGAGCTGGGGTTAGGTTTGGGTTAGGGTTAGGGTCAGGGTTGGGATTAGGGTTAGGGTTAGGGTTAGGGCTAGGGTTAAGGTTAGGGCTAGGGCTAAGATTAGGGTTAGGGCTAGGGTTAGGTCTAAGGCTAGGGTTAGGTTTAGGGCTAGGGCTAGGTTTAGGGTAGGGCTTGTGTTAGGTCTAAGGCTAGGTATAGCGTTGTGCTATTGCTAGAGTTAGGGTTAGGGCTAGGGTGTGGGTTGGGTGTAGTGTTAGGGTTAGGGTTAAGGCTAGGGCTAGGGTTAAGGTTAGGACTAGGGTGTGGGCTAAGGCTAGAGTTAGGGTTTGGTCTAGGGCTAGGGTTAGTGTTAGGGCTCAGAT
The DNA here is from genome assembly GCA_010120015.1 of Rhombomys opimus. Classification (NCBI taxonomy): domain Eukaryota; kingdom Metazoa; phylum Chordata; class Mammalia; order Rodentia; family Muridae; genus Rhombomys; species Rhombomys opimus. The sequence continues at coordinate 2,626,747 of REGO01000259.1, read as the reverse complement.
TAGTGTTATGGTTAGTATAAAGGTTAGTATAAATGGTTAGTATAGGGTTAGGGTTAGTGCTAAGTCTAGGTTTAGGGCTAGGGTTAAGGTTAGGGCTAGTGTGTGGGCTAAGGCAAGGGTTAGGGCTAGGGCTAGGGCTACGGTCAGGGTTAGGGCTAGGGTTAGGTTTAGGGTTAGGGTTAGGGCTAGGGTTAGGTTTAAGTTTAGGGTAGGGCTAGTGTTAGGTCTAAGGCTAGGTTTAGCGTTGTGCTAGTGCTAGGGTTAGGGTTAGGGCTAGGGTGTGTGTTGGGTTTAGTGTTACTGTTAGGGTTAGGGATAGGGTTAGGCTTAGGTCTAGGGCTAGGGTTAAGGTTAGGGTTAGGGCTAGAACTAAGGCTATGACTATGGGTAGGGTGTGTGTTGGGTTTAGTGTTAGGGTTAGGGTTAGGACTAGGGTTAGGCTTAGGTCTAGGGCTAGGGTTAAGGTTAGGGGTAGGGTTAGGGTTAGGGCTAGAACTAAGGCTATGACTATGGGTATGCGTAGGTCTAGGGTTAGGGCTAGGGTTAGGGCTAAGGCTAGGGTTAGGGTTAGCATTTGGTCTACGGCTAGGGCTAGGTCTAGCGTTAGGGTTAGGGTTAGGGTCAATTTTAGCGTTAGGGCTAATGTTAGATTTAGGTTTATGCCTAAAATAAGGCTAGGGTGAGGGTTAGTGCTAAGGCTAGGGTTAGGGTTAGGGCTAGGTCCAGGGTTAGGGTTAGTGTTAGGTCTAGGGCTAGGGCTAGGGTTAGTGTTAGGGTTACGGTTAGGGCAAGGGTTAGGGCTAAGGCTAAGGTTAGGTTTAGGTTTGGGTTAGGGTTAGGGCGAGGGTTAAGGTTAGGTCTAGTGCTAGGGTTAGGGTTAAGGCTAGAGTTAGGGTTGGGTTTACGATTAGGGTTAGGGCTAGGGTTAGGGTTAGGGTTAGGGCTAGGGTGTAGGTTGTGTTTAGTGTTAGGTTTAGGGTGAGGGTTAGGGCTACGCTAGGATTAAGGTTAGGGCTAGCGTGTGGGCTAAAGCTAGGGTTAGGGTTTTGTCTAGCGCTAGGGTTAGTATTAGAGCTCAGAATAGTATTATGGCTAGTATAAGGGCGAGGGTTAGGGTTAGTGTTAGCTCTAGGTTTAGGGCTAGATTTAAGGTTAGGGCTAGGACGTGGGCTAAGGCAAATGTTAGCGTTAGGGCTAGGGCTAGGGTCAGGGTTAGGGCTAGGGTTAGGGTTAGGTTTAGGGCTAGGGTTAGAGTTAGGTTTAGGTTCGGGTTAGGGTCAGGGTTGGGATTAGGTTTAGGGTTAGGGTTAGGCCTAAGGTTAAGGTTATGGCTAGGGCTAAGGTTAGGGTTAGGGCTAGGGTTAGGTCTAAGGCTAGGGTTAGGTTTAGGGCTAGGTTTAGGATAGGGTTAGTGTTAGGTCTAAGGCTAGGTTTAGTGTTGTGCTAGTGCTAGAGTTAGGTTTAGGGCTAGGGTGTGGGTTGGGTTCAGTTAGGGTTAAGGCTAGGGCTAGGGTTAAGTTTAGGGCTAGGGTGTTGGCTAAGGCTAGGGTTAGGGTTTGGTCTAGGGCTAGGGTTAGTGTTAGGGCTCAGACAAGTGTTATGGTTAGTATAAAGGTGAGGGTTAGGGTTAGTGCTTAATCTAGGTTTAGGGCTAGGGTTAAGGTTAGGGCTAGGGTGTAGGCTAAGGCAAGGGTTAGGGTTAGGGCTAGGGCTACTGTCAGGGTTAGGGCTAGGGTTAGGTTTAGGGTTAGGGTTAGGGCTAGGGTTAGGTTTAGGTTTAGGGTAGGGCTAGTGTTAGGTCTAAGGCTAGGTTTAGCATTGTGCTAGTGGTAGGGTTAGGGGTAGGGCTAGGGTGTGTGTTGGGTTTAGTGTTAGGGTTAGGGTTAGGGCTAGGGTTAGGTTTAGGTCTAGGGCTAGGGTTAAGGTCAGGGCTAGGGTTAGGGTTAGGGCTAGAACTAGGGCTATGAATACGGGTAGGCGTACGTCTGGGGTTAGGGCTAGGTTTAGGGTTAGCATTTGGTCTACGGCTAGGGCTAGGTCTAGCGTTAGGGTTAGGGTTAGGGTCAATGGTAGTGTTAAGGCTAATGTTAGAGTTAGGTTTATGCCTAAATTAAGGCTAGGGTGAGGGTTAGGGCTAAGGCTAGGGTTAGGGTTAGGGCTAGGTCCAGGGTTAGGGTTAGTGTTAGGTCTAGGGTTAGGGCTAGGGTTAGTGTTGGGGTTATGTTTAGGGCAAGGGTTAGGGCTAACGCTAAGGTTAGGTTTAGGTTTGGGTTAGGGTTAGAGCGAGGGTTAAGGTTAGGTCTAGTGCTAGGGTTAGGGTTAAAGCTAGTGTTAGGGTTAGGTTTAGGGTTAGGGTTAGGGCTAAGGTTAGGTTTAGGGCTAGGTTTAGGGCTAGGGGAAGGGCTAGGTCTAGGGTTATGGTTAGGGATAGTGCTAAAATTAGAGCTAGGGTTAGAGTTAGGGTTAGGGCTAAGGCTAGGGCTAGCGTTAGGCCTAGGGTTAGGCTTAGGTTTAGTGTTAGGGTTACGGCTGAGGCTAGGGTTAGGGTTAAGGCTAGGGTGTGAGCTAAGGCTAGGGTTAGGGTTAGGGCAAGGGCTAGGGTTAGAGTTAGAGCTAGGGCTAGGTTAAGGTTCAGGGCTATGGATAGGTCTAAAACTAGGGTTAGGGTTAGGGCTAGGTTTAGGTTTAGGGCTAGGGTTAGGGCTAAGGCTAAGTCTAAGGTTAGGGTTATGGCTAGGTTTAGGGCTAGGGTTAGGGTTAGGATTAGGGCTAGGGTTAGGGTCAGCTTTATGGCTAGAGTTAGCGTTAGGGTTAGGGTAAGGTTTTAGGTAATGGGACGGGCTAGTGTTAGAGTTAGGGTTAGGATTAGGTCTAAGGCTAGTGTTAGGGTTAGAGCTAGGGCTAGGGCCTGGGTCAGAGTTAGGGCTAGGGTTCAGGTTAGGTTTAGGGTTAGGTTTAGGTCTAGGTTTAGGGTGAGGTCTAGGTCTAGGGTTAGGGTTAGGGCTAGAGTTAGGGTTAAGGCTAGGGCTAGGGTTAGGGTTGGAAATAGGGTTAGGGTAAGGGATTGGGCTAGCGTTAGGGCTAGGGCTAGGTTTAGGTTTAGGTTCAGAGTTAGGGTTACGGCTAGGTTTAAGTTTAGGGCTAGGACGAAGTTTAGGATTAAGGCTAGGGTTAGGTCTAAGGCTAGGGTTAGGAATAGAGCTAGGGCTAGGGCTAGGGTTAGGGCTAGGGCTAGGGTTAGGGTTAGCGCTAGTGTTAGGGTTAGGGTTAGGCCTAGGGGTAGGGTTAAGGTAAGGTGTCGGGCTAGGGTTAGGGTTAGGTTTAGCGCTAGGACTAGAGTTAGGTTTAGGGTTAGGGTTTGGGCTAGTGATAGGGATAGGTTCAGGGCTGTTTTAGGTCTAAGGCTAGGGTTAAGGCTAGTGTAAGGGTTACGGCTAGGGCTAAGTTTAGGCTTAGGGCTAGGGTTAGGCCTAAGGTTAGGGTTCGGGTTAGGTTAGGGCTAGGATTAGACTTATTTCTAGGGTTAGGGTTAGTGTTAGGTTAGGGTTAGGTTTAGTGTTAGGGCTAGGGCTAGGGTTAAGGTTAGGGCTAGGGTGTGGGCTAAGGCTAGGTTTTGGGTTATCCCTAGGGCTAGGGTTATGGTTTCGGATAGGGCTAGTGTTAGGGTTATGGTTAGGGCTAGGATTTGATCTAAGGCTAAGGTTTGGGCTAGGGCTAGGATTAGGTTTAGGGTTAGGGTTAGTGTTAGGGTTAGGGTTAAGATAAGAGGTCTGGCTAGGGTTAGGCTTAGGGTTAGGGCTAGGGTTAGGGTTAGGGTTAGGGTTATGTCTATAACTAGAGTTAGGTTTAGGGATAGGTCTAGGACTAGAGTCTGGGTTAGGACTAGTGTTAGGGTTAGGGTTAGGGTTAGGGTTAGGGTTAGGGTTAGGACTAAGTTTTGGGTTAAGTTTAGGGCTACGGTTAAGGTTATTGCTAGGGTTAGGGTTAGGGCTAGGGCTAGGGGTAGGTCTAGGATTAGGCCTAAGTATAGGTTTATGGCTAGGTTTAGGGTTAGGGCTAAGGCTAGGGTTAGGGTTACAGCTAGGTCTAGGGTTAGGGTTAGCGTTAGGTCTACTGCTAGGGCTAGGGCTAGCGTTAGGGTTAGGTTGAGGGTTAGGTTTAGGGTTAGGGCTAGTATTAGGGCTACTGTTAGGGTTAGTTTTAGGGTTAGGGTAAGGCTAGAGTTAGGGTTAGTGCTAAGGCTAGGGTTAAGGTTAGGGCTAATTCTAGGGTTAGGGTTAGCTTTATGTCTCTGGCTAGGTCTAGGTTTATGGTTAAGGTTAGCGTTAGGGTTTGGTCTAGGGTTAGGGCTAAGGCTAAGGTTAAGATTAGGGTTGGGTTAGGGCTAGGGTTAGGTTTAGGTTTAGGGTTATGTTTAGGTTTAGGTTTAGGGTTAGTGTGAGTGTTAGGGTTAGGTCTAGGGCTAGGGTTAGGGTTAAGGCTAGTGTTAGATTTAGGTTTAGGATTAGGGTTAGGGCTAGGTTTAGGGTTAGGGCTACGTCTAGGGCTAGGGGAAGGGCTAGGTCTAGTGTTATGGTTAGGGATAGTGGTAGCGTTAGTGTTAGTGTTAGGTCTCAAGGCTAGGTCTAGGTTTAGGGTTATGGTTAGGGTTAGGTTTTGGGCTAGTTTTAGGGCTAAGGCAAGGTTAGTTTTAGGGCTAGGTTTTTCCTTAGATTTAGGGTAAGGTTTAGGGCTAAGGCTAGGGTTAAGTTCAAGGATAGGGTGTGGGCTAAGGCTAGGGTTATGGTTACAACTAGGGTTAGGGTTAGGGTTAGTGCTAGGAATAGAATTAGGTTTAGGGCTGGGGTTAGGTCTAAGGCTAGGGTTATGGTTAGGGCTAGGTCTAGGTTTAGGGTTATGGCTAGGGTTAGGGTTAGGTCTAGGAATAGGTTTAGGCCTAGGGTTAGGATTAAGGTTTGGAGTCGGGCTATGGTAGGGTTAGGTTTAGGGCTGGGGTTAGTGTTAGGGTTAGGGCTAGTGCTAGGTTTAGGGTTAGGGTTAGTGCTAGGTTTAGGTTTAGGATTAGGGTTCTGGTTAGGGCTAGGGCTAAGTTTAGGTTTAGGGCTAGGGTTAGGTCTAAAACTAGGGTTAAGGTTAGGGTTAGGCCTAAGGTTAGGGTTAGGGTTAGGGTTAGGGTTAGGCCTAGGGTGAGGGTTAAAGTAAGGTGTTGGGCTAGGATTACAGTTAGGGATATGGCTAGGGTTAGGTTTAGGGTTAGGGTTATGGTTGGGGTTAGGGCTAGGGCTAGGGTTAGGTTTAGTTTTGGGTTAGGGTCAAGGTTAGGGTTAGGGTTAGGGCTAGGTTTAGGGTTAGGGCTAGGGCTAAAGTTAGGGTTAGGGTTAGTGTTAGGGTTAGGGGTAGGGTTAGGTTTATGTTTAGGTTTAGGGTTAGGGCTAAGGCTAGGGTTAAGATTAGGGCTAAGGTGTGGTCTAAGTCTAGCGTTAGGGTTAGGGCTAGGGCTAGGGTTAAGGTTAGGGCTAGGGTGTGGGCTAAGGCTAGGGTTAGGGTTAGGGCTGGGGCTAGTGTTAGGGTTAGTGTTAGGGTTAGGGTTAGGTCTCAGGCTAGGGTCAGGGTTAGGGCTAGGGCTAGGATTAGGGCTAGGGTCAGGGTTATTGCTAGGCTTAGGGCTAGGGTTTGAGTTAGGATTAGGGCTAGGGTTAGTGTTAGGTCTAGGTCTCCGGCTAGGGTTAGGGTTGGGGTTATGGTTAGGGCTAGGTTTAGGGTTAGGGTTAGGTTTAGGGCTAGGGTTAGGATTAGGACTAGCGATAGGGCTAAGGCTAGGGTTAGGACTAGGGCTAGGGTTTCAGTTAGGGATTGGGTAGGTTTAGGCTTAGAATTCAGGTTAGGGCTAGGTTTAGGATTAGGGTTAGGATTAGGGTTATTGTTAGGGCTAGGGTTAAGGTTAGGTTAGGGTTAGGGTTAGGTCTTGTACTAGGATTTGGGTTAGGGCTAGTGGTAGTTTAGGGCTCGCTCTAGGGTTAGGGTTAGAGCTAGGGTTAGGGTTTGGGATAGGGCTAGGGTTAGCATTAGCATTTGGTCTTGGGCTAGTGCTAGGGTTAGCGGTAGGGTTAGGGATAGGACTAGGGCTAGAACTAAGGCTAAGGTTAGGGTTAGGGTTAGGTTTAGGGCTAAGCCTAAGGTTAGGGTTAGGGTTAGGGTTAGAGTTAGGTTTAGGTTTCGGTTTAGGGTTAGGGCTAGGGCTTGGGTTAGGTTTAGGGCTAGGTTTAGGTCTAAGGCTAGGATTATGGTTAGGGCTAGGGCTAGGGTTAGGGTTAGGTTTAGGGCTAGGGCTAGGGTTAGGTTTAGGGTTAGGTTTAGAGTCAGGGTTAGGGTTAGGGCTAGGTTTAGGGTTAGGGCTAGGGCTAAGGTTAGGGTTGGGGCTAGGGTTAGGTTTAGGGCTAGGCCTAGGTGTAGGGTTAGGGTTATGCCTAGGGTTAAGGTTAAGGTAAGGTGTTGGGCTAGGTTTACGGTTATGGTTTGGGCTAGGGCTAGGGCTAGGGCTAGGGTTGGATTTAGTGTTAGGGTTAGGGTCAAGGTTAGGTTTAGTGTTAGGGTTAGGGTTAGGGCTACGGCTAAGGTTAGGTTTTAGGCTATGTTTACGTGTAGGTTTAAGGTTAGGGTTAGGGCTAAGGGTAGTCTTAAGATTAGGTCTAAGGTGTGGTCTAAGTCTAGGTTTAGGTTTAGGGCTAGGACTAGAGTTAAGGTTAGGGCTAGGGTGTGGGCTAAGGCTAGGGTTAAGGTTAGGGCTAGGGTTAGTGTTAGGGTTAGGGTTAGGGCTAGGGCTAGCGTTAGGGCTAGGGCTTGGGTTAGGTCTAAGGCTAGGGTTAGGGTTAGGGCTAGGGCTAGAATTAGGACTAGGGTCAGGGTTATCGTTAGGCTTAGGGCTAGGTTCAAGGTTAGGGTTAGGGCTAATTTTAGGGTTAGGTCTAGTTGTAGGGCTAGTGTTAGGTTTGGTGTTAGTGTTAGGCCTAAGGCTAATGTTAGGGCTAGGGCTATGTTTAGGGGTAGGTTTGGGTTAGGTTTTGTGTTAGGGTCAGGGTTACGGTTAGGTTTAGGGTTACCTTTAGGGCTAGGGTTAGGGTTAGGTCTAGGGTTAGGTTTAGGGTTAGGGCTAGGGTTAGATTTAGGGTTAGGGCTAAAGTTAGGGTTAGAACTAGGGTTAGGTTTAAGACAAGGTTCAGGTCTAGGGCTAGGTTAAGGGTTAGGGCTAGGGTTAGGTCTAAAACTAGGGTTAGGGTTAGGGCTAGATTTAGGGCTAAGGCTAAGTCTAAGGTTAGGGTTAAGGCTAGGTTTAGGGCTAGGGTTAGGGTTAGGATTAGGGCTAGGGTTAGGGGTAGGTTTATGGCTAGATTTACCCTTAGGGTTAGGATAAGGGTTAAGATAATGTGTCGGGCTAGGGTTAGGGTTAGGGTAGGGCTAGGGTTAGAGTTCGGGCTAGGATTAGGTCTAAGTCTAGTGTTAGGGTTAGGGCTAGGGCTAGGGCTACTGCTCCTCTTTGGGTTAGGGCTAGGGTTCAGGTTAGGTTTAGGGTTAGCTTTAGGGCTAGGGTTAGGTTTAGGTCTAGGGCTAGGTTTAAGGTTAGGGCTAGTGTTAGGGTTAGGGCTAGGGTTAGGGTTAGGGATAGTCTAGGTTTAAGGTTAGGGCTAGTGTTAGGGTTAGGGCTAGGGTTAGGGTTAGGGATAGTCTAGGTTTAGGGTTAGGGCTGGAGTTAGGGTTAAGGCTAGGGCTAGGGTTACGGTTAGTGTTAGAGCTAGGTTTAGGCTTTGAATTCAGGTTAGGGCTAGGTTTAAGATTAGGGTTAGTGTTAGGGCTAGGGCTTAGGTTAGGTTTAGGTCTAGGGTTTGGTCTAAGGCCAGGGTTAGCCTTAGGTCTAGGGCTAGATTTAGGGTTATGACTATGGTTAGTGTTAGGGTTAGGTTTAGGTTTAGGGTTAGGTTTAGGTCTAAGGGTAGGGTTATAGTTAGGGCTAGGTGTAGAATTAGGGTTAGGGCTAGGGTTAGGCCTAGGATTAGGGTTAGACCTAGGGTTAGGATTAAGGTAAGGTTTTGGGCTAGTGTTAGGGTTATGGTTAGGGTTAAGGTTAGGCGTTACGGTTAGGGCTAGTGTTAGGGTTAGGTTTAGGGTTGGGGCTTGGGCTAGGGTTAGGTTTAGAGTTAGGGTTAGGGTCAGGTTTATTTTTAGGGTTATGGCAAGGGTTAGGGTTAGGGTTAGGTTAGGGTTAGGGTTAGGTTTAGGGTTACAGTTAGGGCTATGGTTAAGGTTAGGGCTAGGGCAAGTCTTACGGTTAGGTTTATTGTAGGTTTAGGGTTAGGGCTAGGGTTAGGTTTAGGCCTAGGGTTAGGTCTAAGGCTAGGGTAGGGCTAGGGCTAGGTTTAGGGTAAGGTCTAGGGTTAGTTCTAAATCTAGGGTTAGGGTTAGGGCTAGGTTTTGGTTTAGGGCTAGGACTAGGGCTAGGTTTAGGATTAGGGCTAGGTTTAGGTCTAAGGCTAGTGTTAGGTTTAGAGCTAGGGTTATTCTTAACGTTAGGGTTAGGGTTAAGGTAAGTGGTTGGGCTAGGCTTAGGGTTAGGTTTAGGGCTAGGATTAGGGCTAAGGCTAAGGTTAGGGTTAGTGCCAGGGTTAGGGTTAGGTTCAGGGTTAGGGTTAGGGCTAGGGCTAGGGTTATGTTTAGGGTTAGGGTGTGGGCTAAAGCTAGGGTTAGGGTTAGGGCTAGGGTTAAGGTTAGGTTTAGGTCTAGGGTTTGGGTTAGAGCTAACTAGGGTTAAGGTTAGGTCTAGGGTGTGGTCTAAGGCTAGGGTTAGGGTTAGGGCTAGGGCTATGGTTAGGGTTAGGGTTAAGGTTAGGGTTAGGTTTAGAGTTAGTGTTAATGCTAGGGTTAGGTTTAGGCCTAGGGTTAATGTTAGGACTAGGGTTAAGGTTAGGGTTAGGTTTAGAGTTAGTGTTAATGCTAGGGTTAGGTTTAGGCCTAGGGTTAATGTTAGGACTAGGGTTAAGGTTAGGGCTAGGTTTAGGGTTAGAATTCGGGTTAGGGCTAGGTTTAATATTAGGAATAGGGTTAGGGTTAGGGCTAGGGCTATGGTTAGGTTTAGGTTTAGGGTTAGAGCTAGGGTTAGGGTTAGGGTTAGGGCTAGGGCTAGGGTTAGGGCTAGGGCTAGGGTTTGGACTAAGGCTACGGTAGGGCTAGGGTTATGTTTAAGATTACGTCTAGGTTTAGGTCTAAATCTAGGGTTAGGGTTAGGGCTAGGTTTTGGTTTAGGGCTAGGGCTAGGGCTAGGTTAATGTTAGGTCTGAAACTAGGGTTAGGGTTAGGGCTACATTTAGGTTTTGGGCTAGGGCTAGTGTTATGTTTAGGGTTAGGGTTAGAGCTAGGGTTATCCTTAAGGTTAGGGTTAGGGTTAAGGTAAGGGGTCGGGCTAGGGTTAGGGTTACGGTTATGGCTACGGCTAGGAATAGAGTTAGAGCTAGTGTTAGGTCTAAGGCTAGTGTTAGGGTTAGGGCTAGGGCCAGGGCTACTGCTCCTCTCAGGGTTAGGGCTAGGGTTCTAGTTAGCTTTAGGGTTAGGTTTAGGGCTAGGGTTAGGTCTAGGGCTAGGTTTAGGATTCGGGCTAGTGTTAGGGTTAGGGAAAAGGTTAGGGTTAGGGATAGGGCTAGGGTTAGCATTAGCGTTAGGTATTGGGCTAGGTCTAGGGTTAGGGTTAGGATTACGGTTAGGGTTAGTTTTAGGGCTAAGGCTAATTTTAGGGTTAAATTTAGGATTAGGATTAGGGCTAAGGCTAAATTGAAGGTTAGGGCTAGGGTTAGGGTTAGGTTTAGGGCTAGGGTTAGGTTATGGATGAGGGCTACGGATAGGGTTAGGTTTATTGTTAGGTTTAGGATCAGGGTTGGGGTTAGGGTTAAGGTTAGGGCTAAGTTCAGGTCTAGGGCTAAGGTCCGTTTTCAGTTTTCCAGTATTCCTAATTGAGTGAGCGACACACATATGATTTAGTGTACAACGTCGTCCTTTGAGTTTCAGTTCTTTTGTTGGAAACTTGTTTCTGTGCCGTATAATGTGAGACATCACTTTTAAGTTTTCCTGTATTCCTAATTCAGCAAGCGAAACACATGTGATTTAGTTTACAATGTACTGCTTTGCCTTTCTATTCTTTTGATGGTAACTTGTTTCTGTGCTGTACAGTGCGATATATCACTTTTCAGTTTTCCTGTATTCCTAATTGATCGAGAGAAACACATGTGATTTAGTTTACAATGTAGTGCTTTGCGTTTCTCTTCCTTTGATGTTACCTTGTTTTTGTGCAGTAGAGTGTGATATATCACTGGTAGGAGCCTAGGGCAAGAAATGAGTAGGGAGGAGAAAGGGCAAGGAGAGTTTGGAGCAGAGCTGGAGGAGAGATCTGGTAACAAGGTGGAAAGATGGACTAGACCTAAGATATCACTAAAAGGAAGTATAATGTGGGGAATATAAATGTTAGGAAACTATGCGGACTTGGAGGTTTGGGAGGTAGTAACTATTGCCCAGAATTGTTTTCAAGGTTAACTAAATAATCCCAGTCTCTGTGTGGTGATTTGATTATACAACTGTTTAGGATTAACAGCAAGCTTAACTAAAAGATAATAGTTAATAAATATTAATCACCACCACCAACAGTTAGCTTTGGGTTTGGGGTTAGGGTTAGGGATTAGGGTTAGGATTAGGATTAGGTTAGTGTTAGGTTTAGGATTAAGGTTAGGGCTAGAGGTTAGGGTTAGGGTTCGAGTTAGGGTGAGGCTGAGGGGTAAGGGTTAGGGGTTAGAGTCAAAATTATTAGGCTTAGAGTTAGGGGTTAAGGTTAGGTTAGGGGTAGGGTTAGATTAGGGTTAGGGTTAGGGCTAGGGTTAGGACTAAGACTAAGGTTAGGGTTAGGGCTAGGTTGAGGGCTAGGGTTAGGGTTAGGTTTAGGGTTAGGGCTCAGACTAGGGTTAGGGTTAGTGTAAGGGCTAGGCTTAGGATTAGTGCTAGGTCTAGGGTTAGGATTAGGGTTAGAGTTAGGGCTAAGGTTAGGGTTAGGGCTAGGGCTAGGGCTAGGGTTAGGGCTAGGGTGAGGTTTAGGTTTTGGGTTAGGGCTCATACTAGGGTTAGGGTTAGTATAAGGGCTAGGCTTAGGGTTAGTGCTAGGTCTAGGGTTAAAATTAGGGTTAAATTTAGGGCTAGGTTTGGAGTTAGGACTAGGGATAGGGGTAGGGCTAGGGCTAGGGTTAGGGTTAGGGCTAGGGTTAGGGCTAGGATTAGGGTTAGGCCTAGGATTAGGTTTAAGGTAAGGCTTTGGGCTAGGGTTAGGGCCAGGGTTAGGGTTAGGGCTAGAACTAGGGCTATGACTACGCGTAGGCGTAGGTTTAGGGTTAGGGCTAGGGTTAGGGTTAGGGCTAGGTCCAGGGTTAGGGTTAGTGTTAGGTCTAGGCCTAGGGCTAGGGTTAGTGTTAGGGTTACGGTTAGGACAACGGTTAGGGCTAAGGCTAAGGTTAGGTTTAGGTTTGGGTTAGGGTTAGGGCTAGGGTTAGGTTTAGGTTTAGGGTTATGGTTAGGGCAAGTATAGGTTTAGGGTTAGGGCTAGGGTTAAGTCAAAGGCTAAGGTTAGGGTTAGGGCTATGGCTAGGGTTAGGGTTAAGGTTAGGGCTAGGGCGAGGGTTAGGTTCAGGGTTCAGGTTAGGGTCAGGGTTAGGGTTAGGATTAGGGCTAGTGCTAGGGTTAGGGTTAGGGCTAACACTAAGGTTAGGGTTAGGGCTAGGGCTAGGGTGTGGGCTATGGCTAGGGTTATGCTTAGGTCTAGGGCTAGGTTTAGGGTTAGGGCGAGGATATGGGTTAGGTCTAGGCCTAGGTTTAGGGTTAAGGCTAGTGTCAGGGTTAGGATTAGGGTTAGGGTTAGGGTTAGGGTTACGGGTAGGTCTAGGGCTAGTGGTAGGGCTATGTCTAGTGTTATGGTTAGGGATAGTGCTAGCATTAGGGATAGGGTTATTGTTAGGGTCAGGGCTAAGTCTAGGTTTAGGGTCAGGGCTAGGTCTAGGGTTAGGGTTAGGGTTAGGGCTAGGGTTAGGTCTATGGTGTGGGCTAAGTTTGAGATAGGGTTAGCGCTAGGGCTAGGGTTAGGGTTAGGGCTAGGTTTAGGTCTAAGGCTAGGGTTAGGGTTAGGGCTAGGGCTAGTGTTACGATAGGCTTAGGGCTAGGGTTATGTTTAGGACTAGGGTTAGATCTAGGGCTTGGGTTAGGGTTAGGGCTAGGGCTAGGGTTAGGCTTATGGCTAGTGTAAGGGTTAGGGTTAAGGTTAGGGTTAGGTTTAGGATTAGGGCTAGGATTCGGTTTAGGTTTAGGGTTAGGCTTAGGGTTAAGGTTAGGGTTAGGTCTAGGTCTAGTGTTAGGGTTAGGACTAGTGTTAGGGTTAGGGCAATGGTTAGGGTTAGTGCTAGGTTAGGGTTAGGGATAGTGATAGGCATAGCGTTAGCATTAGGTCTTGGGCTAGGGCTAGGGTTAGGGTTACGGTTAGGGTTAAGGCTAGGGTTAGGGCTAAGGCTAAGTTTAGGGTTAGGGCTAGGGTTAGCATTTGGTTTAGTGTTAGGGTTAGGGTTAGGGCTAGGGCTAGGGTTATGGTTAGGGCTAGGGTAAGTGTTAGGTTTAAGGTAAGGTGTCAGGCTAGGGTTAGGGTTAAGGTTAGGGTTAGGGTTAGGGCTAGGGTTCGGGTTAGGTTTATTGTTAGGCTTAGGTCTAGGGTTAGGGTTAGGTCAAGAGCTAGGGTTAGGGTTAGGGCTAGGTTTAGTGTTAGTGTTAGGGTTAGGGTTATGGTAATGGTAAAGGTTCAGTCTAGGTTTAGAGTTAGGTTTAGGGTTAGGGCTAGGGTTCGGGTTAGGTTTGTTAGGTTTAGTGCTAGGGTATTGTTAGCTCTAGGGCTGGGGTTAAGGTTAGCGCTAGGGTTAGGGTTAGCGCTAGGGTTAGGGTTAGTGCTAGGGTTAGGGGTAGGGTTAGGGATAGGGATAGGGTTAGCGTTAGCATTAGGTCTTGGGCTAGGGCTATGGTTAGGGTTAGGTTTAGGGTTAGGGCTAGGGTTTGGTTTAGGGCTAAGATTAGTGTTAGGGCCAGGGTTAGGGCTAAGGCTATGGTTAGGGTTAGGGCTATGTTTAGGTCTAAGGCTAAGTTTAGGGTTAGGCCTAGGGCTAGTGTTAGGGTTAGGACTAGGGCTAGGGTTAGGTTCAGGGTTCGGGTTAGAGTCAGTGTTAGGTTTAGGGCTAGGGATAAGATTAGGGTTATGGCTAGGATTACATCTAAGGCAAGGGTTTGGTTTAGGGCTAGGGGCAGGATTAGGTTAGGGCTAAAGTTAGGTCTAAGGTTAGGGTTAGGGCTAGGATTAGGATTAGGCCTAGGGTTAGGTTTAAGGTAAGGGGTTGGGCTAGGGTTAGGGTTAATGTTAGGGCTAGTGCTAGGGTTAGGTTTAGGATTAGGGTTAGGGCCAAGTGTTAGTTTAAGGTCTAGGTCTAGGGCTAGCTGTAGGGCTAGGTCTAGGGTTATAGTTAGGGATAGTGCTAGCATTAAGGCTAGGGTTAGGGTTAGGGTTAGGTCTAGGGGTAGGGTTAGGATTAAGGCTAGTGTTAGGGTTATGTTTAGAATTAGGATTGGGCTAGGGTTAGGGTTAGGGCTAGGGCTAGGGCTTGGTGTAGGGCTAGGTCTAGGGTTATGATTATGGTTAGTGCTAGCATTAGGGCTTGGGTTAGGGCTAGGGCTAGGGTTAGGTTTAGGGCTAGGGCTATTGTAAGTCTAGGGTTAGGGTTAGGGCTAAGGCTGGGGTTAGGGTTAGGGCTAGGTCTATGGTTAGGGTTTGGCTATGGTAAGGGTTAGGGTTAGGGTTATTGCTAGGACTGTGGTTAGGCCTAGGGTTAGGATTAAGATAAAG
>REGO01000259.1:2573786-2604890 GCA_010120015.1 Rhombomys opimus | reverse complement strand
AGGGCTAGGGTTAAGGTTAGGGCTAGGGTTAGGATTAGGGCTAGGGTCAGGGTTTAGGCTAGGCTTAGGGCTAGGTTTAGGGTTAGGGTTAAGCCTAGGTTTAAGGTTACGGTTAGGTTTAGGGCTAGGGTTACGGTTAGGAATTGCGTAGCTTTAGGCTTAGAATTCAGGTTAGGGCTAGGTTTAGGATTAAGGTGAGGATTACAGTTAGTGTTAGGGGTAGGGTTAAGGTTAGGTTAGGGTTAGTGTTAGGGTTAGGGTTAGGTCTTGTGCTAGGGTTAGGGTTAGAGCTAGCGTTTGGGGTTGGGATAGGGCTAGGTTTAGCATTAGCGTTAGGTCTTGGACTAGGGTTAACGTTGGCGCTAGGGTTAGGGTTAGGGCTAGGGTTAGGGCTAAGGCTAAGGTTAGGGTTAGGGTTAGGTTTAGGGCTAAGGCTAAGTTTAGGGTTAGGGTTAGTGTTAGGTTTAGGGTTAGGGTTACGGTAGGGCTTGGGTTAGGTTTAGGGCTAGGGTTAGCTCTAAGGCTAGGATTATGGTTAGGGCTAGGGTGTGGGCTAAGGCTAGGGTTAGGGTTAGTGCTAGGGCTAGGTTTAGGGTTAGGGCTAGGGTTAGGGTTAGGGCTAGAGTTAGGTTTAGGGCTAGGGTTAGGGTTAGGTTAAGGGTTAGAGCTAGGGTTAGGTGTAAAACTAGGGTTAGGGTTAGGTCTAAGGCTAGGGTTAGGATTAGGGTTAGGGTTAAGGTAAGGTGTCAGGCAAGGGTTAGGTTTAGGTTTAGGGCTAAGTTTAGGGTTAGGTTTATGGTTAGGGTTAGGGCTAGGGATAGGTTTAGGGCTACGGTTAGGGTTAGGGCTAGGTTTAGGGTTATGGCTAGAGTTAGCGTTTTGCTTAGGGTAAGGATTATAATGTAATGGGTCGTTGTAGGGTTAGGGTTAGTGCTAGAGTTCGGGTTAGGGATAGTGCTAGGGTTAGCGTTAGCGTTAGGTCTTGGCTAGGGCTAGGGTTAGGTTTAAAGTTAGGTTTAGGGCTAGGGTTAGGGGTAAGGCGAGGTTTAGGGTTAGGGTTGGGGTTAAGGCTAAGGCTAATGTTAGGGTTAGGGTTAGGGTTAGTGTTAGGTTTAGGTTTAGGGTTAGTGTTAGGCCTAGTGTTTAGGTTAGGTTTAGGACTAGGGTTAGGTGTAAGGCTAGGGTTAGGGTTAGGGCTAGTGCTATGGTTAGGTTTAGGGTTAGGGTTAGGGTTAGAGTCAGGTTTAGGGTTGGTGTTAGGACTACTGTTAGGGTTAGTGCTAGGGCTAAGGTTAGGTTTAGGGCTAGCATTAGGTCTAAGGCTATGTTTAGGGCTAGGGCTAGGTTTAGGGTTAGGTCAAGTGTTAGGTCTAAAACTAGGGTTAGGGTTAGGGTTAGGGCTAGGTTTAGGTTTAGGTTAAGGGTTAGGTCTAGGGTTAGGTCTAAAACTAGGGTTAGGGTTAGGGCTAGGTTTATGTTTAGGGCTATGATTAGGGCTAAGAGTAAGGCGAAGGTTAGGGTTAGGACTAAGTTTAGGGCTAGGGTTAGGGTTAGGGTTAGGTCTAAGGCTAGGGCTAGTGTTAGGTCTAGGATTAGGGTTAGGCCTAGGTTTAGGGTTAATTAAGTTGTCGGGCTAGGGTTAGTCTTAGAGTTAGGTATAGAGCTAGGGTTAGGGTTAGGGTTAGGCTAGGGTTAGGTTTAGGGTTAGGGTTAGGGTTGGGGTTTGTGCTAGAGTAGGTCTAAGGCTAGGGTTAGGGTTAGGGATTGGGCTAGGGTTAGGGTTAGGATGAGGGCTAGGTCTAGGGTTAGGTGTATTGTTAGGGTTAGGGTCAGGGTTATGGTTAGGTTTAGGGCAGGGTAAGGGTTAGGACTAGGGCTAAGGTTAGGGTTATTCCTAGGGTCAGGTCTAAGGCTAGGGTTCGGGTTAGGCCTAGGGCTAGGGTTAGAGTTATATGTAGGGTTAGGTTTAGGTTACCATTAGGTTTAGGGTTAGGGCTTGGGCTAGGGTTAAGGTTAGGGTTAGGGCTAGGGTTAGGGCTAGGGCTAGGGCTAGGGTTAGTTTTAGGGTTAGGCTTAGGGATAGGGTTAGGGTTAGGGTTAGAGTTAGGGTTAGGGCTAAGGTTAGGGTTAGGGATAGGGTTAGGGTTAGGGCTAGGGCTAGCGTTAGCGTTAGCATTAAGTCTTGGGCTAGGGCTAGGGCTAGGTTTAGGGTTAGGGTTAGTTCTAGTGTTAGGGCTATGTCTAAGGTTAGGTTTAGGATTAGGTTTAGGGCTAAGGCTAAGGTTAGCATTAGCACTAGGGTTAGGGTTAGGTTTAGGGTTAGGGTTAGGGCTAGGGCTAGGGTTAGTGTCATGTCTAGGTTCAGGATTAGGGTTAGGTTTGGGTTAGGTATAGGGTTAGGATTACGGGTAGTGTCAGGGTTAGGGCTAGGGTTGGGGTTAGGGTTAGGATTAGGGCTAGTGTCAGGGTTAGGGCTAGGGTTAGGGTTAGTATTAGGGTTAGTGTTAGGTTTAGGGGTTGTGTTATGTTTAGGTCTAGGGCTAGTGTTAACGTTAGGGCTATTGTTAGGCTTAGGGCTAGGGTTAGGGTCAGGTTTAGGGTTAGGGTTAGGGCCAAGTCTAGTGTTAAGTTTATTGCTAGAGTGTGAGCTAAGGCTAAGGTTAGCGTCAGGTCTAGGGCTAGGGTTAGTTTTAGGGCTAAGGTTAGGTCTAAGGCTAGGTTTAGGTTTAGGGCTACAGTTAGGTCTAAAGCTAGGGTTAGGGTTAGGTCTAAGTCTAGGGTTAGGGTTAGGGCTAGGGGTAGGTTTAGGGTTATGGCTAGGGTTAGGGTTATGGCCAGGGCTATGGCTAGTTTTAGGGTTAGGGTTAGGTCTAGGGTTTAATGTTAGGGTTAGGGCTAGGGTTAGGGTTAGGTCTAGGTTTAGGGTTATAGCTAAGGCTAGGGTTAAGGTTAGGGCTAAGGTTAGTTCTAAGGCTAGGGTTAGGGTTAGGGCTAGGGCTAGAAGTAGGACTAGGGTCAGGGTTATGGCTAGGCTTAGGGCTAGGTTCAAGGTTAGGGTTAGGGCTAATTTTAGGGTTAGGTCTAGTTGTAGGGCTAGAGTTAGGTTTGGTGTTAGTGTTAGGGCTAAGGCTAATGTTAGGGCTAGGGCTACGTTTAGGGCTAGGATTAGGGTTAGGCCTAGGGTTAAGGTTAAGGTAAGGAGTGGGGCTATGTTTAGGATTAGTTTTAGGGTTAGGGCTAGTGTTAGGTTTAGGTTTAAGGTTGTGTTTAGGGCTAGGGCTAGGGTTAGGGTTAGGGTCAGGGTTAGGGTTAGGGTTAGGGCTAGGTTTAGAGTTAGGGCTAGGGCTATTGCTAAGGTTAGGGTTAGGACTTGGGTTATTGCTAGGGATAGGGTTAGGTTTAGGGTTAGGTTTAGGGCTAAGGCTAGAGTTAAGGTTAGGGCTAGAGTGTGGTCTAAGGCTACTGTTAGGGTTAAGGGTAGGGCTAGGGTTAGTGTTAGGGCTAGGGTCAATGTTAAGGTTAGGGCTAGGTTTAGGTCTAAGGCTAGGGTTATGGTTACACTTCGGGTTAGGGTTAGGTCTTGGGGTAGGTTTAGGGTTAGGTTTATGGTTATGTTTATGTTTAGGGCTAGGGCTAGGTTTAGGGTTATGGCTAGATTATGGTTGGGTTAGGTTTAGGTTTAGGATTAAAGTAAGGGGTAGGGCTAGGGTTAGGTAAGGTTTAGGTCTAGGGTTAGGTTAAGGGTTATGGTTAGGGCTAGGGCTTGGGTTAGGTTTACGTTTAGGGTTAGGGTTAGAGTTAGGGTTATCCTTAAGGTTGGGGTTAGGGTTAAGATAAGGGGTCAGGCTAGGCTTAGTTTAGGGTTAGGGATAGGGCTAGGAATAGAGTTAGAGCTAGTGTTAGCTCTAAGGCTAGTGTTAGGGTTAGGGCTAGGGCTAGGGCTACTGCACCTGTCAGGGTTAGGGCTGGGGTTCTGGTTAGGTTTAGGCTTAGGTTTAGGGCTGGGGGTTAGTGTTAGGTCTAGGGCTAGGTTTAGGGTTAGGGCTAGTGTTAGGGTTAGGGCTAGGGTTAGGGTTAGGGATAGGGTTAGTGTTAGGGATAGGGCTAGGGTTAGCATTAGCGGTAGGTCTTGGGCTAGGGCTAGGGTTATGGTTAGGATGATGGTTAGGCCTAGGTTTAGGGCTAAGGGTAAGGTTACGGTTAGGTTTAGGATTAAGGCTAAAGCTAAGGCTAAGTTTAGGGTTAGGGCTAGGGTTAGGTTTAGGTTCAGGGTTAGGGTTAGAGCTAGGGCTAGGGTTAAGGTTTGGGCTAGGGTTAGTTCTAAGGCTAGGGTTAGGGTTAGGGCTAGGGCCAGGTTACGATGATGGCTAGGGCTAAGGTTAGGTTTATTGTTAGGGTTAGGATCAGGGTCAGGGTTAGGGATTAGGGTTAAGGCTAAGGTTAGGGTTAGGGCTAGGGCTAAGGTTACAGTTAGGGCTAGGTTTAGGTCTAAGGCTAGGGTTCAGGTTAGGGCTAGGGCTAGGATTAGGGTTAGGGTTATAGTTAGGGTTAGGTTTAAGGTTAGGGCTAGGGCTAGGGTTAAGTTTAGAGCTAGAGTGTGGGCTAAGGCTAGGGTTAAGGTTAGGTCTAGGGCTAGGTTTATGGTCAGGGCTAGTGTTAGGGTTAGGTCTAGGGATAGGATTAGGTCTATGGTTAGTGTTAGGGATAGGGATAGGGTTAGTGTTAGCATTAGGTCTTGGGCTAGGGCTAGGTTTAGGTTTAGGGTTAGGGCTAGGGTTATTGTTAGGGTTAGTGCTAGGACTAGGTTTAGGGCTAGGGCTACGTTTAGGTCTAAGGCTAGGGTTATGGTTAGGGCTAGGGCTACGATTAGGGTTAGGGCTAGAAATAGGGCTAGGATTAGGGTTAGGCCTAGGGTTAAGGTTAAGGTAAGGAGTGGGGCTATGTTTAGGATTAGGTTTAGGGTTAGGGCTAGTGCTAGGTTTAGGTTTAAGGTTGTGTTTAGGGCTAGGGCTAGGGTTTTGTTTAGGGTTAGGGTTAGGGTCAGGGGTAGGGTTAGGGTTAGGGCTAGATTTAGAGTTAAGGCTAGGGCTATTGCTAAGATTAGGGTTAGGACTTGGATTATTGCTAGGGATAGGGTTAGATTTAGGGTTAGGTTTAGGGCTAAGGCTAGCATTAAGGTTAGGGCTAGAGTGTGGTCTAAGGCTAGTGTTAGGGTTAAGGCTAGGGCTAGCCTTAACCCTAACAATAAACTTAACACTAGCCCTAGTGTTAGGGCTAGGGTCAATGTTAAGGTTAGGGCTAGGTTTAGGTCTAAGGCTAGGGTTAGGGTTATGCTTAGGGTTGGTGTTAGGGCTTGGGGTACGTTTAGGGTTAGGGTTATGGTTATGGCTATGGTTAGGGCTAGGGCTACATTTAGGGTTAGGGCTAGGTTTAGGGTTAGAATTCGGGTTAGGGCTAGGTTTAGGATTAGAGATAGGGTTAGGGTTAGAGCTAGGGCTAGGGTTAGGTTTAGGTTTAGGGTTAGGGCTAGGGTTAGGGTTATGGCTAAGACTAGGGCTAGGGTTAGTTCTAGGGTTAGGTCTAAAACTAGGGTTAGGTTTAGGGCTAGGTTTAGACTTAGGGCTAAGGCTAAGGCTAGGTTTAGGATGTGGGCTAGGGCTAGTGTTAAGTTTATTGTTAGGGTTAGGGTCAGGGTTATGGTTAGGGTTAGGGTTAAGGCTAGGGTAAGGTTTAGCACTAGGTCTAAGTTTAGTGTTAGGGCTAGGGTTCGGTCTAAGGCTAGGGTTCGGGTTAGGGCTAGAGCTAGGGTTAGAGTTATGTCTAGGTTTAGCTTTAGCCTTACGTTAGGGTTAGGTTTAGTGTTAGGGCTAGGGCTAGGGCTAGGGTTAAGGTTAGGGCTAGGTGTTGGTTAAGGCTAGGGTTAAGGTTAGTGCTAGGGCTAGAGTTAGGTTTAGGGCTAGGGCTAGGGCTAGGGCTAGGGTAATGGTTAAGGCTAGGGTTCGGGTTAGGTTTAGGGTTTTATTTAGGTCTAAGGTTAGGATTAGGTCTAGGTCTAGGTTTAGGGTTAGTTCTATTGTTAAAGTTAGGGCTAGGGTTAGGTTTAGGGATAGGGTTAGGGTTAGGAATAGGGATAGGGCAAGGGTTAGCATTAGCATTAGGTCTTGGGCTAGGGCTAGGTTTAGGGTTAGGGCTAGAGTTAGGGCTAAGGCTAAGGTTAGGTTTAGGGCTAGGGTTAAGTCTAAGGCTAACTTTAGAGTTACGTCTAGGGTTAGATCTAAACTAGGGTTAGGATTAGGGCCAGGTTTAGTGTTAGAGTTCAGGTTAGGGCTAGGTTTAGGTTTAGGGTTAGGGTTAGGTTTAGGATTAGGGTTAGGGTCAGGGTTAGAATTTGGTTTAGGGTTAGGACTAGGGTTAGGGTTAGGATTACGTTTAGGGTTAGGGATATGGTTATGATTAGGGCTAGGACTAAGGTTAGGGTTAGTTCTAGGGTTAGGTCTAAAAATAGGGTTAGGTTTAGGGCTAGGTTTAGACTTAGGGCTAGGGCTAGGTTTAGGTTGTGGGCTAGGGCTAGTGTTAAGTTTATTGTTAGGGTTAGGGTCAGGGTTATGGTTATGGTTATGGTTAGGGTTAGGGTTAGGGCTAGGGTAAGGGTTAGGGCTAAGGCTAAGTTTAGTGTTAGGGCTAGGGTTAGGTCTAAGGCTAGGTTTCGGTTTAGGCCTAGAGCTAGGGTTAGAGTTATGTCTAGGTTTAGGTTTAGCGTTAGGTTAGGGTTAAGTTTAGGGTTTTGGCAAGGGCTAGGGTTAAGTTTAGGGCTAGGTGTTGGTTAAGGCTAGGGTTAAGGTTAGTGCTAGGGCTAGAGTTAGGGTTAGAGCTAGGTATAGGGCTCGGGTAAGGGTTAGGGCTAGGGTTCGGGTTAGGTTTAGGGTTTTGTTTAGGTCTAAGGTTAGGGTTAGGTCTAGGTCTAGGTTTAGGGTTAGTTCTAGTGTTAAGGTTAGGGCTAGGGTTAGGTTTAGGGATAGGGTTAGGGTTAGGAATAGGGATAGGGCAAGGGTTAGCGTTAGCAGTAGGTCTTGGGCTAGGGCTAGGGTTAGGGTTATTGTTAGGGCTAGGGTTAGGACTAAGGCTAAGTTTATGGTTAGGATTAGTGTTAGGGCTAAGGCTAATGATAGGGTTAGCGCTAGTGATAGGGTTAGGGTCATGGTTAGGGTTAGGGTTAGGGCTAGGGTTAGGGTCAGGACTAGGATTAGGGCTAAGGCTAAGTTTAGGGTTAGGTCTAGGGTTAGGTCTAAACTAGGGTTAGGGTTAGGGCTAGGTTTAGTGTTAGAGTTCAGGTTAGGGCTAGGTTTAGGTTTAGGGTTAGTGTTAGGTTTAGGGTTAGGGTTAGGGCTAGGGTTAGGGTTAGTGCTAGGGGTAAGTTTAGGTTTAGGGCTAGAGTTAGGTCTAAGGCTATGTTTAGGGTTAGGTCTAGGGTTAGGTCTAAACTAGGGTTAAGGTTAAGCCTAGGGTTAGTGATAGGGCTAGGATTAGGGCTAGGGTTAGGGTTAGGGCTAGGGTTAGGGTTAGGGCTAAGGCTAAGGCTAAGGTTAG
The DNA here is from genome assembly GCA_010120015.1 of Rhombomys opimus. Lineage (NCBI taxonomy): Eukaryota > Metazoa > Chordata > Mammalia > Rodentia > Muridae > Rhombomys > Rhombomys opimus. Next base: position 2,597,303 of record REGO01000259.1, on the reverse strand, counting down.
GTTTAGGGCTAGGTTTTATTCTAGGCTTCGATTTAGGTTTAGGGTTAGGGTTAGGTTTAGGTTTAGGGTTACGGCTAGGGTAGGGTTAGGGCTGTGGTTAGGGTTAGGGCTAAGGCTAAAGCTAAGGTTAGGGTTAGGGTTAGGTTTATGGCTAGTGTTAGGGTTATGTCTAGGGTCAGGTTTAGGTTTAGGGTTAGGGTTAGGTGTAGGTTTAGGGTTAGAGTTAGGTTTAGGGCTAGGGTTATGGTTAGGGCTAGGGTAGGTCTAAGCCTAGGGTTAGGGTTAGGGCTGGGGCTAGGGTTAGGGTTAGGGTAGGTCTAGGGTTTGGGTTAGCGTTAGGTCTACTGCTAGGGCTAGGGCTAGTGTTAGTGTTAGGGTTAGGGTGGGGGATAGTGTTAGGTTTACGGCTAGTGTTTGGGCTAGGGTAGGGCTAGGGTGAGGGTTAGGTCTAGGGTTAGGTCTAGCGTTAGGTCTCCGGTAGGTTTAGGTCTAGGGTCAGACTAGGATTAGGGGTAGGACTAAGACTAGGGTTAGGGTTAGGGCTAGATCTAGGGTTAGGGTTAGCGATAGGTCTACTGCTAGGGCTAGGGCTAGTGTTAGGGTTAGGTTTAGGGCTAGGGTAAGGCTAGGGTTAAGGTTAGGGCTAAGGCTAGGGTTAGGGTTAAGGCTAGCTGTAGGGCTAAGGTCAGGTTTAAGGATAGGAATAGGGTTAGGGTTAGGGCTAGGTTTAGGGTTATGTCTAGGGTTAGGGTTAGGGTTAGGGTTAGATTTAGGTTTAGGTTTAGGGTTAGGGTTAGGGTTAGGGTTAGGGTTAGGGCTTGGGTTAAGGTTAGAGGTAGGATGTGGGCTAAGGCTAGGGTTAGATTTAGGGCTAGGGCTAGGGTTAGGGTTAGGTCTAGGTCTAGGCTTAGGGTTAGGGCTAGGGTTAGGTCTAAGGCTAGGGTTAGGGTTAGGGCTAGGGTTAGGGTTAGAGTTAGGGTTAGGGCTAGGGCTAGGGTTACTGCTAGGGCTAGGGTTAGGTCTAAGGCTAGGGTTAGGTTTAGGGCTAGGGCTAGGATGAGAGTTAGGGCTAGGGTTAGGGCTAGGAATAGGGTTAGGCCTAGGGTTAGGTGTAAGGCTAGGTTTAGGTTTAGGGCTAGGGCTAGGGTTAGGTTTAGGGTTTGGTTTAGGGATAGTGTTAGGGTTAGGGCTAGGACTAGGTTTAGGGTTAGTTCTAAGGTTAGGTCTAAAACTAGGGTTAGGTTTAGGGCTAGGTTTAGGCTTAGGGCTAGGGCGAGGGCTAGGGCTAGGTTTAGGATGAGGGCTAGGGCTAATGTCAGGTTTATTGTTAGGGTTAGGGTCAGGGGTAGGGTTAGGGTGATGGCTACAGTAGGGGTCAGGGCTAGGTCTAAGTTTAGTGTTAGGGCTAGTGTTAGGTCTAAGGCTAGGGTTCGGGTTAGGGCTAGAGATAGGGTTAGAGTTATGTCTAGGGTTAGGTTTAGCGTTAGGTTAGGGTTAGGTTTAGGGTTAGGGCAAGGGGTAGGGTTAAGGTTAGGCTAGGTATTGGCTAAGGCTAGGGTTAAGGTTAGCGCTAGGGCTACGGTAAGGGTTATTGCTAGTGTTAGGTCTATTTCTAGAGTTAGGGTTAGGGCTAGGGCTAGGGTTCGGTTTAGGTTTAGGGTTTTTTTTAGGTCTATGGTTAAGATAAGGTCTATGACTAGGTTTAGGGTTAGGTCTAGTGTTAAGGTTAGGGCCAGGGTTAAGTTTAGGGATTGGGTTAAGCATAGGGATAGGGCTAGGGTTAGCATTAGCATTAGTTCTTGGGCTAGGGTGAGGGTTAGGGTTAGGACTAGGGTTAGGGCTAAGGCTAAGGTTATGGTTAGGGTTAGGGTTAGGGCTAAGGCTAGGGTTAGGTCTAGGGCTAGGTTTAGGGTTAGGTCTATGGTTAGGTCTAAACGAGGGTTAGGGTTAGGGCTAGGTTTAGGGTTAGAGTTCAGGTTAGGGGTAGGTTTAGTTTTAGGGTTAGTTTTAGGGTTAGGGCTAGGGTTAGGGTTAGGGCTAGGGTTAGGGTTAGGGTTAGGGTTAGGGTTAGGGTTTGGGCTAGGTTTAGGTCTAAGGCTAAGGTTAGGTTTAGGCCTTGGTTTTGGGTTAGGGTCAGGGCTAGGTTTAGGTTTAAGGTTAGGCCTAGGGTAGGGTTAGGGCTAGGGTTCGGTTAGGGTTAGGTTTACTGTTAGTGTCAGGGTTAGGGTTAGGGCTAGGGTTAGGGTTTGGGTTTGAGCTAGTGCTAGATTTAGGTTTAGGTTTAGGGTTAGGGTTAGGGCTAGGGTAAAGTTTAGGGCTAGGGTGTGGACTAAGGCTAGGGTTAGGGTTAGGGCTAGGGCTAGGGTTAGGTCTAAGGCTAGGGTTAGAGTTAGGGCTAGAGCTATTATTAGGGTTAGGGCTAGGGTTAGGGTTAGAATTAGGGTTAGTCCTAGGGTTAGGATTAACGTAATGTGTCGGGTAGGGTTAGGTTAGGGTTAGGGTTAGGGTTAGGGTTAGGGCTATGGTTAGGGTTAGGTTTAGGTGTTTGGGCTACGTTTAGGTTTAGAGTAAGGGTTAAGGTAAGGGTTTGGGTTAGGGTTAGGGCTAGAGTTAGGTTTAGGGCTAGGGCTAAGGTTAGGTTTAGGGCTAGTGTTAGGTCTAAGGCTAGAGTTAGGTTTAGGGCTAGTGCTAGCGTTAAGTTTAGGGTAACGGCTAGTGCTAGTGTTAGGGTTAGGGATAGGGATAGGGATAGGGATAGGGCTAAGGATAAGGTTAGGGTTAGGGCTATGGCTAGGGTTAAGGTTAAGTCTAGGGTGTGCACTAAGATTAGGGTTAGTGTTAAGGCTAGGGCTAGGGCTAGGTTTAGGGTTATAGCTGGGGGTAGGTCTAAGTCCAGGTTTAGGGTTAGATTTAGGGCTAGGGTTAAGGTTAGATCTAGGGTTAGGTTTAGGCCTGGGTTAGGGCTAGGGTTAGGTTTAGGCCTAGAGTTAGGGTTAAGGTAAAGGGTCGGTCTAGGTTTAGGTTTAGCGTTCAGGCTAGGGTAACCATTAGGGCTATGGCTAGGGCTAAGTTTAGGTTTAGGGCTACGGTTAGGTCTAAGGCTAGGGTTGATGTTAGGGTTAGGGCTAGGGTTAGAGTTATGTCTAGGGTTAGGGCTAGGGCTTTCTCAATTTCTCATTGAGCGGGGGACACAAATGTGATTTAGTTTACAACGTAGTGCTTTGCATTTCTGTTCTTTAGTTGGAAACTCATTTCTGTTCTGTAGATTGCGATATATCACTTTCAGTTCTCCTGTAATCCTAATTGAGCAAGCGACACACATGTGAATTAGTTTACAACTTTGTGCTTTGCATTTCTGTTCTTTTGTTGGAAACTTGTTTTTGTGCTGTAGAGTGCCATATATCACTTTTCAGTTTTCCTCTATTGAGCGAGCATCACACATGGGATTTAGTTCACAACATAGTGCTGTAGAGTGCGCTATATCACTTTACACTTTTCCTGTTATCCTAATTGAGCGGGCGACACACATGTGATTGAGTTTATAATCTTGTGCTATGGTTTCAGTTCTTTTGTTGGAAACTTGTTTCTGTGCCGTATAGTGTGAGATATCACTTTTCAGTTTTCCTGTATTCCTTATTGAGCGAGCGGCACACATCTGATTTAGTTTCAAACATTTTGGTTTGTGTTTCTATTCTTTTGTTTGAAACTTGTTTCTGTGCTGTAGAGTGCGATATATCACTTTTCAGTTTTCCTGAATTCCCAATTGAGTGAGCGACACACATGTGATTTAGTTTGCAACATTGTGCTTTCCGTTTCTGTTATTTTGATGGTAACTTGTTTCTGTGCTCTAGAGTGCGATACATCATTTTTCAGTTTTCCTGTTATCCTAATTGAGCGGGCAAAACACATATGATTGAGTTATAACGTTGTGCTATGGTTGCAGTTCTTTTGTTGGAAACTTTTTTCTCTGCTGTATAGTGTGAGATATCACTTTTCAGTTTTCCTGAATTTGTAATTGAGTGGGCGACACACATGTGATTTAGTTTACAACTTCGTGCTTTGGGTTTCTCTTCTTTGTTGGAAACTTGTTTCTGTGCAGTAGAGTATGACATATCAATTTTCAGTTTTCCTGTTATCTTAATTGAGCGGGTGACACATATGTGAATTAATTTACAACTTTGTGCTTTGCGTTTCTATTCTTTTGATGGTAACTTGTTTCTGTGCTGTAGAGTGTGCTATATCACTTTTCAGTTTTCCTGTATTCCTAATTCAGCGAGCGACACACATGTGATTTAGTTTCAAACATTGTTTTTTGTGTAGTGCGATATATCACTTTTCAGTTTTCCTGTATTCCTAATTGAGCGAGTGACACACATGTGATTTAGTTTACAATGTTGTGCTTTGCGTTTCTGTTCTTTTGTTGGAAACTTGTTTCTGTGCTGTACAGTGGTATCTATCACTTTTCAGTTTTGCTGTTATCCAAATAGACCGAGCGACACATATGTGTTTTAGTTTATAACGTTGTGCTTTGTGTTTGTGTTCTTTGGTTGGAAACTTGTTTCTGTGCTGTAGAGTGCGAGATATCACTTTTCAGTTTTTCTGTATTCCTAATTGAGCGAGCTACACACATGTGATTTAGGTTACAACGTTGTGCTTTTGTTTCCCTTCTGTCGTTGGAAACTTGTTTCTGTGCTGTACAGTGCAAGATATCACTTTTCAGTTTTCCCGTAATCGTAGTGAGCGGGCGACACACATGTGATTTAATTTACAACGTAGTGCTTTGCCTTTCAGTTCTTTTGTTTGAAACTTGTTTCTTTGCTGTAGAGTGCGACATATCACTTTTCCGTTTTCCTGTTATCATAATTGAGTGGGCAACACATATGTGAATTAGATTACAACTTTTTGCTTCGCCTTTCTGTTCTTTTGATGGTAACTTGTTTTTCTGCTATAGATTACGATATGTCACTTTCAGTTCTCTGGTATTCCTAATTGAGCAAGCAACACACATGTGAATTAGTTTACAACTTTGTGCTTTGCGTTTCTGTTCTTTTGTTAGAAACTTGTTTCTGTGCTGTAGAGTGCGATATATCACTTTTCAGTTTTTCTGTATTCCTAATTGAGCAAGCGACACCCATGTGATTTAGTTCTCAACGTAGTGCTTTGCTTTTCTGTTCCTTTGATGGTAACTTGTTTCTGTGCTGTAGAGTGCACTATATCAGTTTTCAGTTTTCCTGTATTCCTCATTCAGTGAGCGACACACATGTGATTTAGTTTCAAACATTGTTTTTTGTGTTTCCGTTCTTTTGTTGGAAACCCTTTTCTGTGCTGTAGAGTGCGCTATATCACTTTTCACTGTTTCTGTTATCATAACTGAGTGGTTGAAACGTATGTGAATTAGTTTACGACTTTGTGCTTTGCATTCCTGTTCTCAAGTTGAAAACTTGTTTTTCTGCTGTACAGTGCGAGATATCACTTTTCAGTTTTCTGTATTCCTAATTGATCGAGCGACACACATGTGATTTAGTTCAAAACTTAGTGCTTTGTGTTTCTGTTCCTTTGATGGTAACTTTTTCTGTGCTGTAGAGTGCGATATATCACTTTTCAGTTTTCTTGTTATCCTAATTGAGTGGGCGACACGTATTTGAATTAGTTTACAACGAAGGCTTGGCGTTTCTTTTCTGTTGTTGGAAACTTGTTTTTGTGCAGTAGAGTGCATGATATCACTTGTAGAGAGCCGAGGTTCAGACGCCATTACAAGATGGCACCGGCATCCAGTCTCTGTACTGGTAACAGCCCCTAGAGCACATGTGTGGGTGCAAAAGCACGCCAAGCCACTGCCCCACCCCGGGCCGTCAGATGGGTACGAGTAAGCAGCCAATCAGCGTATGACACGTCACTCCACGTCACATAAGTGCAGTCGGGGCTTATTTAAGCAGCGCCATCTTGGGGCCTGGGGTCTTCCTCCTTTCATTGCGTGTAATAAAGCCTGCTGCAGAAGGATCCTGTCGTCCGTGTGCCTTCTTGCTGGCGAGACGGTTAGGCGGGTCGTTACAATCACTTTTTAGTTTTTCTGTATTCCTAATTGAGCGAGCAACAAACATGTGATTTAGTTCCAAACATTGTTTTTTGTGTTTCCGTTCTTTTGTTGGAAACCCTTTTCTGTGCTGTAGAGTTCGATATATCACTTTTCAGTTTTCCTGTTATCCTAATTGAGTGGGCGACACACATGTGATTTAGTTTATAACGTTGTGCTATGGTTTCAGTTCTTTTGTTGGAAACTTGTTTCTGTGCTGTACAGTGCGAGATATCACTTTTCAGTTTTCCCGTAATCGTAATTGAGCGGGTGACACACATGTGATTTAGTTCCCAACGTAGTGCTTTGCGTTTCAGTTCTTTTGTTTGAAACTTGTTTCTGTGCTGTAGAGTGCGATATATCACTTTTCCATTTTCCTGTTATCCTAATTGAGCAGGCGACACGTATGTGAATTAGTTTACAACGTTGTGCTTTGTGTTTCTGTTTTTTCTTTGGAAACTTGTTTCTGTGCTGTACAGTGCGAGATATTACTTTTCAGTTTTCCTGTATTCCTAATTGAGCGAGCTACAGACATGTGATTTAGTTTACAACATGTGCTTTGCGTTTCTGTCTTTCGTTGGCAACTTGTTTCTGTGTTGTAGAGTTAGATATATCACTTTCCAGTTTTTGTTTTATCCTAATTGAGCGGGCGACACGTATGTGAATTAGTTTATAACGTTGGGCTTTGCCTTTCTGTTCTTTCTTTGGAAACTTTTTCCTGTGCTGTACAGTGCGAGATATCACTTTTCAGTTTTCCTGTATTCCTAAATGAGAGAGCGACACACCTGTGATTTAGTTTACAAGGTATATCACCTTTCAGTTTTCCTGTTCTCCTAATTGAGCAAGCGACACACATGTGAATTAGTTTACAACATAGTGCTTTGAGTTTCTGTTCTTTCATTGGAAACTTGTTTCTGTGTTGTATAGTGCGAGATATCACTTTTCAGTTTTCCTGTATTTCCAATTGAGAGAGCCACAGACATGTGATTCAGTTTACAACACTGTGCTTTGCGTTTCTGTTCTTTTGATGGTAACTTCTTTCTGTGCTGTAGAGTTCGATATATCACTTTTCAGTTTTCCTGCTATCCTAATTGATTGGGCGACATGTATGTGATGTTCTTTTGTTGGAAACTTGTTTCTGTGCTGTACAGTGCGAGATATCACTTGTCAGGTTTCCTGTATTCCTAATTGATCGAGCGACACACATATGATTTAGTTCACAATGTAGTGCTTTGCGTTTCTGTTCCTTGTTTCTGTGCTGTAGAGTGCAATATATCACTGGTAAGAGCCAGAGGGCAAGAAATGAGTGGGGAGGAGAAGGGGCAAGGAGAGCTTGGAGCAGAGCTGGAGGAGAGATCTGGTAACAAGGTGGAGAGATGGATTAGACCTAAGATATCACTAAAAGGAAGTATAACGTGTGAAATCTAAATGATAGGAAACTATGAGGGCTTGGAGGTTTGGGAGGGAGTAACTATTGCCCAGCATTGTGTTCAAGGTTAACTAAAGAATCCCAGTCTCTGTGTGGTGATTTGATTATACAACTGTTTAGGATTAACAGCAAGCTTAACTAAAAGATAATCATTAGTAAATATAAATCACCACCACCAACAGTTAGCTTTGGGTTTGGGGTTAGGGATAGGGATTAGGTTTAGGGTTAGGATTAAGGTTATGGCTAGAGGTTAGGGTTAGGGTTCTAGTTAGGGTGAGGCTTATGAGTAAGGGTTAGGGGTTAGAATCAAAATTAGGGGTTATTTTTAGGCTTAGGGTTAGGGGTTAAGATTAGGTTAGGGGTAGGGTTAGATTAGGGTTAGGGTTAGGACTAAGGCTAAGGTTAGCGTTAGGGCTAGGTTTAGAGCTAGGGTTAGGGTTAGAGTTAGGGTTAGGGCTCAGACTAGGGTTAGGGTTAGTATAAAGGCTAGGGTTAGTGTTAGTGCTAGGTCTAGGGTTAGGATTAGGGTTAGAGTTAGGGCTACAGTTAGGGCTAGGGCTAGGGCTAGGGTTAGGGCTAGGGCTAGGGCTAGGGCTAGGGTTAGGGTTAGGGTTAGGGCTAGAGCTAGGGCTAGGTTTAGGGCTAGGGTTAGGATTAGGGGTAGGGTTAGGGCTAGGATTAGGGTTAGGCCTAGTATTATGTTTAAGGTAAGGGGTTGGGCTAGGGTTAGGGTTAGTGTTAGGGTTAGGGCTATGGTTAGGGTTAGGGCTAGGGTGTGGGTTAAGTCTAGTATTATGGTTAGAGCTAGGGCAAGGTTTAGGGTTAGGGATAGGTTTAGGGTTAGCGTTAGGACTAGGATTAGGGCTAAGGCTAAGTTAAGGGTTAGGGCTAATGCCAAGGTTAGGTTTAGGTTTAGGTTTGGGTTAGGGTTAGGGCGAGGGTTAAGGTTAGGTCTAGTGATAGGGTTAGGGTTAAGGCTAGTGTTAGGGTTAGGTTTAGGATTAGGGTTAGGGTTAGGATTAGGATAGCGTTAAGGTTAGGGCTAGGTCTAGGGCTAGGGGTAAGGCTAAGTTATAGTTAGGGATAGTGCTAGCATTAGGAATAGGGTTAGTGTTAGGCTTAGACCTAAGGCTAGGGCTAGGGTGAGGCTTAGGGTAAGGGTTAGGTTTAGTGTTAGGGTTAGGGCTAAGGCTAGGGTTAGGGTTAGGGTTAGGGCAAGGGCTAGGGTTAGGGTTAGTTCTAGGGCTATTGTTACGTTTAGTACTAGGGTTAGGTCTAAGGCTAGGGTTAGGGTTAGGGCTAGGGTTAGATTTAGGGCTAGGGGAAGCGTTAGGGTTAAGGTAAGGTGTCAGGTTAGTGTTAGGGTTAGGGCTAGGTTTAGGGGTAGGTTTATGCGTAGGTTTAGGGTTAGATCTAAGGCTAGGTTTAGGGTTAGGGTTAGCGCTAGTGTTAGGTTAGGGCTAGGGTTAGGGTTAGTGCTAGGGTTAGGGTTAGGGATATGGATAGGGTTAGGGCTAAGGCTAAGGTTAATGTTAGGGCCAGGGTTAGGGCTAAGGCTAAGGTTAGGGTTAGGGCTAGGGCTAGGGTTAGGGTTAGGGCTTAGGTTAGGTCTAAGGCTAGGGTAGGGTTAGAACTATGGCTAGAACTAGGACAACGGGTAGGCCTAGGTCTAGGTTTAAGGCTATGGTTAGGGTTAGGGCTAAGGCTACGGTTAGAGTTAGGGCTATGTCTAGGGTTAGGTTTAGCATTAGGTCTACGGCTAGGGCTAGGTTTAGCGTTAGGGTTAGGGTTAGAGTCAATGTTAGGGTTAGGGCTAGTGTTAGGGTTAGATTTGGGCTAGCGTAAGGCTAGGGTTAGGGTTAGGGGCAAGGCTAGGGTTAGGGTTAGTATTAGGTCTAGGGCAGGGGCTAGGGTTAGTTTTAGGCGATGGTAGGGCAAGGGTTAGGGCTAAGGCTAATTTTAGAGTTAGGTTTGTGATAGGGCTAGGTTTAGGATTAGGTTTATGGTTAGGGTTAGGGAGAGGCTTAGGGTCAGGTTTAGGATTAGGGTTAGGGCTAGGGTTAGGGTTAGGGCTGGATCTAGGGCTAGGGGTAGGGTTAGGTCTAGGGTTATGGTTAGGGATAGTGCTAGCATGAGGGCTAGGGTTATGGTTAGGGTTAGGTCTAAGGCTAGGGTTAGGGTTAGCGTTAGGTCTCGGGCTATGTCTAGGATAGGGTTAGGGTTAGGTTTAGGGTTAGGGTTAGGGTTAGGGTTTGGGCTAGCGTTAGGGCTAAGGCTAGGGTTAGGGTTAGATTTGGGTTAGGGCTACCGTTATGGTTAGGGCTAGGATTAGGGTTAGGTTTAGGGTTAGTGTTAGGGCTAGGGCTAAGGTTACCATTAGGGCTAGGGTTAGGTCTAAGGCTAGGGTTAGGGTTAGGGCTAGGGCTAGGCTTAGGGTTAGGATTAGGGCTTGGGCTAGGGTTAGGGTTAGGGTTAGGGGTGGGGCTAATATAAAGTTTAGCGCTAGGGTTAGGTCTAAGGTGAGGGTTACGTATAGGCTAGAGCTAGGGTTAGGGTTAGGGCTAAAGTTAGGTCTAAGGCTAGATCAGGGTTAGGGCTAGGATTAGTGTTTGGCCTAGGGTTAGGGTAAATTTAAGGGGTTGGGCTACTGTTAGGTTTAAGGTTAGGGCTAGTGCTAGGGTTAGGGTTAGGGCTAAGGTTAGGGCTAAGGCTAAGGTTAGGGTTAAGGCTAGGGCTAGGGTTGAGGTTAGGGCTAGGGTTTGGGCTATGGCTAGGGTTAGGGTTAGGTCTAGGCCTAGGTTTAGGGTTAGGGTGAGGGTGAGGGTTAGGGTTAGGTCTAGGGCTAGGTTTAGAGTTAAGGCTAGTGTCAGGGTTAGGATTAGTGTTAGGGTTAGGGTTAAGGCTAGGTCTAGGGATAGGGATAGGGCTACGTCTAAGGTTATGGTTAGGGATAGTGCTAGCATTAGGGATAGGGTTATTGTTAGGTTTAGGCTAAGTCTAGGGTTAGGGTCAGGTCTAGGTCTAGGGTTAGGGTTAGGGTTAGGTTTAGGGTTTGGGTTAGGTTAAGTCTAGGGTTAAGGTTAGGTTTAGTGTTAGGTTTAGGGCTAAATCTAGGCTTAAGGTTAGGCCTATGGTGTGGGCTGAGGTTGGGCTAGAGCTAGTGTTATGGTTAAGGTTAGGGCTAGGGTTACGTTTAGGACTAGGTTTAGGTCTAGGTCTAGGGTTAGCGTTAGGGCTAGGTTTAGGTCTAAGGCTAGAGTTAGGGTTAGGGTTAGGGCTAGTGTTATGGTTAGGGTTAGGGCTAGGGTTATGATTAGGACTAGGGTTAGGGTTAAGCCTAGGGTAAGGTTTACGTTTAAGGTAAGTGGTTGGGCTAGGGTTAAGGTTAGGGTTAGGGCTAGGGTTTGGGGTAGGTTAAGGGTTAAATTCAGGGCTAGGGTTAGGGTTAGGGCTAGGGCTAGGGTTAGCATTAGAGCTAGTGTTAGGGTTAAGGTTAGGGTTAGGTTCAGGGGTAGGGCTAGGGTTCGGGTTAGGTTTAGGGCTAGGGTTAGGGTTAGTACTAGTGTTAGGGTTAGGGCAACGGTTAGGGTTAGGGCTAGGGTTAGGGTTTGGTTTAGTGTTAGGGTTAGTTTTAGGGCTAGGGCTAGTTTTAGGGTTAGGGCTAGGGTAAGTGTTAGGGTTAAGGTAAGGGGTCAGGCTAGGTTTAGGGTTAGGGTTAGGGTTAGGGCTAGGTTTAGGGTTAGGGCTAGCGTTAGTGTTAGGGTTAGGGTTACGGGTAAGGTAAGGGTTCAGTGTAGGTTTAGTGTTAGGATTAGGGTTACGGCAAGGGTTCGGTTTAGGTTTATTGTTAGGTTTAGGGCTAGGTTAGGTTTAGGTCTAGGGCTAGGTTTAGGGTTAGGGCTAGAGTTAGAGTTAATGCTAGGGTTAGGATTAGTGCTAGGTTTAGGGTCAGGGATAGGGATAGGGTTAGCGTTAGCATTAGGTCTTGGGTTAGGGCTATCGTTATGGTTAGGTTTAGGGTTAGGGCTAGGGTTTTTTTTTTTTTTAGGGCTAAGATTAGTGTTAGGGCCAGAGTTAGGACTAAGGCAAAGTTTAGGGTTAGGGCTAGGGTTAGGGTTAGGTTTCAGGTTAGGGTTAGGGATAGAATAGGGTTAGGATTAGGGCTAGGGTTAGGTCTAAGGCTAAGATTAGGGTTAGTTCTAGGGCTAGGATTAGGTTTAGAGTTAGGGCTAGGGCTAGGGTTAGGTTCAGGGTTCCGGTTAGGGTCAGGGTTAGGTTTAGGGTTAGGGCTAGGTTTAGGTTAGGGTTAGGACTAGGGCTAGGGCTAGGGTTAGGGTTAGGTTTAGTGTTAGGGTCAGGTTTAAGGATAAGGTTAGGTCTAAGGTTAGGGTTAAGGTTAGGTTTACAGGTATGGTTAGAGTTAGCTTTAGAATGAGGGTTAGGTTTAGGGTTAGGGTTAGAGTTAGGGTTAGGGTTAGGGTAGGGATGGGGGTTAGGGTTAGAGTTAGGTTTAGGGTTAGAGTTATGGTTAAAATGAAGGCTAGGGCTAGGGTTAGGGTTAGGATAAGGGTTAGGGTTAGGGTTAGGGTTAGGAATAGGATGAGTGTTAGGGTTACTGTTAGGGTTAGGGTTAGGGTTTGGGTTATGGTTAGAATTACCTTTAGAATGAGGGATTGGGGTATGGTTAAAGTTAGAGTTAGGGTTAGAATGAGGGTTAGGTTTCAGGTTAGGTTTAGGGTTAGCAGTAGGGTTAGGGTTAGGGTAGGTTTAATGTTAGTGTTAGGGTTAGCATTACATTTAAGGTTAGGATAGGGTTAGGGTTAGGGTTAGGATGAGGGTTAGTGTTACTGTTAGGGTTAGAGTTAGTGTTAGGGTTAGGATTACAGTTAGGGTTAGAATCAGGGCTAGGGCTAGCGTTAGGGTTAGGGTTACATTTAGTGTTAGGGTTTTGGTTAGGGTTAGGGTTAGGTTTAGGGTTAGAGTTAGGGTCAGGTTTATGGATAGGGTTAGGTCTAGGGTTAGGTAGGGTTAGGATTAGGATGTGGGTTAGGGTTTCTGTTAGGGTTAGGATGAGCGTTAGGGTTAGGCTTAGGGTTAGGATGAGCTTTAGGGTTAGGATGAGCGTTATGGTTAGGTTTAGGCTTCGGGTTAGGATGAGGGTTAGGGTTAGGATTAGGGTTAGGTTTAGAATGAGGGTTGGGTTTGAGGTTAAGTTTAATATGAGGGTTAGGATGAGGGTTAGATTAGGTTTAGGTTTAGGGTTAGGATGAGTGTTAGGGTAGGATTAGGGTTAGGGTTAGAGTTAGGGTTAGAATGATGGTTAGGTTTTGGGTTAGGGTTAACGTTAGCATTAGATTTAGGGTTAGGGATATGATGAGGTTTAGGGTTAGGGTTAGGGTTAGGGTTAAGGTTAGGGTTAGCGTTAGAGTTAGGGTTAAACTGAGATTTAGGTTTAGTGTTAGTGTTAGGGTTAGAGTTAGGTTTAAGGTTAGAGTTAGGGTTGAAACGAGGGCTACTGCTAGGGTTATGGTTAGGGTTAGGATGAGGGTTAGGGTTAGATTTAGGGTTAGGGTTAGAGTTAGGGTTAGAATTAGGGATAGGTTTAGGGTTAGGGTTAGGGTTAGGATTTACATTAGGATTAGTGTTAGTGTTAGGTTTAGGGTTAGGGTTAGGGTTAGGTTTAGGGTTAGGATTAGGGTTATGGTTAGAATGAGGGTTAGGGTTAAGTTTACAGTTAAGATGCTGGTTAGGATGAGAGTTATGGTTAGGTTTAGTGTTAGGGTTAGTGTTAGGGTTAGCCTTAGGTTTAGGGTTAGAGTTAGGGTAAGGGTTAGGGTTAGGTTTTTGGTTAGAATTAGCTTTAGAATGAGGGTTAGAGTTAGGGTTAGGGTTAGGGTTACAATTAGGATGGGGGTTAGGGTTAGCGTTAGGTTTAGGATTACCTTTAGTGTTAGGGTTAGGGTTAGAGTTAGGGTTAGGGTTAGAGTTAGCTTTAGAATGAGGGTTAGGGTTAGGGTTAGAGTTCGGTTTAGGGTTAGAGTTAGGGTTCAAATGAGGGCTACGGCTAGGGTTAGTGTGAGGGTTATGATGAGGGGAAGGGTTAGATTTAGGGTTAGGTTTAGGATTAGAATTACAGTTAGAATGAGGGTTAGGGTTAGGGTTAGGGTTAACGTTAGGTTTAGAGTTAGGGTTAGGTTTATGGTTAGGGTTAGGGTTAGGGATAGAGTTACGTTTAGGATTAGGGTTAGGGTTAGCTTTAGGTTTAGGGTTAGAGTTATTGTTATGTTTAGGTTTAAGGTTATGGTTTGGCTTAGGGTTAGGTTGAGGGTTAGGGTTAAGTTTAGGGGTAGTGTTAGGATGAAGTTTAGGGTTAGGATTAGGTTTAGGGTTAGAATGAGGGTTAGGATTAACTTTAGGTTTAGGATGAGGTTTAGGATGAGGGTTAGGGATAGGTTTATGGTTAGGATTAGAGTTAGAGTTAGAGTTAGGGTTAGGGTTAGGATGAGGGTTAGAGTTAGGTTCAGGGTCAGGGTTAGGGTTAGAGTTAGGGTTAGTGTTAGAGTTAGGGTTAGAATGAAGGCTAGGGCTAGCATTAGGTTTAGGGTTAGAGTTTGAGTTAGGGTTAGGGTTAGGTTGAGGTTTAGGGTTAAGGTTACGGTTAGGGTTAGGATGAGGATGAGGGATAGGGTGAGGTTTAGTGTTAGGGTTAGGGTTAGGGTTAGGGATAGCTCTAGGTTTAGCGTTAGGTTTAGGTTTAGGATTAGAGTTAGGGTTATGTTTAGGATGAGGGTTACGGTTAGGTTTAGGGTTAGGTTTAGGATGAGGGTTAGGGTTAGGATTAGGGTTAGGGTTAGAATGACTTTTAGGCTTAAGGTTAGGTTTACGACGAGCTTTAGGATGAGGCTTAAGGTTCGGTTTAGGGTTAGGGTTAGGATGAGGGGTAGGGTTAGGATTACATTTAGGGTTACAGTTTGGGTTAGAATGAGGGTTAGGTTTTGGGTTAGGGTTAGGGATAGAGTTAGGTTTAGGGTTAGGGTTAGGGTTAGGGTTAGGGTTAGGGTTAGATTTAGGGTTAGAGTGAGGGTTAGGTTTAGGTTTAGGGTTAGAGTTAGCATTAGGTTTAGTGTTAGAGTTAGAGTTAGGGGTATTATTAGGGTTAGGGTTAGGGTTAGAGTACGGTTACGTTTAGTGTTAGGGTTAGGGTTAGAGCTAGTGTTATGTTTAGAGTTAGCTTTAGAATGAGGATTAGGGTTAGAGTTAGGGTTAGGGTTAGGGTTAGGGTTAGGGTTATGGTTATGGTTACGATTAGTTTTAGGGTTAGCCTTAGGTTTAGGGTTAGAATTAGTGTTAGATTTAGGGTTAAGGTTAGAGTTTGCGTTTTGGTTAGAGTTAGCTATCGGATGATGGTTAGGGTTGGATTAAGTTTAGGATGAGTGTTAGACTTAGGGTAAAGGTTAGGGTTAGGGTTAGGGTTAGGATGAGGGTTAGGGATAGGTTTAGGGTTTGGGTTAGATTTAGAGTTAGAGTTAGGGTTATGGTTAGGATGAGGGTTAGAGTTAGGTTTAGGGTCAGGGTTAGGGTTAGAGTTAGGGTTAGTGTTAGAGTTAGGGTTAGAATGAGGGCTAGGGCTAGCGTTAGGGTTAGGGTTAGGGTTTGATTTAGGGTTAACGTAAGGGTTAGGTTGAGGGTTAAGTTTAGGTTTACGGTTAGCGTTAGGGTCAGGATGAAGGATAGGGCGAGGTTTAGTGTTAGGATTAGGATTAGGGATAGGGTTAGAGTTAGGGTTATGTTTAGGGTGAGGGTTACGGTTAGGTTTAGCATTAGGTTTAGGATGAGGGTTAGGGTTAGGATTAGGGTTAGGGGTAGAATGAGGTTTAGGGTTAAGGTTAGGTTTAGGATGAGCGTTAGGATGAGGCTTAGGGTTCGGTTTAGGGTTAGGGTTAGGATGAGGGGTAGGGTTAGGATTACATTTAGGGTTAGAGTTTGGGTTAGAATGAGGGTTAGTGTTAGTGTTAGGGTTAGGATGAGGGTTGGGGTTAGGGTTAGGGTTAGGGTTAGATTTAGAGTTAGAGTGAGGTTTAGGTTTAGTGTTAGAGTTAGCATTAGGTTTAGGGTTAGAGTTAGGGTTAGGGTTAGGGTTAGAGTTAGAGTTACGTTTAGTGTTAGGGTTAGGGTTAGAGTTAGAGTTAGGGTTATGTTTAGAGTTAGCTTTAGAATGAGGGTTAGGTTTAGAGTTAGGGTTAGGTTTAGGTTTATGCTTATGGTTATGGTTACGATTAGTTTTAGGGTTAGCCTTAGGTTTAGGGTTAGAATTAGTGTTAGGTTTAGGGTTAGGATTAGGGTTAGGGTTAGGGTTAGAGTTAGCTTTTTGGTTACAGTTAGCTATAGGATGAGGGTTAGGGTTGGGATAAGGTTAGGATGAGTGTTATACTTAGGGTAAAGTTAGGGTTAGGGTTAGGGTTAGGATGAGTGTTAGAGTTAGGTTAAGGGTTAGGGTTATGATGAGGGTTAGGGTTAGGATAAGGTTAGGTATAGAATGAATGTTAGGTTTAAGGTTAGCGTTAGGATGAGGGTTAGGATGAGGGTTAGGGTTAGGGTTAGAGTTAGGGTTAGAGTGACGGTTAGTTATAGGGTTAGGGTTAGGGTTATGGTTAGCTTTAGGTTTAGGGTTAGTGTTAGGGTTACAATTAGGGTTATGGTTAGGGTTACAGTTAGAGTTAGCTTTAGAATGAGTATTAGGGTTAGGGATAGGATGATGTTAAGGGTTAGGGTTAGGTTTAGCGTTATGATGATGGTTAGGGTTAGGGTTAGTGTTAGAGTGAGGGTTAGGGTTAACGTTATGGTTAGGATGAGCGTTAGGATAAGGTTTAGGGTTAGGGTTTGAGTTAGGGTTAGAATGAGGGCTAGGGCTATGGTTAGGGTGAGGATAAGATTGAAGGTTAGGTTAGAGTTAGGGTTAGGGATAGGGTTAGGATGAGGGTTAGCGTAAGGTTTAGGGTTAAGGATAGGATAAGGTTTAGGTTTACAGTTAGGGTTAGGGTTTGGGTTATGTTTAGAGTCAGCTTTAGAATGATGGTTAGGGTTAGGGTTATGTTTAGGTAAGGGTTAGGGTTAGGGTAAGGTTTAGGGTTCGGGTTAGGGTTAGGATGAGTGATAGGGTTAGGTTTATGGTTATGGTTAGGGTTAGCGATAGGTTTAGGGTTAGGTTTAGGGTTAGGGTTAGCGTTAGGTTTAGGGTTCGATTTAGGGTTAGGGTTAGGGTTAGGGTTACATTTCGAATGAGGGTTAGGGTTATTGTTAAGGTTAGGGTTAGGGTTAGGTTTAGGGTTAGGGTGAGCTTTAGGTTAGGGTTACCTTTAGTGTTAGGGTTAGCGTTAGAGTTAGGGTTATGGTTAGAGTTAGCTTTGGAATGAGGGTTAGGGTTAGGTTTAGGGTTAGAGTTATATTTAAGGTTAGAATTAGGGTTAAAATGAGAGCTACGGCTATGGTTAGGGTTAGGGTTAGAATGAGGGTTAGGTGAGGGTTAGGGTTAGATTTAGGTTTAGGTTTAGGGTTACGGTTAGAGTTAGAGGTAGAATGAGGATTATGTTTAGGTTTAGGGTTAGGGTTAGCGTTACGTTTAGTGTTAGAGTTAGGATTAGGTTTAGGGTTACAATTAGGGTTATGGGTAGGTTTAGGTTTAGGGTTATGGTTATGGTTATGTTTAGGGTTAGGGTTAGGGTTAAGATAATATTTAAGGTTAGGGTTAGTGTTAGGGTTAGGGTTAGGATTACGTTTAGGGTTAGAGTTTGGGTTAGAATGAGGGTTAGGGTTAGGGTCAGTGTTAGGGTTAGGGTTATAATGACGGTTAGGTTTTGGGTTAGGGTTAGGGTAAGGGTTAGCGTTAGGGTTAGGGTGAGGGTTAGGGATAGCTTTAGGTTAAGGGTTAGGGTTTAGGGTTATCGTTAGTTTTAGGGTTAGAGTTAGGGTAAGGGTTAGGTTTAGGTTTATGGTTAGAATTACCTTTAGAATGAGAGTTAGAGTTAGGGTTAGGGTAAGTGTTACAGTTATGATGAGGGTTAGGATTAGCGTTAGGGTTAGGATTACCTTTAGTGTTATGGTTAGGTTTAGAGTTAGGTTTAGGGTTAGAGTTAGGGTTAAAATGAGGGCTACGGCTAGGGTTAGTGTGAGGGTTAGGATGAAGGGAAGGGTTAGATTTAGGGTTAGGGTTAGGGTTAGAGTTAAGGTTAGAATGAGGGTTAGGTTTAGGGTTAGGGTCAGGGTTAGGGTTAGGATGAGGGTTAGGGTTAGATTTAGGGATAGGTTTAGGGTTAGGGTTAGAGTTAGGGTAAGAATGAGGGTTAAGTTCAGGGTTAGGGTTAAGGTTAGGTTTTGTGTTGGTTTAGGTTTAGGTTTAGGGTTAGCATTAAGTTTAGGGTTAGAGTTAGGGTTATGTTTAGGTTTACGGTTATGGTTAGGGTTAGGGTTAGGATGAGGGTTAAAGTGAAGTTTAGGGGTAGGGTTAGGATGAAGTTTAGGGTTAGGATTAGGGTTAAGGTTAGAATGAGGTTTAGAATTAACTTTAGGTTTAGGATGAGGGTTAGGATGAGGGTTATGTTTAGGTTTAGGTTAGGGTTAGGATGAGGGTTAGGATTAGGTTTAGGGTTAAGGTTATGGTTAGAATGAGGGTTAGGTTTAGGGTTAGGATTAGGTTTAGAGTTTGAGTTAGGGTTAGGGTTAGGGTGAGGGTTAGAGTTAGGTTTAGGGTTAGGGTTAAGGTTAGAGTTAGGGTTAGTGTTAGAGTTAGGGTTAGAATGAGGGCTAGGGTTAGGGTTAGGGTTAGGGTTTGACTTAGGGTTAGGGTTAGGGTTTGGGTTAGGGTTAGGATGAGGTTTAAGGTTACGGTTAGGGTTAGGGTTAGAATGAGGGATAGGGTGAGGTTTAGTGTTAGGGTTAGGGTTAGGGTTAGCTCTAGGTTTAGGGTTAGGGATAGGTTTAGGATGAGGTTTAGGGTTAGGGTTAGGGATAGGTTGAGGTTTAGGTTTGCAGTTAGGGTTAGGGTTTGGGTTTGGGTTATGGTTAGAGTTAGCTTTAGAATGAGGGTTAGGGTTAGGATTAGGTTTTGCCATAGGGTTAGGTCTAGGGTTAGGTTTAGAGTTAGGTTTCGGATTGAATGAGGGTTAGGAGTTAGGGTTAGGTTTAAGGTTATGATGAGGAATAGGGTTAGGTTTAGGGTTAGTGTGAGGTTTAGGGTTACTGTTAGGTTTAGGGTTTGGGTTATTGTTAGAGTAAGCTTTAGAGTGAGGGTTAAAGTTAGGGTTTGATTTGGGTTTAAATTTAGGATGATGGTTAGGGTTAGGGTTAGGGTTGTGGTTATAGTTAGCTTTAGAATGAGTGTTAGGGTCAGTGTTAGGACTAGGGTTAGAATGTGGGTTAGGTTTAGGGTTAGGGTTAATGTTAGTTTTAGTGTTAGAGTTAGGTTTAGGGTTAGTGTTAGGGATAGGGTTAGTTTTAGGGGTAGGGTTAGTGTTAGCTTTACATTTAGGGTTAGAGTTATTGTTTGGGTTAGGGTTAGGGTTAGGGTTAGCTTTAGATCAGGGTTAGGTTTAGGGTTAGGGTTTGCTTTAGTATTAGGGTTCGGGTTAGGATGAGGTTTAGGGTTAGGGTTAGAGTTATGGTTAAGTTTAGAGTTAGGGTTAGAATGACTGCTAGGGCTAAGTTTAGGGTTAGGGTTAAGTTAGGTTTAGCGTTAGGGTTAGGGTTACGTTTAGTGTTAGGGTTAGCATGAGGGTTAGGGTTAGAGTTAGGGTTAGTGTTAGAGTTAGGATTAGGATGTGGGTAATTGTTACATGATAGGGTTAGGGTTAGTGTTCTTGTTATGGTTAGAGTTAGCTTTAGAATGAGGGTTACGGTTAGGTTTGGGTTAGGGTTAGGTTAGGGTTGGGCTTTGGGTTAGGGTTAGGGTTTGTTTTAGCGTTATGATGAGGGTTAGGGTTAGGGTCAGGGTTAGAGTTAGGGTTAGTGTTATGATTATGGTTAGCTTTAGCATTATGATGAGGGTTAGGTTTAGGGTTAGGGTTAGGGATAGAGTTAGGGTTAGGGTTAGATTTCAGGTGAGAATGAGGCCTAGGGCTAGGTTTAGGTTTAGGATGAGGGTTAGGGTTAGTGTTATTGTTACGGTTAGGGTTATGATGAGGGTTAGGTTTAGGGTTATGTTTAGCGTTATGATGAGGGTTAGGCTTAGGGTTAGTGTTTGAGTTAGGGTTAGGCTTAGGATGAGGGTTAGGTTTAGGGATTAGGGTTAGGGTTAGGGTTAGAGTGAGGGTTTGGTTTAGAATTCTGGTTAGATTTCGGGTTAGAATGAGGGTTAGGATTAGGGTTAGTGTTAGGCATAGGATGAGGGTTAGGGTTTGGGTTAGCATTAGGGTTAGGGTTAGAGTTAGCGTTAGGGTTAGGATGAGGGATAGGATTAGTTTTAGGGTTAGAGTTATTGTTAGGGTTAGGGATTTGTTAGTTTTTGGGTTAGGGTTAGGGTTAGCGTTAGGTTTCCAATTAGAGTTAGGGTTAGGATTAGGGTTAGGGTTAAAGTTAGGGTTCCAATTATAATGAGGGTTAGGGTTAGGGTTATGGTTAGGTTTAGGGTTCGGGTTACATATTGTGTTAGAGTTAGTTTTAGGGTTAGCTTTAGTGTTAGTGTTAGGGTTAGAGTTAGGGTTATGGTTATGGTTAGAGTTAGCTTTAGAATGAGGGTGAGGGTTAGGGTTATAGTTAGGTTTAGGGTTATGGTTAGAGTTAGATTTAGAGTGAGGATTAGGGTCAGGGTTAGGGTTAGAATGAGGGTTAGGTTTAGGTTTAGGTTTTGCATTTAGATGTGGGTTAGGGTTAGGTGTAGGGTTAGGGTTCGAGTTAGGGTTAGGATGAGGGTAAGGGTTAGAGTTAGCATTAGGTTTAGGGTTAGATTTAGGGTTAGGGTTACGATTAGGTTTAGGGTTATGTTTAGGGTTAGGGTTAGGGTTAGTGTTAGAGTTAGGTTTAGGATGAGGGTTATGGTTAGTGTTAGGGTTAAGGTTAGAGTTTGGGTTAGTGTTAGATTTCGGGTTAGAATGAGGGCTAGGGCTAGGGTTAGGGTTAGGATTATGGTTAGGGTTAGGGTTATGGTTAGCTTTATGTTTAGGGTTATGGTTAGGTTTAGGGTTAGAGTTAGGGTTAGGGTTAGATTTCAGGTTATAATGTGGGCTAGGGTTATGGTTAGGGTTAGGGATAGGATGAGGGTTATGATTATGGTTAGCTTTAGCATTATGATGAGGGTTAGGTTTAGGGTTAGGGTTAGGGATAGAGTTAGGGTTAGGGTTAGATTTCAGGTGAGAATGAGGCCTAGGGCTAGGTTTAGGTTTAGGATGAGGGTTAGGGTTAGTGTTATTGTTACGGTTAGGGTTATGATGAGGGTTAGGTTTAGGGTTATGTTTAGCGTTATGATGAGGGTTAGGCTTAGGGTTAGTGTTTGAGTTAGGGTTAGGCTTAGGATGAGGGTTAGGTTTAGGGATTAGGGTTAGGGTTAGGGTTAGAGTGAGGGTTTGGTTTAGAATTCTGGTTAGAATGAGGGCTAGGGTTAGGGTAAGTGTTAGGGACAGGATGAGAGTTAGGGTTACAGTTAGGGTTGGGGTGAGGGTTCAGGTTATGGTTAGAGTTAGCTTTAGAATGAGGGTTAGGGTTAGGGTTAGGTTTATGGATAGGGTTAGGTCTAGGGTTAGGGTTAGGGTTAGGATGACGGTTTGGGTTTAGGGTTAGGTTTAGTCTTAAGGTAAGGTTTAGATTTAGTGTAAGGGTTGGGTTATTGTTACTGTTAGCATGAGGGATAGGTTTAAGTTTAGGGTTAGGGTTAGGGTTAGCGTTAGGTTTTGGGTTAGAGTTAGCATTAGATTTAGGGTCAGGGTTACAGCTAGAATGAGGTTTAGGGTTATGGTAAGGGTTAGGTTTAGGGTTCGGTTACGGATAGGGTTAGAGTTAGAGTTAGGGTTAGCTTTAGTGTTAGTGTTAGGGTTAGAATTAAGGTTAGTGTTAGGGTTAGGTTTAGGGATAGCGTTAGTTTTAGGGTTAGGGTTAGGGTTAGCGTTAGGTTTTGGGTTAGAGTTAGGGTTAGTTTTAGGGTTAGGGTTACAGCTAGAATGAGGTTTAGGGTTAGGGTAAGGGTTAGGTTTAGGGTTCGGTTACGGATAGGGTTAGAGTTAGAGTTAGGGTTAGCTTTAGTGTTAGCGTTAGGGTTAGAATTAAGGTTATGGTTAGAGTTACCTTTAGAATAAGGGTTAGGGTTAGGGTTAGGGTTCGAGTTAGGTTTAGGGTTATGGTTAGAATTAGACTTAGAATGAGGATTAGGGTCAGGTTTAGGGTTAGAATGAGGGTTAGGGTTAGCTTTAGCCTTTCCATGAGGTTTAGCATTAGGGTTAGGGTTTGGGTTAGGGTTAGGATGAGGGTTAGGGTTAGAGTTAGCATTAGATTTAGGGTTAGAGTTAGGGTTAGGGTTAGGGTCAGGGTTACAATTAGGGTTAGGGTTAGGGTTAGAGTTTGGGTTATGGTTAAAGTTAGCTTTAGAATGAGGGTTAGGGTTAGGATGAGGTTTAGGGTTATGTTTAGCTTTAGCATTATGATGAGGGTTAGCGTTAGGGTTAGGGTTAGGGTTAAGGTTAGTGTTAGGGTTAAGGTTAGATTTCGGGTTAGAATGATGTCTAGGGCTAGGGTTAGGGTTAGGATGAGGGTTAAGATTAGGGATATGTTTAGCATTATTATGAAAGTTAGGGTTAGCAATAGAGTTAGGGTTAGAGTGAGGGTTAGGGTTAGGGTTAGATTTCGGGTTAGAATGACAGCTAGGGCTAGGTTTAGGGTTAGGATGAGGGTTAGGGTTAGAGTTAGGGTTAGTGTTAGGGTTAGGGTAACAATGAAGATTAGGGTTAGGGTTATGTTTACCGTTATGATAAGCTTTACTGTTAGGGCTAATTTTAGAGTTAGGGTTAGGGTTAGGGTTAGGATGAGGGTTAGGGTTAGGGTTAGGGTTAGGGTTAGAGTTAGGGTTAGGGTTAGATTTCAGGTTAGAATGAGGGCTAGGTTTAGGGTTAGGGTTAGGGATAGGGTGAGGGTTAGGTTTACAGTTAGGGTTAGGGTGATGTTTCAGGTTATGTTTAGTGTTAGCTTTAGAATGAGTGTTAGGGTTAGGGTTAGGTTTATGGATAGGGTTAGGTCTAGGGTTAGGGTTAGGGTTAGAGTAAGGGTTAGTGTTAGGTTTAGGGTTAAGATGAGGGATAGGTTTAGATTTAGGGTTATGGTTAGGGTTAGGTTTAGCGTCAGGTGTAGGTTTAGGGTTAGGGTTAGCCTTAGGTTTCGGTTAGAGTTAGGGTTAGGGTTAGGGTTAGAATTAGGGTTAAACTTAGAATGAGTGTTAGGGTAGGGTTAGGTTTAGGGTTCGGATTACGGATAGAGTTAGAGTTAGGAGTAGGGTTAGCTTTAGTTTTAGCGTTAGGGTTAGAGTTAGGGTTATGGTTAGAGTTAGCTTTAGAATGAGGGTTAGGTTTAGGGTTAGGTTTAGAGTTAGGGTTAGGTTTAGGATGAGGGGTAGGGTTAGGGTTAGGAGGAGGGTTAGGGTTAAGGTTATGTTTAGCGTTATGATGAAAGTTAGGGTTACCGTTAGTGGTAGGGTTAGAGTTAGGGTTAGGGATAGGATGAGGGTTAGAGATAGGATGAGGCTTAGGGTTAGGGTTAGGGTTTGATTTCAGGTTAGAATGAGGGCTAGGGTTAGGGTTAGGGTTAGGGATAGGATGAGGGTTAGGGTTATGGTTAGCTTTAGCGTTATGATGAGGTTTAATGTTAGGGTTAGAGTTAGGGTTAGGGTTAGATTTTGGTTAGAATGAGGGCTAGGGTTAGGATGAGGTAAGGGTTAGATTTAAGGTTAATGTGAGGGTTAGGATGAGTGTTAGAGTTAGGGTTATGGTTAGGGTTAGAGTTAGGGTTAGGGTTAGATTTTGGGTTAGAATGAGGGCTAGGGTTA